>CAWUFW010012681.1:357500-526183 GCA_963921515.1 Calotriton arnoldi | reverse complement strand
GAAGTTCTAAGTAGTTGATGTGTAGAGATTGATGTTTGGCATCCCACAGACCTTGTATTGCCAAGTCTTGTAGATGTGCACTCCCAACCAGTCTATGAAGCATCTGTGGTTAGAATGATGTGGGGCACAGGGTCCAGGAAAAGCCACCCTTGCAGAGAACGGGGAGTGGGGCGGTCTATCAACACTAGGTTTTGAAGGTGACCCTGTAACTGAGACCACTAGCGAGATAGACATTCCTGTAGTGGGCACATGTGTGGTCTTGTGTGGGGGAACTATGGCAATGCAGGACTCCATCATTCCCAGTAGTCGCATAATAGTCCGCTCTGTGAGTGTCTTGTTTAGCTGGAATTTAGGTAGAAGTGTTTGTATGCAAGCGGGATTGGATTAAGCTAGGCCCAACTGAGTGCTGAGCATTGCTCCTAAGTATTGTTTAAGTTGAAGAGGTTGAAGGTGAGATTTGGGGATATTGATGGTGAACACTAAATTGTGGAGCAGATCTACTGTCAATTGTATATAATGTTGACATTGTTGCTGGGTGTTGGCTTTGATGAGCCAATTGTCCAAGTATGGAAATACATGAACATTTCGTCGTAGTAGATGGGCTGCAACTACTGCCAAGCACTTTGTGAACAATCATGGTGCGGTAGTGACTTCAAACGGAAGAACTCTGAATTGGTAGTGTTTTCCTGCTACGACAAACCTGAGGTATTTGCGTGAGCAGGCTGAATGTGTATAAGGAAGTAAGCGTCCTTTAGGTCCAGAGTGGCTATAAAGTCCCCTCGTTGTGGAAGTGGAATGATATCCTGTATGTAGAGTGACCATATGAAAGTGTTTTGTCAGAATGTAGTAGTTGGGAGGTCTGAGGTCTAAGATTGGTCTGGGTGACCAGTCCTTCAAAGATTGGTCTGGGTGACCAGTCCTTTTTAGGAATCAGGAATTATAGGAAATATACTCCTGTGCCTTGTTGTTTAGGAGGGACTGGTTCTATAGCCCCTTTGAGAAGAAGGGCTTTGACCTCTTGTTTTAGCAGTGTTAGGTGATCGTGCGATAACCGGCGAGTTCAAAGTGGGATGTTGGGTGGTGTGGTAATGAGCTTGAGACAGTAGCTATGTTGGATAATGGCCTATACCCACCGTTGTTGTGATGGACTCCCAGAGTGTGTGAAATTACTGTAGTCTTCCCCCGACAGGTGTTGTGGTCGGGGGGGAAGGATTGGGAAGTCACTGTTTGGCAGTGGAGGCTGCTCCACCTTTAGAGGCACCCCTACCCCTTCCTGTTATTACCTTGAAAGGAGCCTCTGTAAAAACCTTTAGTGTAGGTGGTTTAGCCCTGCTTCGGTTGAGAGCTGAGAAGTGGAGGTGCCTGTGGTGGTGGATTTGTATACGGAACATAAGGAGCATCTAGGCGTAGAAGTTTGTAAAGCTTTAGCAGTATCGGGGTCTTTTTTCATCCTATCTAAAGTGGTGTCAACCTGAGGGCCAAACAGATGTCGAAAGGCATGTTGAGGACTGCCTGTTGGACCTCTGGTTTAAGCCAGAACATCTGAGCCAAGCATGTCTCCTAAGAAGTATGCCGGTATTAATGCCCTTAGCGGCTGTATCCGCTGCATCTAAGGCACATCTAATAGAGGTGTTAGTGATGGCCAGACCTTCTGGCGCAACTTGCTGCCCTCTTTATGTTCCTTAGGGAGATGCTGTTCCATCTCGTCCCAATGGGCCCTGTCAATGTGTGAGAAGGGCCTGGGAATTGGCAATGCGCCAATGATTAGCTGCTTGTGCTGCTACTCATCCTGCTGCATCAATATGTTTATTCTTTTTCAGGAGGTAGCGTATCCCCAGTTGCCTGACTGTTGGCTCTTACAAGCTGTAGTGCGTATACAAAGAGGGTCTGAAGGAGCCAATTTATTTTTTTATCTACCCATGGGGTAATTACACTGGCACGTACTGGCTCTTTAAATATGTCATCAGCGTAACGTAGCATGCTGGGAAGCATAGGAAAAAACTGTGCGTCTTTGTGAGTGGATAACAGTGTATGATAAAGGAAGTCTTGTTCCACAGACTACTTATGTAATTGGACTCCCTGGTAAGTAGCGGTCCTAAAAATGACCTGCTGATAAGCACTAGCATCTTCAGGAGGGGAGGGGTTCGCTGGATAGAGATCTGGGTCATTAGGAGTCATGGTATCTGTATTGTAAGTGTCTCAAGGATCAGGATCCCCTAATGGTTCTCCCATACCCCCTGTATGTGCCTTTGGTGAACCTGGAGGTGTAACATCGAGAGGGTCATGATGTGGAGATGATGGAGGAGGGGATGGTGGAGGTGGTGATGAAGGAGGAGGTGGGGGGAGGGGGGGGGAGGATGATGAGTAGGGCTGGTAGCCCAGTCCTTTGTCTTCTTTTTTGAGAAGTACAGGAACGTCAAATTCCTTCTCAAAAGTTAACTGCCTCTGGTTATGGAGAGGCCATAATTCAACTTGTACCTTCTTAAATCTGGATTTTCCTGTGTCTAAAATCCTTTTTCTCCAGAATTGACAGGAGACAAAGAAACCAAGGACTGTTTCAAGGGTTTTGTCTTGGTATATTTCAGAATAGAGGGTTTGGAAGTTGAGGAAAGTTTTTTGTACCGCACCGTGGGAGATGGAGTTGGTTGCTACGTCAGTCTCGAAAGTTGGGTGGAGACTGATGAATGCGCTTTATCCGAGGAGTTCGATATCGATGACTTAGCCTTGGTGGTAGTTCTCTGTGCCGGGCCCAAAGGCGGGGCATCCAAAGTATGTTTTCAGATCCGACCATAGGAAGTGGCCGGCCGGCTACCTCTAAGAGTGGGAAGGGCTAGTGTTTGGATGTCTTTTTGGGTGGTGGAGCAAGGTTCGGGCAACAGTACTTACATGCTCCCCGAGTGGCAGGTACACTACAATTCGTCCTCACACTGGAGCTGGAAATCTCCTCGATGGCGAACTTCCCTTCTTCCTCAGCAGCAGGCTCTTCCTACGCGTGCTCTTCACCGAAAATGCTGTGAGTGTCGCCTTCACTGCCGTGAGACATCTCCAGTCGACACGCCCTTCGATCAGGGAGTCTTTTTCGATCGGAAGGACTTGCAGGCGTTGCAGTCAGCCTCACGATGATCGGGCGAAAGGCAAAGGTTGCACACCTGGTGTTGGTAGGTGTGCGGATATTTGCTGTGGCATAGCGGGCAAAATCGAAAAGGTGCCCGTTCCATCAGGAACACATCTTCAGCACAGACGGTGCATGCGGGATAGGACCAAAGACTCGTACCAAATGGAGTTGGACACGGAAGAGGCACACGCACCTGAACCAGACAGCGGAGAGAAAACACTAACAGAGGAGTTAACGCCCATGCGCAATATCAAGAGGAGGAGTCACTTTACCTAGTGACTCGAAAGACTTCTTCAAAGAAAAACAAGTTGCACAACTCCGACCCAACACTAGATGGTAGGCGTATGCAGAGTATGTGTAACTACAGCCACACATGCCATCGAACAAGTGAGTTTACAGGAGTCTGAAAGATAATGAGGGCTGAGAAAGGAGTACACTGCAGCTTCACCAATGTGGAACCTGAAAATCAAATTTCAGGCGTTGAACAGAAGAGCTTTCCCACAAAACACTTAGATTGAGTTTAAACAAACAGTTGTTGAAATAAGATTTACACTAGTTATCTAAAGAAACCAAATGCAAATTTGTTCGAGAAGACCACCATGGTCGGAAGGAAGGATTGTTGCTTCCTGTATAGAAGTACGGTCAAAGCACACACAAGGAAATGATGGACGGAGCGCTGAAACCTTTCAGACACTCACCCCCAGTCACAGATCTGGGTTGAATCCATCATTGTTCTTTAGCTCACTTCACCACACCAGTTCAGACCCAGCCATATGCAAATCAGTCTTGACCCTGTGCCTCATGGGAACAGTCCAGCCCGAACTGCCAAGCCAGGTCTTCCCTGGACCGGAAGAACAAGTTACTTACCTTCGGTAACGCATTATTTGGTAGAGACTATTTAGCTGCAGATTCCTTACCTTTGAATTTCCCAGGCGTCAGGCTGGATCCGGAAACTTTTGCTGAGCAATACCATTGCGCGCGACGTCGGGTGGCTCCATTTGGCTCTGCGTGACGTCGTTGGCGTCAATTATGACGTCGTGGTGCCTACATAGGCGCCACCCAGGCGAGCGGACGTCAGTACTTTTAGTTTTTCCACGCCAGAAGTGCAGAGCCACGAAGTGACTGACGTAAACGTGTGCAAAACTGGGGCCCTGAAAGGAGAGTAACCCTAGACCTACAACATCAGTCCGCAAAGCGGGGAGGCATGGGTGGGGCTGTAAGGAATCTGCAGCTAGATAGAGTCTCTGCCAGATAATGCATTACCGAAGGTAAGTAACTTGTTCATCTGATAGAGACTTCTAGCTGCAGATTCCCTACCTTTGAATCAGATACCCAAGCCATACCATCCCGGCGGTGGGTTGCGGACTCATGAGCTAGACTAAAAAGTCTTGCAGGACTGAGCGGGCAAAGTGCCCCTCCCTGTGCACTTGACCATCAAGGCAATAATGTTTTGCGAACGTGTGCAATGACGCCCACGTCGCTGCCTGACAGATGTCTTGGACTGGGACACCCCGTGCCAAGGCCGTAGTCGCAGCCTTTCCCCTGGTGGAATGGGCCCTTAATCCCTCAGGGGGCTGCTTCTTCGCCAAGACACAACAGATTTTAATGCAGAGAACACCCAGCGAAAGATGGTTCTTTTCTGCACTGCCTTTCCCTTCTTTGCTCCCACATACCCCACAAAGAGTTGGTCATCCACGCGGAACTCTTTTGTGCGGTCAAGGTAGAACGAAAACGCTCTTTTTGGGTCCAGTCGGTGGAGACGCTCCTCTTTCTTAGAGGGATGTGGGGGAGCAAAGAAGGTGGGCAAAGTAATGGACTGACCCAGATGGAATGGGGTCACAACCTTTGGTAAAAATGATGCCCTGGTGCGAAGCACCACCTTGTCTGGAAAGGACATAAGATAAGTAGGCGAGCTAGATAACGCCTGCAATTCACTCCCCCTCCGGGCAGATGTAATCGCCACTAAGAAGGCTGTTGATGGTCAACAGCCGGAGGGGACAATTGTGCAAAGGCTCGAAAGGAGCGCAAATCAGGTAAGTGAGGACCAAATTAAGGTCCCATTGTGGCATAACAAAGGGTGTAGGTGGAAATAAATGAACCAACACTTTCAGAAATCTATTTACAATAGGAGATTTAAAGAGAAGGCTGGTCTGGCAGCCGCAAAAAAGCAGACAGAGCAGAAAGGTAAACCCTTGAGAGTTCCCAAAGCAGAGCCCTGCTGGGCAAGGGTAAGAATGAACAAAAGGACAGCAGAAAGAGGAGCAGAAAGAGGGTCAATAGACCTTTCTGTACAGTATAATACAAATTTCTGCCAACAGCAGGCGCATCCCGACTTAGTGGAGGGATGCCTGGCCCCAGAATAACATTACAGACTTTGGGAGGAAGGTCAAAAGCAATAAACTGCCGCCGCTCAATCTCCACGCATGGAGGCGCAGAGTTGACGGGTTCGGGTGGAGAACCCTCCCCTGCTGCTGCGACAGAAGATCCTCCTGAAGGGGCAGCCTGATCGGAGGATCAACACTCATGCTCAGAAGCTCTGGATACCAGTCTCTCCTTGCCACAAGGATAACTTGGGCCCAGTCGCTCCTGATCTTCAGAACCCTGGGCAGGAGTGATATGGGCGGAAAGGCATACAACAGGCCTGAGCTCCAATCGCGACAAAACGCGTCGCCGAACGATAGCCACCTTGGAAACTCCGCGCGCAGTACTTCTGACATTGCACGTGCTCTTCGGAGGCAAACAAATCTAACCAAGGTTTTCCCCACTGATGAGACCTTGCGCCAACTCCGACTGGAGATGCCATTTGTGATCCTGAAGGCATCGACGGCTGAGATAGGCGCCCTGGCGTTCAGAGAACCTGCCAGGTGTTGAACCACTAGGGTTATGCCCTGCTGTTCCAGCCATGCCCAGAGACGCAGGGCCTCTCGACAAAGGGTCCACGACCCCACCCCGCCTTGCTTGTTGCAATAACACATGGCGGTGGTGTTGTCCATGAACACCTGCACCAACGTCCCCTTGACAGAGGGAAAAAATGCTTTCAATGCTAACCAAATGGCTCAGAGCTCCAACAAGTTTATATGGAGCCCCGTCTTCGTCGGAGACCAGTGACCCCTGATCTCCGCCTCTCCCATGTGGCCACCCCACCCAGAAGAGACGCATCCGGCACAACTGTGAAATCTGGTTGGGGAAGGGAGAGGTGTCTGCCGTTGAGCCAATTGTGGTTCGTTAACCACCACTGCAGATCCTTCGCAGTTCCTTCCGAGGTCTGAACCACTTCGGTGAGATTTCCCCAATGCTGTGCCCATTGGAACTTCAAGTCCCACTGCAGAGCCTGCATACGCCACCTGGCGTGTCTTACCAACATGATGCAGGAGGCCATGAGACCCAACAGCCTCAGAGTCAACCTCCCCGAAATCCAGGATAGAGGCTGAAATATCGGAATCAGAAGCGAAATATCCTGGAAACTGCACTGTGTCCAGAACAGCTCCAATGAAAGGGAGCGTCTGAGGAGTCAGGTGTGACTTCGGCACGTTTATAGAGAACCCCAGTGAATGCAGGAGGTCCGCCGTAGTCTGAAGGTGGGAGATAACTGCCTGGGGCGAGGACGCCTAAAACAGCCAGTGGTCTAGTTCTATAGCTCCTTTGGCCAAAAGAGCTGTAACTTCCTCTTGGAGCAGCTTCAAATGATCCTCCGCCAGATGTTCCTGAGTTGGCGGAATAGAAGGAGGAAAAGAAAGGAAAAGAAGAGAATAGCTCTCCTGGACGATCTGCAAGACCTACATGTCCGATGTTATATATCTCCAGCAGGGGAGATGACGAATTCTCCCACCCACTGGAGTAGAATGGTCCTGCAGAATCAGCCTAGGAGTGCTTAGAGGCTGCGGCTGCTGGGGGCAGTGTGGTAGACAACTTCTGGCCTCCATTCCGAGGACGGAATGTACCACGTCCACGGAGGGCTTGGGCAGTCTGTGCGGGATGGTGGCTGGGATAGGGCTGACGCGGCTGGAAACCCCTTCCGTTGCCAGGAAAGGGGCGAAAGGAAGACTGGCCACAAGGAGTGGAGGAGAGGCCCAAGGATCTGGCCGTAGCTCGAGAGTCCTTGAACCTGACCGGGCGGGTTCCATCAAAGGGCATGTCCATCAAATTGGTCTGGACATTCCCCTAGAAGCCAGGTGTACGAAACCAGGCGTGGCGCCTCAAGGCCACCGTAGTTGAAATTGATATGCCCAGCGAATCGGTCGTATCCAAACCACACCGTATGGCGAATTTTGCTGCATCTCTCCCGTCCTCGACCGCTTGGGAGAGCACAGCCCGGGCACCTGCGCAACCGTATCCCAAAGAGAGTGGGAAAAACGGCCCAATAAGCATGCGGTATTCACCGACCGCAATGCCTGACTGAAGGAAGAAAACATCTTCTTCCCAAATGAGTCCAGTCTCTTGGATTCCCTACCCGGAGGGGCGGAAGGTAATGCGCCCTGGGAAGTAGAGGCCAGAACCACCAAACTTTCTGGGGTGGGGTGTTGGCTGAGGAACTTTGGGTCGCACGGAGCTGGGCGATGGCGGCGTGCAATCGTCCTATTCACAGGAGCCCCTGTGCTAGGCTTGGGCCATGTTCCTAGAAGGACGTCCGTAAGTGCCTCATTAAAGGGCAATAGGGGTTCAGAGGTGGAAGCCCCAGGTTGAAGCACTTCGGTCAGGAGATCAATCCTGACCTGCACTGAGGGCAACTCCAGTCTAAGGACCTCAGCTGCCCTCTTAACCACCATGGGTCTAAACTGGGGTGGCATGGTGAGCAAAAGAATGATGGATTTAACCCAGATCTCTTGACTGGGGGTGAATGTTTTGATTTGTTCTGCATTCCGTCCATCAATTGTGTGTCTTTTGCTCTTAACCACCATGGCATAGGACGCCCCTCGTCCGTAGCCACTGTAGGAGGAGAGAGCATGCCAGTGTCTGGGGAAGTATCCAGACCACTGGCTTTCCCAAGTTCCCCATACCAGTCCATAGTCTTCTCAGAGACATCCTGGTTCTCTAATGGGTCTCCAGACTCCTCCCATTCCTCTCCTGAGCCCAGCACGTCCACAAAGTGCTCAGGTGACAACATAGAACCCCTGGGTTCTGTCGACGTCAGAATCGGCGTCGCTCGACGCTGTTCCGGCTCCGTGTCGTTGGGGATGACGATGGGGCTTGCACCACCGACGGGCATCGGTGATGTCACAGGCACCGACTTCGGGTTCGACGCGAGGGGAGGTCACGATGGCACTACCGGCGTCGACCCGGAATCGGATCCCTGAGACCCCACCGGCGCCGTGGCCGAAGCCGACGGCGTCGAACCCGATGGTGCCCCATCCGACCCCGCGGAGCCCGAGGGCTCACAACCGGGGTCGTTCCGCTCAAATACACGGCACGTGACATCGTAAAATTTAATTTGAGCGGGAGGCGCTCCGGCTCCCGGAAAGGGAGGGAGGCGCTAAGTCGACTCAGGCTACGGCTCCGCAGAACCGTGCCTAGAGCGTCGGTGCTCCTTACCTCTCTCGACGACGGACGCCAGTTGAGGTGAAGTCGAAGTCCGCTTGGACTTCATCTTCTTGTGCCTCTTCCCCGAGTGTCCAGACTACCTCGAATGGGAGGAAGAGGACTTATGGCTCCGTGAGCGGTCCCGCAACCTCCTCTTCGAACGGGACCGTGACCTCCTCGGAGTCTCGCTCAACGGTGTTGACTGCCAGGCCGCGAGCAACTTCATCACCCACTCCCTCAGGGTCTTCGGAGCCATCGCCCGACAGTCTGAACACAACTTCAAATCGTTGTCGCGTTCAAGACACCACAGACACACGCGGTGGGGATCGGTAACAGACATCATGCGGGAACAAGACCCGCATGGTTTAAAACCTGTCTTCCTACCAGACATCCCTCGCACACAAAGTCGCTACTGCAAAAATGTCGACAAAAGTTGAGGAAAAAGCCTGCCAAAAAGCAGCAGAGGGGTAGCTCTTCCCGGATCGGTGCTTAACTGGCACGGAAAGAAAAGAACTGACGTCTGCGCGCCTGGGTGGCGCCTATGTAGGCACTGCGACGTCATAACCGACACCAACGATGTCACACGGAGTCGAATGGAGCCACCCGGCGTCGCGCAAGGGGTATTGCTCAGCAAAAGTTTCCGGATCCAGCCTGAGGCCTGGGAAATTCAAAAGTAAGGACTCTGCAGCTAGAAGTCTCTATCAGGTACAAGAATCCTGGGACCGGTTTCGGGGTAACACTCATCAGCCAGGCTAGCTTGAATCCAGTGGTAAAGTGAGCAAGGAACCCACCCTGCCAACTTCGGGTGAACAAAGCAAACACAAGGAGATGGACGGAGCGCTGAAAATTTTCAGACACTCACTCCCAGTCACAGATCTGGGGTGAATACATCATTGTTCGCCCTAAGTTGCCAGGGTATGAGGTTAGAGAATGACTGACACCGATTGTACAGAAATATATTTTCCACATTAGTCATGCACAGGGCTAATGGAATTATGTGATAATGGAGGAACAAATTATGTGGCAAGAAAAAAGGCATATTATGTGGTATAATGCACATCTTGCGATAGCATGATGCATTATGTTATTATTACACGTTACAAACTCACTGGGAAAAAGTTTTCACCCCCATTAGCACGAGTTTTTCACCGAAATACAGCAATAAGCAACCAAAAGGTGACCAGTTAGTCTTTGTCAAGGGCCTTCCACTGCATGACAATACACGTTGTCATGCTTTAGTAAAGTTTGATCCTAGCTGGAGGTAGAAGCAAGCATTTTATTTTGTTGAAATCTGCAAATTAGGAAGCAGATAATGGATTATGTGATGTGGCAAATCCATATCTAGGCGGAAAAACACCAAAGCCACAGAATCACATAATTCAGGTGGATGATGATACTACAAGTTGCGCCAAAGTTACACGGACTTAAGGTCACAGAAATACTCACTGTTTTTCAATGTCCTATGCTGAACCTAATTACATTAATAACACTAATGGGAATAATTATCAGCATTAATTGCATTGTTGTTGATACTTCCAGTAAAGTATTTACACCACGCAATTGACAATGGGAGATGGTTTCATAACGCATAGTACAGGGGGAAGTCCACAAAGTGAGTTCATGCTCACAGACATGAATATGGCTCAGTGGGTTCAACACGTGCTGCAGAAATCTGTGAAGTTTTCCACATTATCCTGGCTGTTGTGTGCTAAAATAAAACAGGCAATCAGTGTAGTATAAATAATCCAGGCCAATGGAGTAATGGAGGACCAAATTATGTTGCAGCGTTTACTGATTAACTGTATTGTGTTTTCTTTATATAGTTCTCTCCTGCCCCTTGTGAGGCTCAAAGCGCTTAAATTATACATCAAGGAAGAGCAAATTATGTGACACAAGATGTCATTAAAGACAAATTCACCATATTCTCTGGCAACAATGGTAGCCCCATGCATATTTATCATTTTTATTAAGCAAGCTTATTTCTGCATAGCTCCCAATTTTTGAGCTGCCAATGTCTTGTGTAGTTGCTTGCTTTCCACACGGTTATGTCGACTGCATACATTGTCTCTCAGGAGAGATGGTTTGAGCAGAAATGTCACACGAGGATAACAGCAACGAGAGAAGGGTGTGTAAGATAACTTCTGCTTTAGTGCTGGCTTTTAATTTCTCAGTCTCTTTTCTTTGCCTTTTTCTCAATAGTGAAGTGCGCTAGAAGCTCCGTATTTCCTTCGTCGTAGTTTTTGTAGTAACTTTAGAGCCCCTGTTCTGTTTATGCCGAGAGTTTGTTTTGTCAGACTGTTCATGCATGTGATGTAGCTACATCGTGTGCTTTCTTCCCTTCACCACAAGATGTCACTGTCATGTAACATTTTGCAGAGCACGACCACAGGCTATTAAAATTACCAAAATTAAGTGGCTAGAAATCAGTGTGGAAGAAAAAACTAGTGAGAGTAAGCATGAGATAGATATGAAATGGCTCTAGTCAGTATGACTGTGGGGGTAGCTTAACATTGTGCGATTCTGTGCAAATTACTTTAATGTCCCATGCCGAAAAAAATGAATATGAACGTGTGTAATGTAACTGGTGCTCAAGTAAAGCGCTCACCGAGCAGCACAGCACGCCCGTGGCAGCAGCTCCTATCGAAGCACAAAAGCTGGTCTTTTACGGCTATCGGCAACAAGGAAATTAAAGGGGGCAGAGTTAAAGGAGCAGCGGAGCACGAGGATTAATAAAGGGGCAGGCACCGGCCATTCGGAGGAGTTGGACAAACACCAGCAGGAAACAAAGGCAAGCAGCAACGTAGGAGGGTTTCGGGGGAAATCCTCTCTTTAAAATCAGGGAAAGAAAATTACCTTGCTTCTGGCATTTGATCTCGGTCTTTGAATGCACAGCAAATGTGAGGATATAACAAGAATCACAACCCTGTTTACATAAACAGAAGTGGGAGCACAGGCAAACAATAACACGAGCAGGGAAACATCATTTTGGTCAAATGCTCTTAGAGAAAGGGAAAAGTAGTCCCTTAACAGATGCTACAATGAGGCAAGTGGAAGGGTACAAGTGCTGGGACATTGCTCCATGAAGTGAAAAGGAGGGGCAAATAGGAAAGACTGACCACTAGCAAGTAAGGATTTTTAATGGACACAAACAAATCAATGAAAAGCAGTAAGCCCACAATGTACTATATACTAAAGTATATGAAGGATATACTAAAGTATGTACAAGAGGTCTCGAAACCTCGACCTACAAATGGGGGAAAACCATAGTAAAAGGCAACTAAAAATTGCAACACTTTTGGAATGAATTATCATACCGCTCATTCATTATTTAAGTGAAAGCATATTTTTGGGACAAGTAAAAAAAAAAAAAAGAGAAATCTCAAACAGATATCACTCTTATGTCACACAGAATTCACCATTAGGGACAGAGAACTTACAGCATCACTCAGTACTTCACTGTTCACAGGCAAAATGTGTTCTATACGGACGAAAGGAAGCACTGGCGACAGGATCTCCCTCAACTCCTCAATGTCTAGGTCCCGCCTCTTTACGCCTCGCTTGTTCACGCTGTGAGCTGTACCACTCAGTAAGTTGGGCTCTGCAAAAAATATGGATATTAGCATATTGTTTGAGAAGAAATCCTATAGGCAACAAATCTGGGAATTCAAACAAGTCTCTGGCAAAACTTCAATTTACAATTGATTTAATAAGGATTACACACAATCTGTCAATCTTTAATAATAACAAAAAAAGGAGATGAATCCAGTTGGTGAAAATTATCCCAGGACAGTAGGTTTTCAACTAACCTAGATTTTTTAAAAAGCAGTCTAACTGCATTATATGCTTTATGCACACTTCAGATGCTTTTATTCACAAGGCCCTAGTCTCATAAATCAGAGATACAGCTAATCTGTACTGAGTGACATCTTTAAAACCAAGTGCATTAATAAATTTCGACAGGTATTGCAATATTTATTACCTTTGAAATCATAGGTCTGTGTGTACATGTTTAACAGCAGCATTGAACAAGTGGCATACTTGCCTCTACCAAGTATCACAACATTTTTATGACTTTTGAGGAGCCGATATGGGTGTTCTTTTTGTGCTCTCATTTCTTTAGTGTTACTGCCAGCACTTGAGGTAACATTTTAATCTGTCCCCTACTGGTGTTTTGTGTGCCGGGGAGGAATGAGTGAGACACTTTCAGGGGGCTGAAGAACATATTGTACCTTGATCCATTCCTTTCCCATGAAAAGTGTTTTGGCATGGAGTGGATTGCTGCATAGTCCTTGTCCCCAGAATGGTATGCGAGTAGAATGTTTAAAATTGAGCTGTTGCATTCTCAAATTTTGCATTGGCTATTGAACATCACTTAAAGAGTCAGTGCAAATACCCCAAAATGTCTCCGCCTTCAGCACGTCACCCTGCCCTCCCAATCCTTACATTATTTAGTCTAGAGTGATTTTCTAGGTCATTGTGATCCTGAAGAATAAAGTTCTTGTTCCAGCAAGTTTATAAAATTCCATTCACAGGATAGGAGATTACTAGACCCTGTAATGCCCTGACTGCAAATGAGAACATTTTCTCTGAGGTAATTTTTGCCTTTTGTAAACTTTCTAAAGCTCTCATTTTAGTTCACTCCTGCAAGAGCCTAAATGTAACAAGGTGCCCTCACCATGAAAGGATCACTCCAAACAGTAGCTTATGATTAGCAGGAGGTTGATTCTTTACATAGACCTCATCCATCCAGCCACTTCATCCTCTCAGGTCCAACTGTCATCTCCCTCAGTACACTCCTATGGCCTCACCACATTTTATTCATATCAATGATCTTACTGCACAAGGTCATCAGCATATTACACACATCCATTATTATATTAAGCAAGCTTGTGGTAAACAGGTTAATAGAAGTATACAGCTGTATATAAGATACATAGGTGAAAGTAGATTGATACAATAATCATGCAATTTTAACTTTCCCAACACATCGAATTTGATGAAACCCTACAACAACCTAAGAGAGGTTACTCATATTACCCTCGCATACTCCTTTAAATAGCCAGGAGTTTTCTTTACTCTAAGAGATCTTTTGCACACCATACCATAAGGAATGTTCTTCGTTTTCTCTGAACCTTTGCTCAAATTATTATTCCTTTCATTAGTTAATGGAGTGAGACTCTCCGGTTTACCTGCAGCATCCAACTTTCCTTTAAATGGAATACTCTATTCAGATACCATATGCGGGAATCTTCCCTCTTCACCGCATTAGTGAATAGTTTGGACATTCTTATTGGCTTAGAATTTCTCACAATCCCCTCTTTTCCACAAGATCTTTTTATCCTTACCCAGTCACCAATCATCACTACAACTTTAACAGAATTTCTTCTGTCGAAATTTCTTCACAAGCTGCTACTTTTCTTTCCTCTTTCAATTCCCAGTTGTCATCCATAGGTTTTCCTACAATTTTTCCCATGGCATCATTTACCCCGCTAGGAACTACTACAGTGTTAGGAGATCTACCATGAAACAGATCAGAAGGGGTTTTCCCAGTTGAAGAGTGTGAGGTAAATCTGTATGCCTAAACTCTTTTGTTAAGTTCTTCTTTCCAGTTCAGGCCATTATCCTTTGCTAAATGTATGGTTTCTTTGAGAACCCTACTGAAGCTTTCTACCATCCCATTGGTTTCGGGATGATATAACGCACACTTTTTATGTCTTATACCAGTCACACAAGAATCTCTCCATCTCGTGAGAGACTAATTGTACCCCATTGTAGATAAGTATCACTCGCTGTAAACCTTCCCTCCCAAACATCTCTCAAAAATCTTACCACATGTTTGGTCTCAATGCCCTATGCAAAACAAACAAGGCCACCTGGAAAACATGTCCATCGCCACCACATCTTGAATAGGACCTAGTATGTACAAAGCAATATCCTGCCAAGGAGCTTTAGGACGTTTCCTGATAATCATGGGTTGCCCTCTAGGCTTCACAACCTTTTCATTGAAAGCACACTGTATACGCTCTTACCATTCATTCCACTTGTATGTCCATCTCTGGCCACCAGTATGCCATTCCGAGTCGTTCTTTGGTTTTTGACATACCCTGGGGACCACCATGTGCTAAAGAAATTAACTCATCCCTAAGTGATAGAGGAGGGATCAGTTTTGTACCTTGATATAGTAAACCTAGATTGTCTGACAACTTATCTTCGACATTTCAGAAGGTCTTAATGCTCTCAATTCCTTTGTTTCACAGCCCCTTTCTTAGTACACAAAAGTACTTCCTGAAGCACACTATCAGTCTGCAATTCTATTCATAGTTTCTCTTCTGATATTGTCGCAGTGTCAATACGCCTAACCATGTCATCATCAAACATATCCTCATCGTCAAATGTATCCGTGTCCAGTGTTTCATCCATAGTAACCCCCCCCAACACCTCAAGACCCTCACAGGTGAGTAGCGCGCTTCACAATTCCCTGATTGATTGATTGACTGATAACCAATGAAACCCTTTCAAAGCAAACAGACATTCTGCAATCAAAGTCATTGGACTCACATTTTTTCTGAGTTTGAACACAAAGGCAAACTGCAGTGAGGCTAAGACAAAATGTGTTTTAACATCAAAACAGTGCTTGAATTTGCGGTTGTGTATCTTTTTCTTTTTTACTGGTTACACAGACAACTTGTGCGAGGATGATCTGAAGACTGTTGATGTGAGTTATTCACAAAGGTCCGTTTTATTATTCACACAATAAAATTCAGCAATTTATTATCATATGCTGATGATCCTTCCAATGTAACGAGGGATGACGCAGCTTTGCAGAATTGTTTAGTTGAATTATAGTATTGCAAAATTGCAGGGGTGTCCGTTTCTAGCCAAACTGATTGAAGGAGAAATGGTGAGGCTGTGCAGATCAAATGTGAATGCAGAGCATTGGTAATTATAGAGGAGAAGGGGGCCATTTGTCATCTTGTCACATCCTATCATTAGTGGTAACCTTGCCATGTCACTTCCTGTCCATTTTGTGGTGTACCCCCGCGCGGGACCGATAGGTCAATTTGCGATGCAATTGGAGTCGTATAATTGCCCGCTGCCAGTTATCGCTATGTAGAGGCATCTCGGCGCAGGTCAGCAGTGCTCAGTGGATCACACTGTTATTAATAATGGCACAAAATGCAACATTCTTCAGGAGACTGTGTTATAAACTTTAGGAAAACTAAAGTGGTGGACAATTTACAGCTCTGCTTGAATTATCTAGCTAGGATGGCAGGAAGGATTGAGGCCACCCCTTGGGATATTTTTATAAATCCGTGAATGAATTCACCAAGAAGGCCCCACATCTGGAGCAGGGGCAGGTTGAGAAAAGTGCAATAATCCTCCTTCCGCCTTGTGAAGTGCATAACCACTTTTCTTCCCTCACTGAGCTTCAGGACATCAATTGATCCTTTTTAGGTCTTGCGCCTAGCGTTGTAAAGATGCCGTACGGTGCCCTGCTTAGAATTGTGGGAAGTCATGGGATTCGAACATGCTTTAAGGGCATCAGACTATTTCCCCTAAAGCAAAACGTAATCTTTCTATAGAATAAGCAAGAACTCGAGTACGTGAGGTATGCAGATTTTGCATCCTGCACGTAGTGGGAAGAGGTACAATTAGACATCTATATCTTTGTCTGACATTTGTTGCTTATGTTCCATCTTGCATGGCATCCTTTCTTGTTCAGGTGCCAGTGAGCTAATGACTCGAAAAGTAAAGAAGGATTTGAACAATTTGGAAGGTGGGACCTGCTAACAACAGTGATGGGTTTACGAGTGCCTCACTATTTTGAGAATGTTGGTTGGGGTGGTTATAAAGATGAGAAGGGGCAGAGTGTTCACAGGATGTTGAAGAATGGAAGAAATAGGAAGCAAGTAAGATTTTAAGAGGTTGAACGGTCGACTCACAAAAAATGCTAACATCTAGGCCTGACCAAGGAACATCTACAACCAAATGTAATTTCTTTATTTTTGTCTGATTTACGAAGCACCTATGCATCCAGGGAGACGCCTTTTCGTAATTTCCCCTTTGTATATGCTCCTGTCTTTGGTGCCCCTGCACCTTGCTACCTTCCTTCTCTCTCTCCGTGCAGTGCCCTCCCCCAGCATTACGTCATGTCGCTGTTTTTTTAAAACAATGCTTCTATCGACATAGATGCAGCTACACGCTGCACTCCGTGCGGTGCCCTCCCCCAGCATTACCTCACGTCGCCGTTTTGTTTTCTCCCAAAAAATTTGTTCTCGACATAGCTGCAACTACGTGCTGCACTCACTGCTCAATTATATAGCTGCTTGGTTAGGCAATTTCTTAAAAACGATGTGCCATGCCGTGATCAGGCACAACATTTACGTGACTATTCTGTGCAAAAGAGGAGCACTGTAATATTGGCTGACTCAGCATATTGTACGGGCCATCTCTACATGTAGGATGTAGCTTAACGGCTAGGGCGGCCGATTCTGAAGCTGGGGAAGCGGGTTCGAGTCTGGTGGGAGGCTCAATCATCCTGGGATTCTGGGCAAATCAATTCCGGTTGCTAATGCAAAGACGTGTGTGATCAGCATTTAATTACTTATATAACTATATTTGGAGAAGGTATGCGCGTTACTATTTGGAAACACTTCTGGAGTGATAAAAGTAAAAAGGCTGTTATGGATTACTTCCGAGTGACTATGGTACGTTTCCGGTGCCAATGTGAAAACATTCTGACCCTTCCTGCAGGTCACGTTGTAAAAAATTGACTTCTGGTCAGACAGAGGGCAGAAGAAGAGGGAAGGTGAAGTGCTCCTTATACTGGGAGGCCTTTATTACATGTAGGCTTTTTTAAGTTTTAATTTTTACTTTACCTTTTAAAATATTAATTGTCTCAACGCACCCAACAGCCACTCTGGTCCCGTTGTGGCATAACATTACCTCATGTGTGTGGAACTTCTCATGACCAAAACAAGGGTTGTGGTTGTCTAGTTGCGGACGTGTGGGGCGGGGTGGGAACAGAGAAGCACTGACGCCGCCAAAAGATTGTTCAATGTAAAAAAAATGGTACGTTTTAGGATACCCGTTACTTGAAACTATGCTATAAAAGCGAGTTTCTTTGGTATTTGCAGAGATCCCTGGCAGAAGTGCAACGTAGGATAGAGTGGGGTCATGCACGTCTTTCTGTCGCAGAGCCCAACAGGCAACAATTCCACAAGTTCCAAAATTAGAAGCAACTGAATATAAAGCTGCCTCTATATCTTGCGCACAAAATAATATCTAAAAATGCAAAGAAACAGAACTACTCCTAATAAGGTACCAGAGCAGTTCAGTGAGTTCATTTAGTTTACAATACATTCATATTTCAGTTTTTTTAATTTAAATAACTTGATCCTTGCACTGTTTGTATTATGTCCGTTCGTTCAGCAGCACCCGGGAGTGCACAGAAGAAAGTACTGGCCTGTGTCTGGTAGTGCTGGTGCTGGCACTGTCCTCCCTGCTGCCCATGCAGGTACGCGTAAACAGCGGTTTGCAGGGAGTGCATTTATTGCCAAAATCAAAGTGTTGTCTGTAGAACAGAGAGAAGACGCTACACACTTAATAAGTGCACAGTAAATTGCCAAGATCTTAACTATCAAGAGGGCAGGACGGGGACCATTGGTGCTCAGAGACATGAGGAGCCCCGTTCAACCACTGCGTGTGTTTTTTAACTACCCAACCAGGCTAAGGAGCATTTATTGATAAAATACGGCGAGTGTTATGTGCACATATAAAATGGACAAAACACTGCCTATATTAACTGAATTAAAGGATCACAGGCATCAAATTCAGCGAAACGTTGGCCAGGCTGGCACCAAAGGTCTGATTTATTTATATGTACACCTATATAGTGCTGCCCCATCTGCCAATACATCTTCAAGGTGCGGAAATTATAGCTCACCTTCCCTTTTTTAATAAAGAGGCTCTTTATTTCTATTTATTTTAGAACATTTGTAAAACTCTAAATTCCAACATATAAACTATTTCATTTTCAGACAATTTATGAGAAAGTATCAGAAAAGGAATAACAGATTAATCTGGAAGAGGATAATCAGCAGGACGAGTTGGTGATAAAAAATATTCTTAGGTGTCAATTTCATTGGTTTTCCGCATATGCTGCATAGGATCCTACCATAATTTGGCGAAAAGACATTACCATTGGCAAAACCAATAGTTCTCTCATTGCCGATACCTATTGGCTATGCCTTCTACCAGACCTGCCCCTTAGGTGTTGCTAATGTGCGGCTTGCGACAGACTTTATTCATAACCACATCATGCCACAAAATTCAACTGCACACCACATAATTAAACTCCACTGCATACCACTTTACAACACAAAATACCATTCTAACTAATTACACTCCATAACACACAATCCCACTTCACATATTTCCATTACACTCAATACCACATAATTACTATCCACATAATTCCACAGCACACCATGCCACATAATTCAGCTACACAAATCCACTCCACACCACACAATTACACAACTAAATAATACAATCGAACACACATAATTCCACTACACACCTCATACACACTCCATAACACAAAGGTAATAGAGATTGCGATTTATAATGGCACCAGCTCTAACTTAAACAAATGCGAGACCCATTGCATTTCCAATGCTTTTTTTTTTTTTTGGTGGGTGTCGACATACCACCATTTGGTGTCCTCATGGGACGTCGACGGGCTTCCTCCGGAAGCTCCCACCTTTGGTCACCATCTTCGAATTCTTTTTTTTTTTTTCCCTTCTCCTCCTATTCTCATTCTTCCTGGCGGAGGAGGGTGGGTTCGCTAGTGAATCCAGAAAATTCTTCAAGCTGCAAAACTACACCAACAGGTAAACTATTCGTTTTGCAACGTGAATCTTTTCTGGATTCACATGCTGTGCATAGACTTTGTGGCAGTTTGCTAGTCTTGTGGTGGTTGGGTAGAAGATGAGCTTTGGTTTGTGAATAGATGTTGTAAGACCTTTTGTCCTACATGTGCTTCTTTATTCATTTGAATGTCCACACAGTAATGTCTTGTGAATGTGTGCACTGAAGACCATGTTGGTGCCATGCTGATGTCCTGAATTGGAGTATTAGCTAGAAAGGCAATAGTTGCTCCTTTCTTTCTTGTTGAGCGTGCCCGTGGGGCACCTTGTAAGGCCTGTCCTGCTTGCCTGCGGCATAACTGTATGGCTTGCGATTTCCATCTTGCAATGGTGTTTTTGGTTACTGGTCTTCCTAGAAAACTGTTTGCAAAGGATACAAAGAACTTTCGTTTTCCTGTATTCTTTGGTTCTTTCAATGTAGTACATGACCGCCCTTCTTGCGTCAAGTGTGTGCAAGGCTCTTTCTGCTTTTGTCTTTGGGTTTTGAAAGAAACTTGGCATTTGTATACTCTGATGTGGAATCTTGATACCACTTTTGGTATGAATTGAGGATCTGTCCTCATGACAATCCTGTAACTATGTATTTGGAAGTACGGTTCCTGTAGTATTAGTTCCTGTAGTGTTAGTGTCTGTAGTTCACTAACTCTACTTAAGGATGTTAGTGCTACTAAAAAGGCAGTCTTTAGTGTGAGCATTTGTTGCGTTGCTTTGTGCAGTGGTTCGAATGGTGCTTTCATCATTTGTGCTAGAACTATGTTAAGGTTCCATGTGGGTGCTGGCACCATTTTTGGAGGTGCAATTCTTTTTGCTCATTCTCGGAACCTCTTGACCACATGTGAAGTGAAGAAACGTTTCCCTGTTTCTCCTCTGGTATAAGCTACAACTGCTGCTAAGTGTACTTTGAATGATGTATAGCATAATTTACTTTCCAGTAAATGTGTTAAGTACTTTAGCACTGTTTTCTCCTTTGTAATCTTCTTTGAAAGACATCTTTTAAGACACCATTGTGTATATCTCTTCCACTTCGCTGTATAACATTTCCTTGTTGTTAGTTTCCTAGCTTCTCTTAGAACAACCATTGTGCTTTCTGGTAGTTTGAGATGTGCAAATTCTAAGTCCTCAGGAGCCATGCCGCTAGGCCTAAGCTCTCTGGTTCTGGGTGAAGTACTTTTCCATTTTGCATAGTTAGCAAGTCCTTTTTTGGCAGTTTGTGCATTGTTCCTTGCGACATCTGCATTATTTCTGAGATCCACGTTTGCCTGGCCCACTGTGGTGCGATGAGAATCATTGTCATTTGGCTGATCTTGCATTTGCTGATCACCTTGTTCATTAATGGTATTGGGGGAAAAGCGTAAGCAAATATCCCTGACCAGTCTACCCATAGCACATTCCCTAGGGACTGACTGCAAGGTCGCCTGGATGCGAAGTTTTGGCATTTTGCATTGTGGGGTGTTGCAAATAGGTCCATTTGTGGTGTCCCCCATTTCCTGAAAATTCTTTGGAGTTCTGCTTGATTTAGTTCCCACTCGTGTGATGATGTTGTTTGTCTGCTCAGTCTGTCTGCTTCTACATTGTCCTTCCTGGTAGGTGTACTGCTATCATGTCTATTCCCCTTAGAATTGCCCATCTCCAAATCTCTTGAGCTAGTGTTGAGTGCTACCGACTGAGTTCCTCCTTGTTTATGTAAAACATTGTCGTCATGTTGTCTGTATCAACACTCTTCTCCTGTATATCTCTTTCTGAAAGGCTTTTAAGACTAAGAATACAGTTTTCAACTCCAAGATATTGATGTGTTTCACTGCATCCTGCTGTGTCCACAATCCCTTCACCTTGAGGTTGTTCATGTGTGCTCCCCATCCCATTAGGGACGCATCTGTTGTTATGGTCACTGTCGGAGTTGGTGTTGTGAAAAGTCTGCCCTGTGCTATGTTTGTTTTGTTCCACCATGCCATCTCTTGATGAACTGTCTGCATGACAACCACTAGATCCTCCCAACTCCCTGTTGCCTGTGACCATAGCTGCTGAAGCCATTCCTGGAACAGTCGCATGTGTAGGCGAATGTTGGGGACTAAATGAATGCATGAGGCCATCATTCCCAGCAGTTTCCCCACTGTCCTCACTATCAGAGCTTGCCCCCTGTGGTATAGATGTGTCTCCTTCAGTAGTGCTAATGCTCTCCTCTAGCTTGGGAACACCTTTCCTAATATTGTGTTGATTTGTGCTCCTAAGAACACCTTTTGTTGTTCTGGTTCTCTGGACGATTTGTCCCAGTGAATTGAGAAACCTAGTTGAATTAGTGTTTATATTACTTTCTGTATATGCTGTTTACATAGATTGTAGGAGCTTGCTCTTACTAACCAGTCGTCTAGGTACGGGTAAACATGAATTCCTTGTCTTCTTAGGTGAGCAGCTAGGCATTTTGTGAAGACTCCCGGTGCATATTTTAGCCCGAAAGCTGCACCTTGAACTGGTAGTGTGTGTTGACCACAAATCTTAATAGACTCGTGTCTCTTGTTCATGGGAATGTGCAAGTACACATCCTTTAAGTCTTAAGTTCATGCCGAATTTACCAGGATTCCATTCCAAGACGGTGTTTCGCCGGGATACAGGGGCATACTGCAGCCCTTGTATTTTTGCTAGACTATGCAAAGGTATACACTTTTCCTCTAGAATAAATTCTTTGACTCAATATTAAGGGCATACTTCAGCCCATTGATACTGAAGAGCTTCTCTACCTCATAGCTTTTATACAAAGTGTTATTATTGAAACCAGTTACAGAGGGTCTTCTTCTTTTTCGTTTTCTTCGAAGAGGGAACTCTAACTGAACACATTAGATGGTTTCCTGACTTTGTCGAAACTTTTTAGCCCAATTATTTTGGGTGGTTAGCCTTAAATTGGAGTATTGATATTTCAGATCAAGCCTTGAGGAAGTTACAGAAAGTAACGAAACACGTGTCGGCTACCATCATCTGCCATCACCAAGGAGGCTCAAAGAACAGGACCTCCACATGCGAACTGTACTTTTCTTGTTCATAGACATGATCTTGTTTCTAGTGAAACACGGTGTTTTTGGTCACTTGACATTAAAACAGATCTCTTTTGAATTTATGCTTCCAGACTAGTGTTTCCTGTGAGTAGTCACATTAAGTATTAGATTATCTTTTAGGCTTACGGCCACTAAAAATAGAAAGTTTAACTTTGAGAGTGCCGAGGTACAATATCTTCTGTTTATTAATCCTTTAAGTCTATGGTTGCCATGTAGTCTCCTGTTTGCAGCTGAGGTATTACCTCTTGCAGTGTTGTCTATTGAATTGTTGAGTCTTTATGAATTTGTTGCGAATCCTTAGATCTAGTATTGGTCGTAAAGTTCCGTCCACCTTTGGAATAAGGAAGTACGTGGAGTAAATGCCCTTGTTCCTTTCCTTGCGTGGTACTTGTTCTATTGCATGTTTGTTCAGAAGTTCTTGTACCTCTTGGAGTAATTGAAATAATTCCTTTTTGGAATGTATCTTTTTGCTTGGTCTTTTGTTTGGCGATTTCTTTGCCAGCTCTATGCAGTAACCGTAGTGTATTATGATTAGTATCCATTGGTCTGAAGTTAACTTTTTCCACTCTTCGAGGAAGTATGTTAACCTGCCTCCTACTGGTGTAATATGTTGCAGGAACGGTTTGCTTTTCTGGTTTTTGGTTTCCTTTGTTTTTCTTTTGTGTAGCACACTCCCTGATGTCTTTGGAGTGTGCACAAGATTTTGAGTGAAGTCACTTGGTGGTTGTTTGTGGCCCCCCTCATTGTGGCTGGCCTCTTCCGAGTGCGCCCTCGGAAGGATTGCCTACCTGTTGGTATTGCCAATTCTGCTGCTGTCCCGGTTGTTGTCCCTGGCTTACTCCTTGAGAAGTCTGTTGAAAGGTTTGGTGCGAGGTTGTTGGTTGGTGGTTACCTCTGCCCATTGGTCTCAGTGTTTTTCGATGTCTACATCGATCAAAATTTTCGGTGGAATTTTGAAAAGTTTCATCTTTGTGTCGAAATCTTTCTTGCGTTGCAAGATACCTGCCATTTCTGCTTCGACTCTCCTTTTTCTCCATCTCTGACACGTGAATTTCGGCGTCAAGATTTTCCGCCTTTCTTTTTGAGCTTGACGGCGCCGATGCAGCTGTCGAAGCCTGTTTCAACCTCTCTTTTTTAGACGTCTGAGCGTCCTTTTCGTGACTGTTTTTCGACGTCTTTGAACTTGAGGGTCTTTTTTGCTGTCTCGGAGTCCTTGTCTAAGGAACCGACGGATTGTTTTCCCTTGAACGAGCTTGCGGACGTAGAGTGTTTTCGACGCCGAGGCTCCTTTTGAGGGTTTAGAGTCAGATTTTCTGGACTCGCTTGTCTTTTTCGAGGTCGACGGTTCCCTTACCTCCTTTGGAGTCTTCTTCTCGACCTCAACGACTGACATCTGTTTCTCCTTCGACTTCTGGACCTTCGTTGACGTTGTCCTAGTCTTCGCTGGAGAGGCCCAGGTCTCGAAGCGATGGTGGTGGGTCTTGACCCTGCATGTTATAATTGGCTCTTCCCTGCCTCTCTCTTGCTCTCAACGTCTTTGGGGTGAAAGCTGAGCAAGCGTTGCAGTCGTCGCTTCGGTGATCCAGTGGCAGGCAAAGGTTGCAGACTGGATGCTGGTCTTTGTGCGTATTTGTGGTGACAATTGAAAGTTGTTTGACCATTATCGCGCACTGGGAGCCCCCTGCATGCGCATTCTTCGTGTCGTTGAAGTTTTGTTTCTCCCTCTTCGTCGCGCTCCGGCTTGTAGGTTCGAAGTCCGGTACGTCGAAGACCATTTCCTCCTTTTTTTGGGATAATTTTCGTTATTTTTTCGTTGATTTTTCTCTCCAAACTTCTGGAGCTCCTCCATCTCGATCCAGACCCAACGGCGGAAAAAAAGAATCTGAAGATGGCGACCAAAGGTGGGTGCTTCTGGAGGAAGCCCCTCGACGTCACATGAGGACACCAAATGGTGGTATGTCAACGCCCACCAACAAAAAAAAAAAAAAAAAAAGGAAAGAAATACTACAATTCCGGACCCAACCACTAGATGGCAGAATAATGCACAGCATGTGAATACAGAAAAGATTCATGCTGCAAAATTGCATTTACCATGGATCCTTCACCACGTATGACCTGACCCTTATTTTCTCTCTGTGCCCCTTGTGTGCTACTGTGATCCCTTGAACTGTGTGTGCTGCTCCTGTTTCTGGGCCCCCTCTGTGTCTCCTCTCACACTCTCCCAAGACGTTCCCCATGTCCACTCATGTTCCCTCTTACTTTCTGCTCTTTCTTTCCCCTTTCTACTACCTAGCTCTCCTTTCTCTTCCTATAAGCTCAGGGTGGGCAGAGTGCAGCAGCTGCATGCTTTTCTGCCCTGCTGCTGCATGAAAGGGGAGCGATGGCACTGAAGGACACCAACCACAGGATGCCCCCCCCCCCCCCAATAGGCACTCAATGACGCACAGCCAGACCATGACCACACAGAAGGGCAACAACCACTGGGTCAGTTGCTGTAAGACAGCCCCCGCCGGGCACGGACAGCTGCGCACCGGGCAGCGCCAACCGCAGGGCACCGACAGAGGGCCAGCAAATGTCACTGCCGGTGGCCCTGGAATGCTGCCATACACCCCCTGACCGCCGCGAACACCAGAGGCCCGCCCAGACAGCACCAAAGGCACCCACCGCCAGCTACAGAAGGGAGGAGGGACTTTGGCCACCACAAGAACGGGGCATCCGTTTCTGAGCCAGCAGGAGATGCTCCAATTATAAAGGACAAAGCCTGTACTGCCTCCAAGCATGACACACAGTGGCCCCATCTCTCCATATCTGATGCAACCCCACATCCAGCCCTAAACACACACGCCTTGTTTGTTGCAGGAACGCTATATCTAGTGCTGCCACTATAAAGGTGCTGTTTTTAAAATTGTTCTTTAATTGTACACAAAAGTTCTAGACAATAAAAATACAAATCAGCAATTGGTACAAGTGTGCACTTAAACAAAACCATCCAATATATAGCACAATATTCAGGGAAAAAGAAATAATAGGAGGGGAGCAAACAAATGTTTTGATATATATTAAGGTGTTAGCCCAGGTTGCTTTCCTTATTTAGTATTCGGTATACTGTGCATGTTCTTGCATATGTTTTCTGCTTCCCACGTATTCATATATTTTCTTTTATTCTGTGTGGATAACAATATTCACGTGCTTGTGCTGCGTCCCCAGATCGAAGCCCTCAATCATAATTTGATTTTCCAGCTTTTCATAAATCTGTTTTTATATTCAGCAGAGGAAAAGTAGGATTTCTATTTTCTCTAATTTTACGTCAATTAAGAGGTTCTCTGCAGTGTCATATGGGCCACCCATCCATTCGCTGACTTTGATGGATTTGGAGAGGCGCTAGAAGGCAAACGGCACGCGAAATCTGGTAGAATGCAATGGTGGTTTCACCGGCTCTGTGTGCAAGTCCGACCTTTAACACGTGGTTGTACATAAACACTACCAAAGTAAAAAAAAAAAAAACATTTATTATCCAATATGTGTATTTTAGCACCTTAATTTCTTTGCTGAATTCAGTGCTTCCTCCTGCTTTGGATAACATCTAAGCAGGAGGCCAGCGTTCTATTTTTGAGCATGCTGCCTCCAAGCACATGAGACACAGTCGCGTCCTCTCTCCATATCTAATCCAACTCCGCATCCAGCCCTAAACACACACGCCTTGTTTATTGGTGGAGTGTTATGTCTAGTGCTGCCACCATAAAGTTGCTAATGCATCGCTACTCCTGGCTGATCTTCACACCCCCTCTCCGCCTGGTCTCCGGCTTCTCATTTTATACAAGACAGGAGTGCATTTGCATATCAAAGCCACTTGGCTTGATGGCTTGAATCTTGACCACCACATTCAGACACAGAATGCCAGCTATAATGCGGCAGGAGGAAGCAGCTATTTTATGGCTGTATGGTGGTACGGCACAAAGTTACATGCGTGCGTACAGCCAATAAGAAGGCAGAATTTTTAGCTTTCTTCTGGGAGACTTTTTTTGCAGCCAAAATAGCAAATATCGCGGGTCTGTTCAATGGCTACTGATTTTTAGGATCCCATCCTCGTCACCAGTGTAACAAGCATTTGCAATGCAATACGTCTCACATTTGCGAGAGTTTAAGCTATTGGCATTGTAAATGACAATGCCTTTTATTTAGGTTTTAAAAACCAACCGATAAATAAAAAGGAAAATGCTACTTACCAGTATGCATCTGTTCTTGGCATGTAGAGCTGCAGAATATCATACTTTTGCATAGATCGCCATCTGGTGTTGGGCTCGGATGCTTGCACCTTGTTGTTCTTTTGGAAGAAGTCTTTTGTAGTCACGAGATAGGCGACTCCTCCCTTGGACGATAGTGCGCATGGGCATCGACCCCATCTTCAGATTGTTTTTCGCCATGATGGGAAATTATGGAGTTTGTAGGAAACAGAAAAGATGTCCATGTGAATGTATCCAAGTAAGATGACACTGGAACAGGTACAGGTTCCGGGGAGGCGGGTGGGCGTATGATATTCTGCAGCTCTACATGCCAAGAACAGATGCATACTGGTAAGTAGCATTTTCCGTTCGAGGCATATGAGCTACAGAATTCATACTTTTGCATAGACTGTACAGCAGTGTCTCCCCTAGCGGTGGTCACCTGTACCCGTTGCAGTGGTTTGGAAAAGTGTCTTAAGAACAGCCTGGCCTACAGAAGCCTGTTGCTTCGCCTGCATGTCTACACAATAGTGTTTGGTGAAGGTGTGTGTAGTAGACCATGTGGCTGCTTTACAAATGTCTTCTAGGGGAATGTTCCCTAAGAATGCCATGGAAGCCCCTAGTTTGCGTGTTGAGTGCGCTCTAGGGGGAATTGTTAATGTGTGTTTTGCTTTCTGGTAGCATATTTGAATGCATTTGACTATCCACCTGGCAATTCCAGCTTTGGAGATGGGGTTGCCTTTATGAGGTGGAGAGAAAGCTACAAACAGTTGGTTTGTGTTTCTAAAAGGTTTAGTTCTGTCAATATAATGAAGTAAAGCTCTTTTGACGTCAAGTTTGTGAAGAGCTCGCTCTGCTACGGAATCTGGGTTTTGGAAAAACACTGGTAACTCTACAGATTGATTAAGATGGAAAGCAGAGATTACTTTGGGAAGGAATTTAGGATTTGTTCTAAGAACCACCTTGTTACGATGCATTTGTAAGAATGGTTCTTGTGTGATTAAAGCCTGGATCTCGAGGGGGCGCTAGAGGGCGCCAGGCAAGATGGCCGCACGTTAGTGTAGCTCTGCCAGGCTGATCGCCAATCCGCCTATTATCCGCCTGATCAATATTGCATCTCTGCTGCAAAACGTGGTGCTGCACAGCGGTACTCCCCCCGCGGCTGGTGGGAACCTGGACGACGGCTGGGGGCGCCGACAACGCGGTGAACTCTGCACCTTGAAGCTTGGCCGGTGCGTAGCAAAAATGGCGGCCGCCGTTTCTGTGAGCTGAGGAGCGGACCGACTGCGGCGCCAACGGGCGAGTGAGGGGAGAGAGTTGCTGGCTCGCGGTGCCCTCCTGTGGAAACGGCGCGATCTGGGGCTCTGTCGCTGGTGATGGAAGTGTGCTCCTCGCTGGGCCGCTTATGAACAGCTGCCGGCCTGCTGTGGAGTGCGGAGCCCTGCGTGGAGAAGCCCTGGTGGCGAAGGGGGAACCCGCGACGGCGGACGATCCTCCCCCCCCCCCTCCCCGGCGGGAGTGCGGACGGCCGCATCTGGCGAGTACCTGATCTGGGCGCAGCTGCTGGTCGAGACCCCGTGTGCGCCACCGGAGAGAGAAGCGCCTGCTGCAGGCTGCGGTGAGTGGGGCGCGGCTGAGCTGGGGCCTGCTGCTGCGGAGGCGGTAGTGGGCCGGTTCGCTACGGTGCGGCCTGCGAGCTGTGGCCGGTGTGTGGGGCTTGTGGTGTGCTTCGACTGGTGGGTGCCGGCGGCTGACCCGGGAGACTAGCCTCGGACTGGAGCACTGAGCGTGAGCCACGAGCGGGACGTGGCTATCTGGGAGCCGGCTCCCCCCATTCCACCGACTATCCTGCTGTGCACCCCATGGCCCGCCTGCGGAGGCTAGGACCATAAGAGACGGACTCTGGGGCGCCCCCCCGGAATACCCCGGTGATATCGGCTGATGAGGACTGGTCCGGGCCCTTACTGAGATAGTGCGCTGGTATAGGTGGGCCTCTGCTACACTATAAATTAGCACTACCACGAGGTGACTGCATCTGGGGGCTATGTCTGGCTGCTGAGTGGCTCGGAAGCTATCGACTGCGGTGCGCACGCCCTTGGGATCTGACTGGGGAGTGTAGCATACAAATTCCGGTACACGAGTGGTAGACATGGGGAGAACGGATAAGACACAGCCTCGCCTCACGTTTGAGGCGCGAAAAACTAGGAGGCCGCAGCAGAGGGCCGCTTCGGACTCTGAGGCGGATGACCCGGGAGAGGGAGCCTCCGTGCTAGAAACAACCTTGCTCGCCATGCAAAAGAGTCTTCAGGCTATCCAAGGGAACATGGCGGCAATGAACCATAGGCTTGACCACGTGGCATCCCAACTGGAGAAACAAAATGCGAGAATGGGGGAGATAGAGCAGCGTGTCTCCACAAATGAAGATGGCCTTAGTGAAGTGGCGGACAAGGCCCTACACATGGAAAAGGTCCTGGCGTTGATTGAGGCAAAGAACGAGGACTTGGAAGCCCGGTCACGCCGCAACAACATTCGCGTCACGGGTCTGCCGGAATCCACCAACACCGGCAAGATGGAGACTTTCATGGAGTTCATGTTCAAAGACATTTTCGGCCCCGAAAATCTCTCCCCCATGTTCATAGTGGAGCGGGCGCACCGCTCGCTGGCGGCGCGACCGGCGCCGGGAGCTCCCCCGCCCTGTAATAGCCCGCCTGCTGAACTACCGAGACCGGGACACCATACTGAGACTGGCGAGGAGAAAGGCACTATCCAACATCAGGGGAACACGCTGTCTATGTTTCCGGATTTCACTGTGGCCGTTCAGGCAGCACGACGAGAATTTGGCCCCGTCAAAAAAGCCCTGCAGACCGTGGGTATTCCCTACGCCATGCTCTATCCGGCCCGTTTACGGGTCGGCCAAGATGGAGACAGCAAGATCTTTACTACTCCCAAAGCAGCAATGGATCACGTTAAAATGTTGAAGAGGAAGAGAACTGCGCCAGCTCAGCTACGAATATGGACGACGAGGAACAGTAACTTGGTGCCTGGGGTGTCATATGTCTCCGGCCACAGTGGGGGTGTGGCTGATAGGCTTAAATGGCTGTCGCTGTGTCCTCTGGACCTTGCTGCGGTTGAGCTGCACTGCGCCTCAGCAGTCACCCATGTTTCGGGGTTGGACACTTGGGGGACTTTGCTGTGGGATGTCCCCTGTGCGGCGTACCTGGCTACTTTTGATGTATGCGATGATTAATGTTCTGCATTCCCCTAGAGTACCCCTCTTTCTTGATGATACCACATAGTAATGGCAGTAGGTTAGATGCAAGTTGTTAGATGTATGCTAGTCAATCCTTGCACATTCCTATACCTGATCCGCCTCCTCCCGCTTTCTGGGAGGTTTGTAGCTCTCTGGTTTCCCCCCACATGGGTGTTCCCCAAACAGGAATTTACATATGTTGCTCCCCATGTAGGGGACTGTTTTTGTTGGGATGGGATGGCTTTGGCATGTTCGGGTCGCTGAAGTGGGTGGGGGGTTATGGGGGGGGGTTAGGTGGGTTACTAGGCGCTCCTTTCTTGATACCATGGCGTGCCCCTTCGGACGCATCTACAGTCTCTCTTTCACACTACCTCGTATATCTGACCATACCATACCATGGGAGGTAACGTAAAGTTCCTCACCTGGAATGTGCGCGGCTTAAATAATCCCAAGAAGATACGGTCAGTGTTGGCACAGCTAGACAGACTTCAGGCCCAGGTAGTATTCCTACAGGAGACACATCTTACTCAACTATCGGAAAAGAATGTAGGCTCCCGATGGGCTGGGCTGAGGGTGGCTTCCTCCTACTCCTCTTATGCCCGGGGGTGATGATTTTGGTGAGGAAGGGGTCCCTTTCACCGTGCTGCACACAGAAACTGACACTCAAGGCAGGGTTGCGATTGTCCATGGGCGGCTTGGGAGCATGGAGGTCCTTTTAGTAAATGTCTATGGCCCAAATGTGGACGACCCTTCTTTTTTTATTGATGTTTGGCACCGCATCTCCAAATTTTCTTCGGCGTGGTTGATTGGGGGGGGGGGGGGGGGGGATTTTAATGCCTGCCTGGATGACCAACTGGACAAACAGGGGTGTGGAGCGCTGCGTCATAGCCAGGCGACTGAGGCAATCCTGGGGTTTCTGGATGCAGGGAATATACGGGATATATGGTGTGTGAGGCATCCTGGTGTGAGGGAGAAGTACATTTGTGTCCACTGTGCATGGATCATGGTCCCGCCTGGACTACTGGCTCCTTTCTGAGATAGCATGTACCTGGGTGCTCGATGTACACCACTTAGCCAAAACCTTGTCGGACCACTCCCCGTGCTCTTGGAGCTGCAAGTCCCAACCTGTGCGCGCCCCGTTTCAGTGGCGATTACAGCCCTCCTCACTTACGGACCAAGTGTTCAGAAGTACTGTTGGCGTGGCCATCAGCGACTTTTTAAAGAAAATGCTGGTTCAGTCGACAGCCCTGGGACACTATGGGAGGCATTTAAAGTTACTATTAGGGGTACTTGTATGGGCGCACAGGCCGGGGTTCTAAAAGCTCTACGACGCCCGTATGAATAAACTTACTGATGAGATATCTGCTTTAGAACGCGAATACACACAACACCCTGCTCCAAGTATACTTGCTACCATTCGGGGTTGGTAACTGAATATAATGACACTGCGGATCAGGAGATAGCGCACAGGTCAAGGCGCTTTACGGCGCGGTATTATGGGGAGGAAGGCCGTCCAAGCCGCTCACTGGCCCAGAAGCTGAACACGCCTCGGACTCAAGTATACCTTACGGAAATGCTGGACTCTGGGGGAGTGCCGCGCTATACAACCCCAGAGATCAGTGAGGTGGTGTTGGATTACTATTCTGACCTGTATGGACGACGTGGGCAGGTGTCGGCCACTGATATGCATGCTTATCTAGATGACATAGCTCTAGGCTGGCTATCACTCAACCAACACGAATACCTCACCCTACCTTTTGATGTGGACGATGTGAAAAATGCCATCAAGTCCTTGCCCACCAGCAAAGCTGCCGGACTGGACGGGCTCCCAAGCCGAGTTTTACAAGGCTTACGCTGACGAACTGGCGCCTAGACTCCTGGACGTCTTTGCGGAAGCATATGAAAGTGGTCACGCTCCCTCCATCTCTAAAAGAGGCCCTCCTCGTTATGCTTCTTAAGCCTGACAAGCCAGCTAACAGCTGTGACTCCTATCGCCCACTCTCCATTATAAATATTGATGCCAAAATCCTGGCGAAAATGATCACCAGTAGACTCCAGCCCTTGATCCCCAATCTGGTCCTCCCGGATCAGTCCGGCTTTGTCCCTGCCCGCTATCTTCTCTACTCTACATTACTTTGAGGCCAACTTTCAGGCAGCAGCGGTGCTGATTGATGCAGCCAAAGCATTCGATTCTTTGCAGTGGGAGTTTATGTTTGCAGTATTGCTCAGAATGGGGCTGCCCCCCTTCTTCCTGAAGTGGATTCGCCTTTTATATGAGGCACCGGCCGCACAAATCCGGGTCAATTGTTGGATATCGGCCGCATTTTTCATCCAACGGGGCACTCGGCAGGGCTGCCCCCTTTCACCGATGCTCTTAGCGCTCGCTCTTGAGCCGCTGGCTTGTAAGCTCCGCCAAGGCCACGCGCGGGCGGCACTGCGGTTTAGACAGCGCCCTTTGGTAGTCTCAATGTACGCCGATGATATGCTGCTGTATGTCCGTGAACCCGAAACATTTCTCCCAGAGGTACTTCGGAAATATGTGAAATTCGAACGATTCTCAGGGCTTGGTATCAACTGGGCAAAGTCAACGGTGCTGCCTCTTACAGCGGGCACGCGGCGTATGGAGCTGGATTTTCCTCTAACTTGGTCCACCGACCCGGTAAAGTATTTAGGGGTTTGGCTCCACAGGGATCCAGAGGTGGTCGTCTCTGAAAATTATGGTAGGGCACTAGTACAAATTACCGAACGAACTGCGCGCTGGGCAAAACTCCCTCTCTCCTTGCTCGATCTCTTGCTGACATACAGGGCGGTAGGGACCGGGGGTTCATGTTTGGGTTCACTTATGTGCGAGTGAGGCAGGCAATACGTGCTAGTTACCCTGATTACCCTGTAGAACCCACGCCGTTGTTAGCACTGCAGGCGGTGCTAGCGGGCGCAGACCGCACTGGTCTAATAACGAAACTATACACTACGTCCCTCAGAGAAAGGGAACAACTGGACACCCCTGCGTACAACAGATGGGCCGCCTTGCTTGGGACCTCGCTGACACCGGAGATGTGGAGGTTCTGTTGCATACTTACTGGCAGACTCACTGCTAATTGCAATCTCCGCATCATCCATTTTAAATATTTGCACCAGCTGTACTACACCCCGCTGCAATTGATGCGGTTTGGTCTGCGGGATAGCTCTGGATGTGTGAGATGTGGGCAGGGGGATGCGGGCTTCCTACACGTTGCATGGTCTTGTAAAAATGTATATGGCTTTTGGGGTAAAGTTACTGACCTGCTAACGAAGGTTGTGGCTGAAACTGTGCAGTGTACTCCTGAGGGTTGTCTATTGGGCTGGGTACAGTACTTAAAGCCTTGTAATCGCAAACTGGTGGCAGTCTCGACCTTGTTGGGCAAGAGAGCTGTGGCGCAGTGCTGGGGCTCTAGACTCACCCCAACCCTACATAAATGGGTTCGAGACTTACTATATTGTAAAGAACAACTTGAGACATACGCTGAGGAATTGCCTGAAGCCTCTCGCCCCAAGGACTTTTGGGCTCCACTTACTGTATATCTCCTTACAAACCCGGATATGTAATGAATGCTGTAACTGATGTTTTTTTTTTAACTGTGTTAAATCTTGGGATTCACAAGTGATATATGAATATAACAGACGTGATGCGATGCCGGGGTTGTAGAGTCGCCTATTAGTGCCACCGGTGGGGGGATCTGGGAGTTTCTTTTTTCAGTTATTTGTTTCTTCCTGTTCTCAATCAAAAAATGGTGCTTGTACTGACTCCACCGCTATCTCTATATGGCCTCCTGTGCGAGGGCCCAATGTGTACTTTACAAGCTGCTCAATAAAAAAAAAAAAAAGCCTGGATCTCACTTACTCTCCTGAGAGGTGATTGCGACAAGAAAAGCTACTTTCCATGTAATAAACTGCAGTTCACATTTGTGTAAAGGCTCAAATGGGGGACCCATGAGCCTAGTAAGGACGATGTTTAGGTTCCACCCTGGAGAGGGTGGCAGTGTGGAAGGAATTATCCTCTTAAGGCCTTCCATAAAGGCTTTGATAGCGGGTACTCTAAACAATGACAAATGTGGTCTGTTTTGCAGGTAGGCGGCAAGGGCAGCCAGATGTAATCTTATGGATGAGTATGCTAGATTACATCTTTGTAGATGCAGCAAATAGCAAATGATATTTTGAATGGAAGCATCTAGCGGGTCAGTTTTGTTGTTATTGCAGTAAATGACGAATCTTTTCCATTTGGCTGCATAGCAAGCTCTAGTAGTAGGGCGTCTGGCTTCTTTGATAATGTTCATACAGTCTGGTGGGAGGTTTAGGAAACAGAACTCTAGGACTTCAGGAGCCAGATTGCTAGATTCAGTTGTGCTGGATCTGGGTGCCTTATCTCTCCATGGTTCTGCGTTAGCAGCTTTGGGGAGAGACGTCGTTTTTGGTGTGGAATTACTGAGAGTTCTAGGAGTGTTGTGAACCATGGTTGCCGTGCCCATGTGGGAGCAACTAGGATCATTTTGAGAGACTGTTGCTTGAGCTTGCGTACTACTAGCAGAATGAGTGGGATTGGTGGAAAAGCATACGCAAATCTGCCTGACCAATTCATCCATATCGCATTGCCTTTGGACAACGGGTGTGGAAACCTGGCGGCGAAGGTTGGGCATTTTGCGTTTGCGTGTGTGGCGAACAGATCTATGTCTGGGTGGCCCCACATCTGAAAAAACGGATGAAGAACTTGCGGATGAAGTTCCCATTCGTGTATCTGCTGTGTCTGACGACTTAGCAGATCCGCAATCTGATTGTGCACTCCTGGAAGATGTTCTGCCAGAAGATATACGTTTTGCGGAATGGCCCATCTCCATATGCTTTGCGCTAGATGAGATAGCTGCAAAGAGTGTTCCTCCTTGTTTCTGTATGTAATACATTGCTGTCATATTGTCCGTGCAGACGAGGACTGTCTTGTTGAGGAGATGTGCTTGGAATGATTTTAGAGCTAGAAATATTGCTAGTAGTTCTAGGTGATTGATGTGGAGCACTTTTTTTGAGTGGTCCACCTGCCCTGAATAGTATGGCTTAGGAGATGAGGAGTTGATTGATCTAGATGCAGTGTCTGCTGCATCGAGGGCACATTTAATGGATGCTTTTGTGATTAACTTGCCCTCCCGAATCAAATCATTGACTTTGGCCTAGTATTGGTCAGGCAAATGCTGCATTAGGTCCTCAAGCTCATCGTAGTGAGCCCTATCGTATCTGGCAAGTAATGCCTGTGCATTAGCTATCCTCCAGTGATTAGCTGCCTGGGCGGCAACTCGTTTGCCTGACGCCGTGTAGTAATTTAGACTCTTTGTCTGGAGGTGGAGCATCACCGGAGGTCTGAGAGTTTGCACGCTTCCTAGCATTGGTCACTACCAGGGAATCTAAGGGGAGTTGTCCTTTAATGTAGGTGGGATCATTAGGGGCGGGTTTATATTTTTTATCAATCCGAGGATTGAGAATCCTGGTCCTGATAGGGTCTTTGAAGACGTCTGGAGCATGTTTGATCACCCCTTTTAGCATGGGTAGTGTTTGTACTGTCTTTTGTGACTGTGCAAAAGTGTCTAGTAGGAAGTCTTCCTCTGTGGGGTCTGAATGCATTTGAACGCCATGATACTGGGCAGCCCTATCAATGAGCTGACTAAACCCAATGTTGTCATCTGGGGGAGATGGCCTTGTTGGGTATACATCTGGATCAGGAAGGTCTGGAGGATCTACAGGGTGACTGTAGTCGTCCCATGTGTCCTGTGGCATGTTAGTGTCATCAGGATCATCGAAAGGGTCATTATGTCCACCCCCACCCCCTAGGTCATCATCATCCTGTGGTGGTGGTGAGTATGGAGGAAGTATGGGAGGCTTTGGAGGAGACAAAGGCTTAGTAGGAAGAACAGGGTGTTATTGGTGAAGTTGCACAGTCTCTTTTCGTCACAGGCACCTCAGGGATGTGTGGGGTGTCCAATTTCCTCTTGTTGTGCGGGATATTGACAATATGGCCTGTTTTAGGGTCCACATGCAATGTTTTCTGTTTGGGATCAGGATCCGGTAGAAACAGTTCTTCCTGGTTGGCGTGTCCTTTCGGCGCCGATTTTTTCGGTTCCGAACGTGGTTTAGATTTCTGCTCTGGAGCCTTAGAAGGGGTTTTGAGTCCTTCGGCTTCGGTGTGGAGTCCGAAATCTTTTTCGGATCCGAAGGTTGTCGAGGTTTGATCGGATCCGAGGCCTTGTGTTGTTTCAGTGCCGAAGTGCTCGGTGCCGAGGCCTTTTTGAAGACCGCGGGAGTAGGATGTGTTCCCGCTTTCGGTACCAACCGTGTTTTTGGGGCAAGGACATGCGGCTTGCTCGGTCCCGAGCCGCCGGAAGGCTTCTCCTTTGTCTTCGGAGGCGGGGCTTCTGAAGTTTTGTTTGGGTCGCGACTAAGACCTTCAGGCGAAGTTTTGACCGGAGCCTTCTTTTTTTCGGGTGGGGTTGGGGTAGGGGCAGTTGTACTCACTCGTTGACCTGGAGTGATGTGGTCATCGGAGTCATCTGCTTCGGATATGATGACGAGATCCTCCGAATCCTCTGCCTCTGGAACGTCGGGGCCTTCATCGAAGATGTCTTGTGGCACCGATGCAGCCTGTTGCGCCATAACGTGTCGTCGAGCCCGGGGATCACGGATAGTCTTCTTGGAGCGGAAGGAGGCGCAGGCTTGGCAATCTTTTTGTTCGTGTTCGGGCGAGAGACAAAGGTTGCAGACCTTGTGTTGGTCGCTGTGTGGGAATTTAGCTCCACACTGGGGTCATTTTTTAAATGGAGTCCTTTCCATTAGCCGTAGGCCCGAAAGGCGTCGATAGGCCCAGCGGCCTGCGTCGACGACCGGAATAGAGTTTTGAGTAGCGCGTCGAAAGGCACGCGAACAGAAACAATACCGTTGAGTTTGCACGTCGAAAAGGTTTGGAAAACACGGTACCGAACCGGAGCGCTGAAGTTACATCCGAACCCGATGGCGGAAAAAAACAATATGAAGATGGAGTCGATGCCCATGCGCACTATCGTCCAAGGGAGGAGTCACCTATCTCGTGACTACAAAAGACTTCTTCCAAAAGAACAACAAGGTGCAAGCATCCGAGCCCAACACCAGATGGCGATCTATGCAAAAGTATGAATTCTGCAGCTCATATGCCTCGAAAGCATTGCTTTCCTCAAGACCTAATATTTTAATTCCATTAACCAGTGGCTTAAGGAACGAGCGCAAGCATTTTGTTTTTAGGCTTTTGTAGCCTTTGCGATATGCCACGCTTTAACTTTATATGTTTAAAGTTAAAGTGCGCCGTGACGTCAATGCTAGAAAAGACAATAATAGAAAAGTCAATAATAGAAATTAAAGGCGGGCGGCCACCATGTTAAAACGTAATGCCGACAATGATGCAAAGCCGGCGGCCCGCCTTTGTTGTGTATTTATTTACTTTTTTTGGCATTGACGGCATGGTGCGCTTTAACGTTAAACATTTAAAGTTAAAGTGCGGCATACTGAAAAGGCTTCAAAAGCCTAACAAATGCTTGCAAATGAAATAAATAAAAAAAGAAAAGCGGTGGGCACCCGGTTTTTAATTCAATTTATTTATTTTTGTAGCAATGCTATTAAAGTAAACATGGTCATGTTGTGGGAAATGCGGCGCACTGTGCTAATATTTTAATTTATTGAACCATGAGACCAAGTGGTGCAGTCGTGGGAGAACGTGTCCAGCCTGCAACAGCAGGCAGGAGAAAGTCATTTAAAACAATAGTGCTCACAGACTGTAATTAAAACATCCAGAGTAACAACACATGTAACAGGGGCAGTCCTCATGGGAGGTTACAACAGGAAAAAAGGAGGTACTAAGGAGGTACTACTAAACCTATTGACAATTCAAAAGCAACCATTTACACAGGACAGTAACAGGAGCTAATTGAAAAGATGGGTGGAAAATGGGAATGGCTTAGAGTCCATACCTGAATACAGCATGTCTCGAAGATACAGCACAAGCGCTGCCCAGGTGAGACCTAGGCGAGGTCAGTGAACCAACTGCCTGAGATTCTGAAAGCATTTTCTATGTTTGTGGTGGTCAAAATTAAGAATGTGGGCTTCCTAAGAATGAACATCAAGCAAATGTATCCAAGTTTTGGTTTCATTTTCATGGAGTCAAGAAATGGTGCATTGTGATGATGCTAACATGTATAACATATATATAAAAAAGTGAGGGGATCGGGGTGTGGTAACTGGGTCCTGTCAAGTGGTACTGTGGGGTCCCTGACAGTAGCTAAAGTTTTACTAGGACGCTGCCTCTCATGAAATAAAAGTTAACTTGAACTGTGATACACCCGTCTACTGGGAAATGCATTGACAATAATATATATGGTGTTGATCAGATAGCTCAGCTGTGGAATTATATAATACTCCTGCACATAACTTTAAATAAATTGATTTATCGTTTTGTTTTTTTAAGGCATTCTTTTAACCAGAGGAAGCTACAGAACTCCAATATATGAGATAGCATTATTTTATGTCATATTACATCCGACAGTTAAGGTTTTAGCAATCATGTATGTTGCTTTATGGTGGTGACCATATGTTAAATTTGTTTTTTTGGCACCTATTTTGAGTAACAGATGCATCCGTTAAGACAGGACTCATAACTAAATCACTGCAGAGGACTGGTTCTCAGACAGCTATTATGCAACAATCCATTTCATGTAGTGAGTTTTGATTTGAGATCGAATCAAGGGGACTCGACGATTAGCAAAATAGCAGCTAAAAAGAATTGTTGTGGAGAGGTCAAGCTTCTCTAGGAGAGTGTCACTGAACGCACTGAAACGTAATATTACGATTGTATATTTAGGGGAGGTTTGATCATTCAGGTTGTGTTATGTTAACAGGTTTCTAAGTGCTACTGATGCCTGCAAGCGCCCAGATATTGAAAGAAGGTCAGATCGAGGTCACTTACTTAGGCTTTCACGTCATAAGCTTTTTTAAGACATTGCAATTGATGACGGTTTTAATGTTTTGTGGAGCCAGGCACCACCAGACAAAAATACAAGGAACCAAAAAGAAGTGTGTCCTGGGAGATGCAGATCCCTGAAATAAGACTGGGGTCGGAGGACAGCACCATCAGACCCATGCAATCCGAGTGATAGGAGCTGCTATACCTTGGATACATCTATGGTACTTAGACCGTTCGGTCTGGCTCAGACTGACTTCATGGAATTCATCAGCTCAACGGTTACAATGTAACAATAAAGGTATCCCGAAGGAGTCCAGCAGGACTACTGTTAGCAGACCTAACACCCTCCTACAGAGACTTAAGTCACAAGTGTGATTTAAGCTTGGGGGCAGTGCCATGCTAAGTGCTCTGCAGAGGCATAATGAACAAGCATTTGCAATGCAATAGGTCTCGCATTTATGCAAGTTTGAGCTATTGGCATTGTAAATTACAATGCTTTTATGTTTTGGTTTTTAAAACTTAAATAAAAGGCATTGTTATTTACAATGCCAATAGCTTAAACTTTCTTAAATGCGAGACCTATTGTATTGCAAATGCTTGTTTTCCTTTGTCCACACGTATTGCTATCTTCTTTTGACCCACCGACTGCTCATTTTCTCTGTCATCGTGCCTCTTTGTCCCCTACTCATATTCAAAGGATGACTCCTAGCCCTTAATAAACCAAGGGTGCTAAGTATTATGCTAATTATACCTATTAGAATGTGAAAAATGCAGGCAAGTTTACAGCGTGTCACGAAAACATTCACATTTCAAAGTAAAATGCGAGTTTACTGTTTGCATGCCATGTTGCTATGAACAATATCATTTGTATGATACCGCAAAAATGGCCTCCTTTACTTTTCGGGAGGATGAAGGAAGTTTTTCATTGCTCATGATGTAATCTAGGTGTATGTCCGACAGCCGTCTGTGTAAATGTCAGCATTTCGATGCTGAATTATGTCCTTCCTACTGCAGAACAGAGAATCTTTTAAAAGCCACTTTCGTTTGTAGTTTTACTTAGCATTAACCCGACCCAAAGGTATTGGAGTGCTTAACGAGCACCAGTTACATTTCACAAGATCATGTTTGTTACCCACGGGTAGATTAAGTGATTTTTCCCAGAATCCCAGGATGGCGAGTTAACATCAGGACTCTAACCTGGCTCCATGCTTCCAAAGTCTACAGATCAGGTCATTAGGCCACATCTTGTCTACAAATAATTATAAAACTGGTAACAAAAAAATAGATAGCCAACAAAGCTGTGCTAAGTAAGCAGCAATATGATCAGAGTTTTTATGACCACATAGAATTTGAATATGCACCTGAAGAATTAGTGAAAGTAAAGTATGCCGTGGATGACCCACACAAAGAACAACGATTCAAAGGAAACAGGATGGGCCTAAATTATGAGTCTGACGGCATGCTAAAAGAAAAACATTTACATTCATTTTGTTCATTAAAAATCTTTTTGGGATTCACCGCCTCCCCAGAAACGTGCCTCCACGCAGCGCAGCTTACTGGTCTCTAAACCCACCATGTCATTGCCCAACACACACACTTGTGTTTTTTGTACTTTTAATTGTAGCCAGGCATTGGCTGCAGTAAACTCAATAAAGCTCTGGGAGAAGTCGAACCTCTGTCTCAAAATTTTAGTAGTGATGACACAGAGAGCAGACTCTGTGCTGAGGGAGGCAGGCTGGCCTCAATAAGCAGGCTTTGTAGTATTTAAAAATAGGTTCACTGGAATTCTAGGAGCTACACAGAGTCTCCAATGCCTCACTTTGGAAAGGCACAGGGGGTGAATTTGAGATTATCAGACCAGGTTGGTTTCAGCTGCTACATTGTGCTGTAAAAGCGCCTCGGGTCACTTTTTGCACTTTGCCGACGCTGACACTTGAACTGGTTCCCCAGTTCCAAAGTCTGCAGCTCTGGCAGTAATGCCACATCCTCTTTTTAATCCAATTCCCCTGCTTTTCCCCGAGTGCAAAGGATTCACTTAAGTAATGTATTTGCTTGTGCGCTGGAGCAGTCCGACTCTTTCCACGCCTGGGACAGGTCGGCCTGCTGTAGTGTGGAGACTATTAGAGTGGAGGGAAGAACTGAAGTAAAGACTGCTCACCTTGTACATGGCGCCAAGATAATCATCAGGACACTGTAGTAAAGTGGCAGAAAGCGGGGGACACTAAGCCCACAAATCTTACTGCCTGGCCCACCACACAGTCCACTGTGCAGCATAGAAAGAGATAATTATAGAATTGCTGCCTCCTGAAACCAATCAACTGCTGCGTTACCGGAAAGGAACAGGAGGCACCGGATCCACAGGAGCTGGGCCGGCGCTTACTGTTTATGTTTTAAGTGACACCCCCTCCTGGTACAGTCATCGTTGCAACAAGTTCAAGCCCGGTCGGCAGTGACTAAATTACCTGGGGCTGCGATCAATGCAGAGCAGCCTTAATTGCGCTAGATGCTCTTTAACTATATTTTCGCATCAAATTTGCACAATTTATACATGAGATCGGAAGAGGTGTATGCTCGACTAAACAACACGAACACCTATATATTGTGCATTTGCGCACTGCTTACCTGCCGACGCACCCGATTGCTCTTCGATGCTGTTTGGGAGGTGGGAAGGGTATTATTTGCAGGAAAGCATTACGGCTGTTAACAGGCGTTACGGGCGCCTTATGAAATAAATACATTAAAAGCCATGGCGATAGCGAGCGACTGTTACACATTTTTAAAAACCCGAGCTGTGTTGAAAGAAAGGCGCATGTCGCCTTTCTTAAACTGAAGCACAAGTTACTAACTTGTGTAACGATATATCTGTAAGAGACAGTAGTTAGTGACAGATTCCTTACCTTAGAATATCCCCAGGCGTCAGGCTGGATCCGGAAAGTTTTTGCGTAGCAGTACCCCTGCGCGTCGGTAGGCGGCGTCGTGCGGCTCCGCGTCCGTCGTCGGCGTCGTGATCGCCGGGATGACGTCGCGGGCAGTACTTAGACGCCGCCCCTGCGCGCTGACGTCAGTTCTGTACACGACTTTCCGCGCCAGGAACGCAGAGCCATGCAAGAAGCTGACATAGCTGACATAAGTGTCTGAAAAATACTAGGGCCCTGAAAGGGATGTCCTTAACCCTAGAAATCAGTTCGCAGAACGGGGAGGATGGGTGGGCGGTAGGAATCTGTCACTAACTACTGTCTCTTACAGATATATCGTTACACAAGTTAGTAACTTGTGCATCTGAAAGAGACACGTTAGTGACAGATTCCTTACCTTAGAATAGATACCCCAGCAATACCAATCCCGGTGATGGGTCTGCGAACAAAGATCAGACAAGAAAGTCCCGGAGGACAGAAAGGCCAAAGAAGCCATCCCTCCGGACCGGACTGTCAAGGCAGTAATGCTTTGTAAACGTGTGCAGCGAGGCCCACGTAGCTGCCGGACAGATATCCTGCAGCGGAACACCGCGGCCCAAAGCCGTGGTAGCAGCCGTTGCCCTGGTGGAATGGGCACGCAGCCCAACAGGAGGCTCCTTCTTAGCCAAAGAATAGCAGGCTTTGATACACAAGGTTACCCAGCGGGAGATGGTTCTCTTGTGCACCGCCCGACCTTTTTTGGCGCCTACGTAGCCAACAAAGAGCTGGTCATCCACCCGGAAGTGTTGTGTGCGGTTGATATAAAAGGAAAGCGCACGTTTTGGGTCCAGACGGTGGAAGGATGCGGAGGCGGAAAGAAGGTGGGCAAAGTGATGGTCTGCCCAATGTGGAAGGCAGTAACCACCTTTGGCAAGAAGGACGGACGCGTCCTAAGAACAACCTTGTCTGGATGGACAGACCGAAAGGGAGGTTTGCATGATAGAGCCTAGAGCTCACTCACCCGCCAAGCGGAGGTGATGGCCACCAGAAAGGCTGTCTTCAGAGTTAGAAGACGAAGAGGACAGTTATGTAGAGGCTCAAAGGGAGCGCACATGAGAAAGGTAAGAACCAAGTTCAAGTCCCACTGAGGCATCATGAACGGAACAGGAGGGAAGAGGTGTGTAATGCCTTTTAGAAACTTGTTAACAGGGGACTTGAAAAGGGAGGGCTGATCAGGAAGCCGGAGGAAGGCCGAAATGGCACAAAGATAGCCCTTGATGGTACCCAGGGCAGAACCCTGTTGGGCCAGTGAAAAAAGGAACAGAAGAACCTCAGAAAGAGGGGCAGAGAGGGGATTCACAGCCTTTGCTGTGCACCATGCCACAAACTTGTTCCACCTGCAGGCGTATACCACCTTAGTGGAGGTACGCCTGGCTGCCAGAATCACATCACAAACTTCGGGAGGCAAGGCGAAAGGAATCAACTGCCGCCGCTCAATCTCCACGCAAGCAGGTGGAGGCTGGACAGGTTCGGGTGGAGGACCGTCCCCTGCTGCTGCGACAGAAGATCCTCCCGAAGAGGCAGACGGATCGGGGATCAACGCTCATACTGAGTAGCTCGGGATACCAAACTCTTCGAGCCCAGTCCGGAGCCACAAGGATGACTTGGGCCCGGTCGCGCCGAATCTTCTTCAACACTCTGGGTAGAAGTGGTATAGGCGGAAAGGCGTACAACAGACCGCAACTCCACTCGCGACGAAAAGCGTCGCCGAGCGAGTGCCGCCTTGGAAATTCCAACGCGCAGAACTGATGACATTGTGCGTTCTCGTCGGTGGCGAATAGATCTAACCAAGGCTCTCCCCACTGCAGAAAGAGTCCTTGCGCCACTTCCGAGTGAAGACGCCATTCGTGATCCATCATGCACCTGCGGCTGAGTTCGTCCGCCCTGACGTTCAGGGAACCTGCCAGGTGTTGAACCATCAGGAACATGCCCTGATGTTCCAGCCATGTCCAGAGGCGCAGAGCCTCCTGACAAAGGGTCCACGACCCCACCCCGCCTTGTTTGTTGCAGTACCACATGGCGGTGGTGTTGTCTGTGAACACCTGCACTACCTTCCCTTTGACAGAGGGAAGGAATGCCTTGAGTGCAAGTCGGATCGCCCGGAGCTCCAGAATGTTGATATGGAGCCGGGACTCCGCCGGAGACCAGAGGCCTCTGATCTCCACCTCTCCCATGTGACCGCCCCATCCCAGAAGGGACGCGTCCGTCACAACTGTGTGCTCTGGCTGGGGAAGGGAGAGGGATATGCCCATGACCCATTGCCGGTTCGAGAGCCACCACTGCAACTGTTTTGCAGTCCCCTCCGAGATCTGGACGTAATCGGACAGGTTGCCCTGGTGCTCCGCCCACTGGAACTTCAGGTCCCACTCCAGAGCCCGCATATGCCATCTAGCATGATCGACCAGCAGGATGCAGGAGGCCATGAGGCCCAGCTGCCTCAGGGTCATCCGTACCGAAACCCAGGATAAAGGCTGAAAGATGGGAATCATAGCCTGAATATCCCGGACTCGCCGTTCGGGAGGATAGGCCCGAAACTGCGTCGTGTCCAGAACTGCTCCGATGAAAAGGAGCTGTGGAGAAGGAATCAGATGCGACTTTGGCACATTGATGGAGAACCCCAGCGAGTGCAGGAGTTTGGCCGTAGTCTGGAGGTGGGTGACGACTGCCTGGGACGAGCCCGCCTTCAGCAGCCAGTCGTCGAGGTAGGGGAAGACTGGAACCCCTGCCCGGCGCAGATGAGCTGCGACCACCGCCATCACTTTCGTGAACACCCGAGGGGCACTTGTAAGGCCAAAGGGGAGCACGGTGAACTGAAAAAGCTCGAGGCCTACCGTGAACCGTAGGTAACGCCGGTGGGCCAGCAGGACGGGGATGTGGAAATAAGCGTCCTGCAAGTCCAACGCTACCAACCAGTCTCCAGGGTCGAGAGCAGTCAAGACCTGAGCTAGGGTGAGCATCTTGAACTTCTCCTTCCGGAGGAAGCGATTGACGTTCCGGAGGTCTAAGATAGGACGCATGTCTTCCTTGTCCTTTTTGGGCACCAGAAAGTAGTGGGAGTAGCAACCACGTCCTACTTCTGGGGTCGGAACATGCTCGATGGCCCTCTTGGCCAAGAGGGCCGTGACTTCCTTCTGCAGAAGCATCAAGTGATCCCCTGACATGCGGTGGAATTGAGGTGGCATGGCTGGGAGGGTGGTCTCGAAGGGGAGGGAGTAGCCCCTTCGGACAATGTCCAAGACCCACCTGTCCGAGGTGATGGTACGCCAGTGGTGAAGGTGATGGCGGACCCTGCCCCTACTGGCGTGCTGTGCACCTGAAAGGAGGGACTAGGAGGGCTTGGAGGCCGTGGACGGGTTGGAGGTGGTGGCCTGACCCGCACGCTGGTTGCCCGAACCGCCACGGCGGTATCCACGTCCTCGGCCACGCGAAGACGCTTGCTGCGCGGGCCGGTGGCTGGGCAGCGGACGTGACTGGGCGCCCCTTCCGTGGCCACGAAAGGGGCGAAAAGCAGAGGTTAGCGGAGGGCGCATAACAAAGGCCCAGGGACTTGGCAGTAGCCCGTGAGTCCTTAAAACGCTCCAGCGCATGGTCTGCTTTGGAACCAAAAAGACCGACTCCATCAAAGGGCATGTCCATGAGTGTATTCTGGACATCACCCGAGAAACCAGTTCTCAGCCAGGCGTGGTGACGCAGCGCCACCGTCATTGCAAGCGATCTGCCCAGCGAGTCGGCGGTATCAAGGCCACAACGTATGGTGTACTTTGCCGCATCCCTACCTTCCGCAATGGTGCGGGTAAGCAGTGTCTGGACCTCCTCAGAACACTGGGGCAAAACAGTCGCCACCGAATCCCACAGGGAGTGGGTATATCGGCCTAAAAGGCAAGCGGTGTTGACGGACCGCAAGCCAGCACTGGAGGAAGAAAAAGCCTTCTTCCCAAATTGGTCCAGGCGTTTGGATTCCCTATCCGGAGGGGCGGTAGGGAAGGCGGTTTGGGAGGCAGAGGCTTGGACAACCAAGCTCTCGGGGGTGGGATGTTGAGAGAGAAACAAGGGGTCGCCCGGAGCAGGGCGATGGCGTCGGGCCACGTTCCTATCCACAGGAGCCCCTGTGGTGGGCATGGACCAGGCGCCCAAAAGAACGTCAGTCAGTGCATCATTAAACGGCAGCACAGTCTCCGAGGAGGAAGCTGCCGGCTGAAGCACTTCCGTCAGGAGATTAGTCCTGACAGCCACAGTAGGCAATTGGAGGTGCAAGGCTCCAGCTGCTCTACGCAACACCGTTGCGAAATTTGCTCCCTCCTCCGTAGCCACCGGAGGAGACAGCATGCCAGTGTCAGGGGAAGTGTCTAGACCACTGGCATCCCCAAGTTCCTCTGCCCAGTCCTGATCATACTCGCACTGCTGTGTGAGAGGGTCTTCCGACCCCTCCCAGCTCTCCTGGTCCTCCTCTGGTTCAAAATATGGAGGAGGAGGGACATCTGGGACCCAAGGTCTCATCGGCGCCGGAGCCGGTGTCGCGCGACGTCGGTCCGGCTCCATGTCCGGAGCCGGAGAGAACCGGGGAACGACGCCGCCCGGAGCCCCGGACGGCGTCAGGAACGGCACCGGGGACATCGGCGCCGGCGGAGGCGTGGTTAGGTCAACCGGCGTCGATGGGGGTTGCGGTACCACCGGAGCCGGGATCGAGGCCGGGGCCGGAGTCGAGGACGGGATCAAGGCTGGCGGGACAGGCGACGCCGGGACCGGAGTCGTCGGCGACGCCGGAGCAACCCCATCAGGGTTCGCGGGGCCCGAAGGCGCACCGGAGGGACCTTGAGGCCCGAAGAGGCGGGCCATGGCCGACAGGAATTCCTGTATTTCGGCCGGAGTCGCCCCCGAACCCGGAAAGGATGGGTAATGCGGGGGCGGCTCCACAAACACGTCCGGGGCCGCGGGGGCAGGGATGGTGCCGACAGGGGCCTCAGCCGAGTCGCGAGACCGGCGAGGCGAAGTCTTAGAGCGATGATGCTTCTTAGACTTTTTGTGCTTCGACTTACCCGAGGAGCGCGAAGACTTGGACTTCGACGACCGGCGGGGGCTCCGCGACCGGCCCCTCGACCTCTCCCGGGACCGGGGCTTGGCGCGGAGCCGACTGCCGGACCTCGAGGAGCTTTCGAGACCGCTCTCGCAAAGCCTTCGGGTGGAGTTTCCGGCAGTCAGGGCACGACTTCGTGTCGTGGTCTCGGCCGAGGCAGTAGAGACACTCTAAGTGCGGGTCAGTGATCGACATCATTCGACCACAGACGTCGCATGGCTTGAAGCCGGGCATCCCTACTGACACCTAGGAGTCGAGAAGACTCGAAAAGAAACAGTGAAAAATTCACCCAAAATTTTGTCAAAAATTGACTAGGGCACGGCTCTTCCCGGATCTGCGCTTACTGGCGCGGAAAAAAGAAGAACTGACGTCAGCGCGCAGGGGCGGCGTCTAAGTACTGCCCGCGACGTCATCCCGGCGATCACGACGCCGGCGATCACGACGCCGGCGATCACGACGCCGGCGACGGACGCGGAGCCGCAAGACGCCGCCTACCGACGCGCAGGGGTACTGCTACGCAAAAACTTTCCGGATTCAGCCTGACGCCTGGCGATATTCTAAGGTAAGGAATCTGTCACTAACGTGTCTCTTTCAGATACATAATCGCGCTTTCACTTTAAGTAAGCGCAGCATGTTGAAAGTAATTAGAAGCCTCTAGTGCATAAAGGCGGCGCAAGTAGCTGTGTCTCTGCAGATCTCCATCTGCTCGGGGAGAGAGACAACTTCTGAAAGTGAAAGCAATATGTATCTAAAACAAGCTGTCGCCATTGCGGCGGAAGCGCTGCTCCAGGGCATCGGCGGCTGACCTGCTGCACTGCCGGAGGACTTGGCTGCACACGCGAGACACAGCGGTGAGTGTGCGGCGGCCTGGGCAGGCTGCGGGCATGAGGGCGGACCGTGTTACGAGACTGCCTGAAGGTCCTGTGTTGTGCTGATGCCGTGCGCGAGCAAAATCTCCAGTCAGGGTGGGCGGGGCCTAAGGGAAACAGGGCGGACACCAACCCCGCTTCCAAAGAAGCCGGACACAAAACCAACGACAAAAGATCTCGCCAAGGCGAAGCAGCGCATGCGCGCTGCAACGCAGGCGAGACCTAAAAACAGGGCACAAGACCCAAGGAAAAAAGAGTAGGGACTAATTGTAATCAATTCACAATGACATCAGAGGAAGTGACGTCACAGGGAGTGATGTCACGTCGTTATAGTCCTCATCACTTAAAAGATGAAAAATATTTTAGAATAATACAACAATCACAAAGAGCATTTGGGGTTTGACTTTTTATAAATCAGGTGTATTTTTTCTCTCCACATATTAATGTGTAACTGAGCTCGAAAATAGCTCCAAGTGGCAAGGCTTTCAAAGAGACACTTGGTATTTACATTTATACACTTCTTTTAGTTAGTAAGCTAAATGTGCTGGGTGTTTTCCAAACATTAGTATATGTGTGTTTTGTTTCCTGGTGGTGTTTTTTTTTATCCTACTTCAAAGCACAACAATCATTTACATTTGCAATTTGTTGAGCAATAGAAGGGTTAACAGTCTGTTCCTCAGATGAGAGGTTAAAACATAACCCCCTCTTGAGCTATTCTCGCAAATAAAAGGGGCGGTGCCAGTGGGATGGATGTTTACAAACATACAGAGGCTAGGTTAAACGCTTGCAATGTTTACAAATACATGCAGCGCTGGGGCACAAGGTCACATGTCTCAGGTTAGGGCTAAAGGGAAGGGAGTCCTCGTTCTAAAAAACGGAAGGGGACTCCATACACCTGTGTTGACCCCAGTCTTGTGATAACTCCCTCTCCCTCCTTGTCGCTTGCAGTGGCGTGAGACTGTTTGGTGACGTCTTGTTAGGTGGCCATCCTAGAAGATAGCCCAGCTGGGAGTGCTTGAAACTCCCCACAGCGACATAAGTCTGCGCAAAGCTGATTCGCCACCCGTCTGTGCTCAGGGTAGCTCGGATTCAAGGCGGGGGATAAATGTGAGCCATTAAAGTGCTTCGTGTGTGCAAAATGCCCCCTTTGTCTCGCCATCAGGCTGAAGACATTCCAACAGGTAATTTTTATCTCTTCCCTCTGGTACATAATGTATTCTGCACAATACATTAAAATGCATCCGTGCAGGGGCACTTAAAAGCATTTGTGTCTGACTGAGACTACTGCTGCCCATCCCCCCCCACAACTTCTTCCGTGAGCAAAAGCCCTTATTGAAAAGAAATATCGGTTAAAAAAAAGCATTTGCAATAGGTCTCGCATTAACGAGAGTTTAAGCTATTGGCAATGCAATAGCTTAAACTCTCGCAAATGCTAGACCAATTGCATTGAAAAAAAAAATATATATATATATATATATATACATACATACATACATATTATCTACTGGCGGTCGCCAGTAGATAGTTATAGTTAGGACCTATCTTCCATAGGAAATCCGCGACATTCTATTTGAAATAACTCTTGCGACGGTTGACGAATCTTCGCGAAATTTTCAAACTTTATGGCCCGCTCCGGTCCGCTCCTACCCTGAAAGTTTCGGGGTGATTCGTCAAGCGGGGGCCGAGAAAAAGGGGGTCCCAAAACGTGTTTTCCCCATTCATTTTCCCATAGGAAACTTTAGCCACGGCTACAGCCCGAACTGCTGAATGGAATTACACCAAATTTGGCAAAGAGGTAGTTCTTGGTTCAGAAAGAACCCTTTTTGTTAAATGGTGTAAATCCGTTCAGTAATTCCTGTGAAAATCAAAAGGAAAATCACATATATATCTATGGCCGCGTCGGATTCGCACACCCTCCTGATCACGAGCTGCATGCTAATTGGCTGTCAACACTCCAAATCAGGAAGTGTTGGCAGCCATTTTGTCCCTCGGTAGAACTGAGGGACAGAAACAAGTGCGCAAAGCGCAAAAAGGGGGCAGGGTAGAAACACTGACCCCCTAGGTCTGCTCAGGGGGTCCCACAAGGACCCCCTGGGCAGAAAAAAGCATTTTTTTTTTTTTATTTTTTTTTTTTTATTTTTTTTTTTTAAATCGACAGGATGCGCTCAGGGTGCGCGGATCCTGCGGGGAGAAAAAAATCGGCGCGCGGTCTCCGCGCTCGATGCAAATTTGCCCCTGGGTGGGCCAAGTCCCGGGGGCATGCGGGAGTGGGTTTATTGTTTATGGGGAGCCTCTAAGGCCCCCCAAGCCCCGAGGACCGCCACCCCCGGGGCTTTTTTAAAAATGATGGCGGGAGGGCTGTGCGCCCTCCGCTGCCCCGGGACCGCCACTCCCCGGGGCTGTTTTTTTAAATAAAAAACCTGTGTGGGGGCTCCAGCCCCACACGCCCGGGACCGCCACCTCCCCGGGGCACTAAAGATTTAAATATGGGGGTCCGTTGCGGATCCCAGAGCCCCGGGGACCATCACCTCCCGGGGCTTTGAACAAGCTGGGAGGGGGCCGCGCGCCCCCTCCTGGAGCCAGTGATGGCCCTGGGGAACACCACCCCCAGGGCCGGCTCCTGCAGTGTCCCGGGTGCCTACCCCGGGACACTGTAGTTGCATTTTGAAAGAGAGCAGGAAACCTGCTCTCTTTCAAAATGCAAACCCAATTGCTTTTCCACACGGGGAGCAGCATGTTAGCTGCTCCCCATGTGGAAAAGCAATGCCGGCTCGCGCAGGAGGCGGGGAGCCGGCTGGGCCTGTGGGGGGATTGGGGACCCCCCCCCCACAGTCTCCAATGAGAGGCCAGGCCCCGGGGGATGGGGTCCCCGGGGCCATAAGTGGCCCGGGAGGGGGGCCACGCAGCCCCCCTTCCCAATTATAAAAAAAGGGCAAGGCCGGCCCCGGGGGATGGGGTCCCCGGGGCCTTAAATGGCCTGAGGAGGGGGGGCCACGCAGCCACCCTCCAAATATTTTTTTAATAAAAAAGAGGGCATGCCCCGGGGGATGGGGTCCCCGGGGCCAATAGAGGCCCAGGGAAGGGGGGCCACGCGGCCCCCTTCCCGTTTTTTTTTTTTTTAAATAAAACAAAAAAAAATGCTCAGGCCTTGGGGGATGGGGTCCCCGGGGCCAAAAGTGGCTGAGGGAAGGGGGGCCAACTAGCCCACCAGGTACGTCCAGAAAGCGCCACAGAGCTGCGTTGCAGAGAGGTGCAAAAAGGGGCGTGGCCTCTGAACACCTCTCTGCAACGCAGCTCCTTGGCGCATACTGGAGGTACAGGGTGGGCTAGTTGGACCCCAGGGACCCTCATGATTCAAGGGACTTAATCCCCCAACTTAAAACGCGCCATGGGGCGCGTTTGCACAGATGGCACCTCAGGCCCCGCCCTCCCTTCACCATTGTGCAAATATTCCTCTAAAATCAGCCGAACTACGAATTCCGATTTACTCACCTGTTATCAGGAGAGAACCCAGTGCTGCATCTTTAGCCCAGCACTGACCTTGAAAAGTAATTCTAACCGTACTTACCAGTAAATTGAATTTCCTTCCATAGGATATCATTGCCTGCTTTTGCTGAAAAAGTTTCTAAGTGTCGATTTTTGAAACATACAAATATTCCTCTAAAATCAGCAGAACTACGAATTCCGATTTACTCACCTGTTATCAGGAGAGAACCCAGTGCTGCATCTTTTAGCCCAGCACTGACCTTGAAAAGTAATTCTAACCGTACTTACCAGTAACTTGTATTTCCTTCCATAGGAATCCATTGAATGGTTTTCAGCAGAAAAGTTTCAAAGTGTCGGTTTTTGAAACATACAAATATTCCTCTAAAATCAGCAGAACTACGAATTCCGATTTACTCACCTGTTATCAGGAGAGACCTCAGTGCTGCATCTTTGAGCCCAGTACTGATCCTGAAAAGTAATTTTAACCGTACTTACCAGTAACTTGAATTTCCTTCCATAGGCTAACATTGACTGGTTTCACTTGGAAATTCTTCTAAGTGTGGAGTTTTGGAACTTTAAAATATTCCTCTAAAATCAGCTGAACTACGAATGCCGATTTACTCACCTGTTATCAGGAGAGAACCCAGTGCTGCATCTTTTAGCCCAGCACTGACCCTGAAAAGTAATCCTAACCGTACTTACCAGTAACTTGTATTTCCTTCCATTGGAATCCATTGTCTGGTTTTCAGCAGAAAAGTTTCAAATTGTCGATTTTCACAAACTACTAATATTCCTTAAAAATCGCCTGTATGACTTAAACGCATTCTTTCCACCGTTTACAGGAGATGCACCAGTGCTGGATACAGGATCCACCACTGAGTAAGAAAAAGTAACGATAACACTACTTACCTGCTAAGTGAATTTCCTCCCATAGGATAACATTGGTGATTCTATGTGAAAAAGTTTCTAAGTGTCAACTTTTAAAATACAATAATATTCCTTAAAAATCACTACTGTAACCAAAACGCTTTTACTTAACTGTTTACAGGAGATGTCCCACGACTGAATCTAGGATCCAGTCCTGTGGTTAGAAAAGTAATCCATAAAGTAACTAATTGCATTCAACTAGAAATTCACATTGAGCTCAATGTTGCATTGTGTTTGAAATTGTGTTGCCCATTGCAACAACTGTAACTACTGTACTTAAAAGTCGATTGCCTATTTGCAAAGTATTTAAACTAAAGTAATTCATTCTGAGAAAGTATATTTTGTAATGTATAATGTAATTACAATGTAATTTAAAAAATAAAATATCTAAAAATAAATAGTTTTAAAAAATGTAGTAAATCAGTATCAAAAAAATAAATATAACAATTAATACATTTAAAAATTGTCATTTACAAAACCTTTGAAATTCACTGAAAAACCATAGGTTTCAGGCACGTTATAGTTAGAAATTAGCATTTAAAAACCTTTGAAATTCACTGAAAAACCATAGGTTTTAGGGACAGTTCTAGTTAGTTGGACATTTCACTCGTACAAAACCATAGAAATTCCCCGTTATAGTTAGTTCAGCTAACTATAACTCGCGCCCCGCAATGCACTGCTGATGATGTCACATATTACATCACTCATGACATGGTCAGTGACATCACTGATGACATCTCAAATGACATCACTGATGACATCACTGATGACATCATCCATGTGATAATCTGATGCACCTCCTCACACCCTAATATAACCTTTGATACACCCACTCTAAATTACAGACTGCCATTCGCAAAACCATAGACACTCCAACACCAATAACTACATACCCACTCACTGATTCTTAGGTCTACACACACATCCACTCACTCACCCGTACAGTCACTCATACTTACGGTCACTAAGTACAGGACTATCATATGCACTCATACTCCTATATAGACACTCAAACACCGCCACTCATCCATAGAGGTACTCACACACCTAGTCAGTCATGCAAATAATTAAACACTGCCATTTACTCACCTTTACAGTTATACACACACCAGCTCACTTACTCATACAAATACTAGCACATTCTTACGCTCTTATACAATCACTGATACAAGCACACAATCATCCATACAGTCACTCTCACAATCACACACTCTCGCTTATAGCTATTTATATACTCCATCACACATATATACTGCCTTTCACATATGTAGTTACTCACACATGTACCACTGGGACATACATTCACTCACTAACACACTCTTACACACACTTACCCACCCATACAGCCTATCACAGATGCACTCTTGAAACCATCCACCCAGTGAATCACCCACTCACACATCTATGCACAGAGTCGCACACACCCCACCCACACAAACACTCAGGCAACCATACAGATACTCAGACAACCAATCAATAACTCATATAGACACTCATGTAGCTATTCACAAACCCATGCAGCCACTTACACAGCAACAGACAGACGGATACAGACATTCACCCAGTTTAGTCACTAACCCATGCATTCAGTAAGATACGTTTAATCACTCACTTATAGTCAGTCACGCACCTACTAAATCCTTCATCCACACACTTATACACCCACTCATTCTTCAATACACCTTTCCCTATATATTAAAAATATTTAAACTTTACAGAAACAGTCACTGGATGATGTCATGAGTGATGTCATCTGAGATGTCATGAGTGATGTCATGAGTGATGTCATCAGTGATGTCACTGACCATGTCATGAGTGATGTAATATGTGACGTCATCAGCAGTGCATTGCGGGGGCGCGAGTTATAGTTAGCTGAACTAACTATAACGGGGGAATTTCTATGGTTTTGTACGAGTGAAATGTCCAACTAACTATAATTGTCCCTAAAACCTATGGTTTTTTCAGTGTGTATATATATATATATATATATATATCTCTCAATTCCCAGCATACGCCGGGTGCAGCTTCCTGTCGCTGAGCCCAAAACAGGGAGGGGGTCTCGCCAATGCCGAGGAAGCCTTCTCGGTAATAATATCCACAACGCCGTTCCTTCTCACTTCCCTTCCTCCGGGAAAAACGGACTGCGAGACCACAATTTCGCCGAGTGAGGCCGAAACGCGTCATGGCGAAATTGGTGGCAAAATAAATCAAATCTAGCACGAAATTGTGGTCTCGCAGTCCGTTTTTCCCCGGAGGAAGGGAAGTGAGAAGGAACGGCGTTGTGGATATGGATATATATATATATATATATATATATATATATATATATATATATATATATATATATATATATATATATATATATATATATATATATATATATATATATATATATATATATATATATATATATATATATATATATATATATATATATATATATATATATATATATATATATATATATATATTTTTTTTTAATTCTTTATTCTTTTTAACTAGCGCCCATGCAGCACCGTCACATTCATGAAGGGCGTGTCTACATTAAAGTGAAACCGCGGCATGGGGGCTTTCACAAACAAATGCATCTGTTTGACAAGTTGACAAACAGATGTTTTTTTGGGGTAAAAGCGCCCATGCCGTGCTTTCACTTTTATGTTAGCCGCATACCTTTCTTTAGATGCGGTTTGTGTAAAGAAAGGGGCACGGCCTCTATGAATGTGAAAGCGCCGCATGGGCGCTAGTTAAAAATAATAAACAATAAGTAAGTGCTGCCACTAAATGCGGACCACGCTGCTAAAATAAATAAATAAAACACGGCCGCTATAGTTAAAGGGGACCGCCATTAGTAAACATTAAAAAAATAAAAGCGGGTTGCGTGCTGCGAGGTAGTGGGTGGAATGGGGGAAGAGCATTAAATAAAATAGTGCTCACCAACTTATAAAGCACACCATGTAACAGCAGTAAAACGTCCAGTCGTTATGGGAGGTAACAAATGCAGACAAGGCGGTACCAAGGAGGGACTAACAAGTCTAATAATGAATCGGAAGCCAGGGTTTACGAAGGACAATGACGCAAGCCAATTACAAATATGAGCGGAGAGTGGGTGGGGCTTCTATTCCGTACTCCACTACTGCATGCCTCGCAGCCGCGCATGCGCTGCCCAGGCTCGACCTAACAAGGTGCCCTCACCATGAAAGGATGGTAGAACAGTAGTTGATGATCAGCAGGAGGTTTATTCTTTACATAGAAGACCTCTTCCATCCAGCCTCTTTACCCCTCTCAGGCCCAAATGTCCTCTCCCTCCGTAGGTTCCTCCAATGACCTCACCACATTCTATTCATGCCAATGGTCCTACTGCACAAGGTCATCAGCATATTACACGAAGTCTTCCTTTTAATTTTGGAAGCGCTCCTTCAGGAGCTGCTTCACAATTAGAGTGTCGACATCTTTGGATTTGGCAAAGAAAGACCTGTCAGTGGAGCTCAATGGAGCACGGAACATTTACTCCTCCGCTGTGTTTCCAGCTTCTGTTGCTGAGCCCATGTTATCTCTGAGCAAATTATCTTTTCTTTGCTACAGCTAAGGTCATGTTATCAAGACGGGCTTGTTTGTTTCTGATGGATTTTGCAGCACAGTTCTCTAGCTGAGGTTACCTAGAGTGTCATTGCATAACCAATGTGTTCATGGGTTTACCCCCATCCATCCACTTTATGTGAGGTTCAATGATTTTCCCAGGACTTGTTTGCTGGTAGCATCATCACAGTCTCCAATGTCAGAGACTTACACCCGCTAAAGGGAAAACTGCTATAACAATGTAACAATTTTCTTCAGTGTTGGTAAGCTAGGGCTGTCTGATTATCTGTGCCGCCAAGAAAGGTTTGTTTTTCTCTGGCTTTCATATTCACTGTGACCACAAACATGTCAATTATCTTTTGTACATTCATATGGCATTCCTTCAATGTGCCCCCATTTACCAGCCAATTGTGCAAGCACGGATGGACATGTCGTATAAAAGTCTGCGTGGGTAAGGTTCTATGTCCTCCACTGGTGCATCTGCCTCAATATTTTGCCAGATATCGTCTGTACAAGGCTTGTTTATCTGTTCCTACTACACATGTGCAATCCTATCAAAGGAATGCTCGGATTACATGGCACCTCCTAACAAATCTTAAGTTTTTGGGGTTTTTTTACAGTTCGTTTCTTATCAAGGTTTCTTTTTACCTACAGGCTTCAGAGGTTTGAATGCTGACACAGCTTCTTTAAAAGTCTGCTTTTCAATACTAAAGAAATTATTTCTTCAACAGCTATTTTTCTTTTCCCCCTAATTTTATTGGGGGTAATGGGGGCGGGGTACGACTTGTCTGTATTGGTTCACTTCTAAGACTTGTCTGCATGAGTCAATGACTTCTCTGCATTTTTTAGGGGTAGCTTTCAACTTTAATCCAGATAAAGGTCTTACAGATTTTCCCTCGTCCAACACCATTTTTAACATTTAAGGGTTTTCTTTTCTTATGTAAATCTGGCTTCATAATGCAACAGTCTGAAAGATATATTCTTACCAGTTCTTTAAAACATATTTCAATTCATCGCTGGCTCCACCCAAAGGAGTCTCTCGATCTCACCTCTACCTCGTATGGAACACTTGCATTGGAATGCACAAGGACCGCTTCCATCCCAAAAATACTATGAATCATCACAAATTAGATTCATTATTTCAGAAGCATTGTATATAAGGAGCAATTATTTATGGTTTTATTTCCAAATACAGTCTGTGCTTGGGAAAGCATTTAAGAAAGAAATTGCAGGAATATTATCCCTTAGAAAAAATAGTTTTAGCACAACCTAGAATCAGACAATCACACCAACTCTGTGAAAAGTTGTGCACTTACAATACATTTCAGTTATATGACTACAATAGTGGATTCCAAGTCTAGAATGTGAGAAAAAACTGGGTAAACAAAAAACAGAGTTGTATGCATGTCTATCTAACAAGGACATAATGCTTTTCACAATAGTACAAAAAGATTACTATTATTTAAAATCACAACATTTATAATTAGACAATGAACAATCTCAAATGTAGCTCTATTTTCTTACAACCACAATCCTTTAATCTCACCTCGGTCAGCTATTCGTTTCATCAGCTGATGCTCTCCCCATTTAATGAGATACTTAAGAATCTCTTGCTCACTTGCCTGTGAAAGAAAGGATTTTAAAGCAAATGCACAAAATGAAATAGTCACATTTGAGAAAAGTAGTTAATATGGGTATTAAATGAAATTAAAATCACATCAGCATTAGCTACATATGTAGAAATACTGTTATGAATATTTGAGTAAGAATACTCTGTTAAGAAAATCTGTTCCACCTTCAATAGGCTACTTATAAGTTCTATGTTCATTTAACACACTCACACACACTTATTACTCTCCATCCATGTCTGAGGCCCCAGTATTTTTTTCCACAGAAACATCAGGAGAAAAAGAAAAGTTAACTATTTTGGCTTAGTCTTTTTTTTTTTTTTTTTTTTTTTTAAGGAATCAAACCATCATCTGGATTAAAAAAAAATGTATTTGATTTTGAAAAAGGATTTCACGGATATGGGGCCATACAGGAAGAAGCTTAATCTAGGATGATTTTTTCACAGCAAGACAGAAGGCTGCTTCAAATAGCTAGAATGCGAAGGCACGCCAAAGGCAAGCCCGTCTGCAGCCGCCCGCGGCCAGCGCCAGCCCCCCCCATCCATGCCTCTCCAGGTAATCCTCTTATGACTTTTTGAAATCTCATTGGCATATTGCTCCTCACCGAGGGCACGCTTGGGACCCATCCCTTATTGAGGGTTCATTATCCTGAATCATGTGCAAAGGTAAGTTTGGTCTTTTGCTACAAGCCATACTCAAAGGCCCAATAATAACTAATTATCAGGCGGGTTCATTAATAACCGATCACTTAGCAAACATGCGCAAGAAGTCCACGACTTGATCCAGGTACTCCATTTAGATTTTCGTGTTATCACAGAATGCTGGCTTAAGGAATGGTGTAATCCGGATATTGCTCAAGCCCTTCCTCCAGGATATCCTATCCTTAAAAAACGACAGAGATGAGGGTCGCGGAGGTGGCCTGGTCATCTTTCACAATACATGTCAATGCTACACTTTTGATTTAAGCTCTCTGAAAGGAACAAAAATCATAGGTTTTTGTTTTAAGATTAGCGAAACCCAATCTTTTGCAGGCTGTCTAATCTACTGCCCATAGGCCCCAGGTTTTACCTTTCTAGCCTCCTTGGGAGAGGCTCTAGCACCTCTCTTACTTCGATATGCACATTTTACCATTCTTGGGGACTTCAATTACCACCTTGAGGTCACCAACAACTCTGATGTATCCAATTTCATCGACACCTTAAGTATTATTGGCCTTAACCAGCTAGTAACCACCCCCACGCAAACTGCAGGTCATGAATGGGGTTTACTGTAACAACCCCAATCTACTAGTAGAAGTACCTATTCACCAGAACTGGCCGGATCATAAATGAATTCCCCTCAGAATTTTCGATCAACCCAGTTAGTCCCACAAAAAGCATACCATACTCAGTTTAAGGCAGCCAAATAAGCCTATTTTACTGCGCAGATTGAAGAGGCCCTATATCAAGAGTCATAGATCCAACCCCCAGCTCTGTTATGGCAGCAGGCATACACCCACAATGACCTGCAGTTTCAAAACTGCACAAAAGGCATACCATACTCCGTTCAAGGCAGCCAAGAAAGCCGATTTTACTGCCCAGATTGAAGAGGCTCAGTATGACCCTAAAATTATTTTTAATATCTCAAATTCCTTTTTACAACAAAAAACACCACCCCCGTCACAGTGGAAGTTGCAAAAAACTTAGGAGTAAAATTCAACACTACCCTCTCAATAAGCCCTCAAGCTATTGCAGTGGCAGCAATGTGTTTCAACTTAATCAAATCCTTAAGAAAGTTCTTTGACTTTCTGCAACTAGCAGCCAGAAAAACAGTTGTGCAGAGAAGCCCACGTTGCTGCCTGGCAGATACCCAGGACTGGAACTCCACGTGATAATGCAGTGGTTGCAACCTTAGCTCTGGTAGAATGAGCACACAAACACTCAGGGGGGTTGATTCCTGGCCAATGCGTAGTAGATCTTAACGCAGTGCACAATCCGGAGATGGTCTGTTTCTGCCCAGCCTTTCCCTTCTTCGCTCCGACATACCCCACAAAGAGTTGGTCATCCACCCAGAAGTCTTACGTGTGGTCAAGGTAGAACGACAATGCTCTTTATGGCTCAAGTCTGTGAAATTGCTCCTCTTCCTTAGAGGGATGTGGCTGAGCATAAAAGGTAGGCAGGGTGATGGACTGGCCTACATGAAAAGGAGTGACAACTTTCGGCAGAATGGAAGCTCTAGTGCGAAGAACCAGCTTATCTGTGTAGATGTTAAGGTATTGAGTTTTAGATGACAAAGCCTGAAGTTCACTGACCCTCCAGGCAGGTGTTATTGCCACTAGGAAGGTCGTCTTGATAGTAAGGAGCCTGAGAGGACAGTTGTGCAATGGCTCAAAGGGAGCGCACATCAGAAATATAAGGACGAGATTGAGGCCCCACTGAGGCATTCTGAAGGCTAAGGTGGAAACGTGTTGCAACCCTTTCAAAAACCTATTCACCACAGGGGATCTGAACAAGGATGGCTGATCTGGCAACTGCAGAAAGGCAGAGCCCTGCTGGGCAAGAGAGTCTGGCAACTGCAGAAAGGAAGAGCCCTGCTGGGCAAGAGAAAGGATAAAGAGAAGGACCTGACAGAGGGGAGCAGAAAGAAGGTCAACCTGTTTCTCTGCACACCGTGCCACAAAGGCAGGCCTATACAGTCTTAGTAGAGGGACGCCTGGCTGCCAAGATAACATTGCAGACTTCTGGCGGAAGGTCAACAGCTGTCAACTGTCACCGCTCAATCACGCATGAAGGCGGATCGTTGACAGGTTCGGGTGGAGAACCCTCCCTTGCTGCTGTAAAGGAAGATCCTCCCGAAGGGGCAGCCTGATCGGAGGACCGATGGGCCATGCTCAACAGCTCAGGATGACAAACTAGGCCCAGTTGTTCCTGATCTTCTTGAGAACTCTGGGCAGAAGTGGTTCTGGCAGAAAGGTAAGCGGGAGGCCTGAGCTCTACTCGACACGAAAAGCGTCTCTGAGCATATGCCACCTTGGAAACTCCAGCATGTAAAACCGCTAACATTGTGCGGTCTCAGCATCGGCAAACAGATATAACCAAGCCCTGCCCCCCCCCCCACACCTCCCCAATTGCTTAAAGAGATCTTGCACCACCTCCGGATGGACGCGCGACTCGTGATCTGCTAGACATCATGGGCTGAGTTTGTCCGCCCTGGAGTTCAGAGACCCCACCAGGTGCTGAAACACCTGGGTTATACCCTGATGCTTGAGACATCTCCAGAGACGCAGGGCCTCTTGACAAAGGGTCCACGACCGCACACGGCCCTGTTTGTTGCAATACCACATGGCGGTGGTGTTGTCTGTGAGCAATGCACTAGCATTCCCTTGATGGAGGGCAGAACGGCTTAATGCCAGCCAGATCGCCCGGGGCTCCAGTAGGCTGATATGGTGTCCGGATTCCACCGGAGATCAGAGGCATCTGAACTCCACCTCTCCCAGATGGCCGCCCCATCCCAGGAGTGACGCATGTCACCACTGTCGGATCTGGTTGGAGAAGGTAGAGGAGTCTGCTGCTGACCCAATCACGGTTCGTTAACTACCACTGCAGATCTTTTGCAGTTCCCTCTGAGATCTGGACCATGTCGAAGAGATTTCCCTGATGCTGTGCCCACCAGAATTTTAGGTCCCACTACAGAGCCTGCATATGCCAGTGGGCATGTGATGGTGAACCCCAGGGAACACTTGCACCAGCCTTTCCTCGATGGAGGGCAGAAAGTCCTTCAATGCCAATCAGATCACTCGGAGCTCCAACAGGCTGACGTGGAGTCTGGATTCTGCCAGAGATCAGAGGCAACTGAACTCCACCTCTCCCAGATGGCCGCCCCATCCCAGGAGTGACGCATGTCACCACTGTCAGATCCGGTTGGGGAAGGGAGAGGGGTCTGCGGCTAACCCAATTGCTGTTCGTTAACTACCACTGCAGATCTTTTGCAGTTACCTCAGATCTGGACCATGCCGGAGAGATCCCCCTGATGCTGCGCCCACCGGAACTTTAGGTCCCAATGCAGAGCCAGCTTATGCCAGCGGGCATTTGTCACAAGCCAGATGCAGGAGGCATATGGCCCAGCAGCCACAGTCAGTCTCACCGAAATCTAGGATAGAGGCCGAAACATCAGTATCATAGCCTGAATATCCTGGACTCTCTGTTCCGGAGTATATGCCTGAAACTACATTGTGTCCAGAACAGCTCAGATGAAAGGGAGTGTCTGGGAGGGAGTCAAGTGTGACTTCGGCACATTGATGGTGAACCCCAGGTAATGCAGGAGGTCCGCTGTAGTCTGGAGGTGGGATATGACAGCCTGGGGAGAGTCAGCCTTCAAAAGCCAGTCGTCGAGACAGGGGAAGACTGGCATACCTGATCTCCGCAGATGAGCTGCAAACACCGCCATCACCTTGGTGAACACCAGAGGGGCACTGGTCAGGCTAAAAGGGAGCACAGCGAACTGAAAGTGCTCGTGGCACACTGTGAACTGCAGGTAATGCATGTGGGCAGGCAGGACGGGAATGTGGAAGTATGCGTCCTGCAAGTCCAACACTACCTTCCACTCTCCTGGGTCCAGGGCAGACAAGACTTGAGCGAGCGTGAGCATTTGGATTTTCTCCTTTTTCAGGAAGAAATTGAGAGGGCACAGGTCTAGGATAGGATGAAGGCCTCTGTCCTTTTTGGGCACCAGAAAATAGCAGGAATAACAACCACTACCTACTTCTGGCATCAGCAACCTCTTTAGCTCCCTTGGACAGGAGAGCAGCTACAACCTGGTGGAGCAAGGAGAGATGTCCTCTACCAGCCTGTCGCAAGTGGGTGGCATGGGTGGAGGAGACGTCATGGGGGGGGGGAGGTGGACTGGCCGGACCTCAGCCTGCCGAACCCACAGGGTCTATGAGTACCGCGTCCTCGGCCACACAAGCGGGAGAGTATGGCCCAAGCCTCCTCCGGGACCATGGGCAGAACTACGCAACCGAATCCGACAGTGCATGGGAGTAACGGCCCAAGAGGCAAAAAGTGTTCACACACCATAGTGCCAGGCTGGTGGAAGAAATTTTTTTCCTTCCGAAGGTATCCAGCCGCATGGATTCCCTTTCAAGTGGAGTGGTAGGGAATACCCCAGGATTTACCGGGGAGGTGAAAGCATGGACACCAAGCTTTCCGGGGTGGGGGCTGCGTGAGGAATTTAGCGTCCCACGGGCGGTGGCAACAGGCAATGGTCCTGTTCACAGAAGCCCCTGTGCAGGGTTTGGACAAAGCCCAAGCAGCACGTAAGTGAGGGATTCATTAAATGGGAGAAGCGGTTCTGAGGGGGTACTCCCGGCCGAAGCACCTGTCAAGACACGGGTCTTGACTGCCACTGAAGGTAGGTTAAGGTCCTGCACCTTGGCTGTCCTTCTCACCACCACGGAAAAAGAGGTTCCCTCCTCCATAGCCAGGAGGAAAGACAATGACATTATCTGGAGAGGTGTCCAGTCCACTGGCATCCACCAATTCCTAACACCAGTCCATGTTAGGGGCTGGTATTCTTCAGGGTCCAGCGACCACTCCCAATCCTTCCTGAGTCCCAGCTCATAGGAATAGGGCTTGGGCTCCAGCCTTGAAGCCATGGCTTTAGTCTGCGCTGGCGTCGGATGACGACTCTCCGGTTCCGTATCAGAGTCGGGAATGAGAATGGCATCACAGGAGCAGAGACAGGCACCGGGGGAAGGTCGAGGCGGTATGACCGGCGCCAGTCCAGATCCATCCGTGGATCCAAGGGGCCCAACTGGAGCCGGGGGAGGAACAGTCGGCGGAGAAGCAATGGGCTCCCCCCACGAACCAGAAGGGCCCGAAGGCACTGGAATGGGTCTCAAAATATTAGGTACATGGCCTCCTAGAACTCAGGAACAGGGGGGTGGGGGCTCAGGCTACAGAATTCCCTTCTACCAAGGCCACAGGTCTGTGCTCCCTATGTTCAATAGAGCAAGAACGTCCACATCCAAGATTGAGGCATCTACTCTAAAGCACGTCCTGGCAGAAGGAGGGTAGCCTGGAGGGAAAGAGATACAAGAGGGCATAACCCTTGTAGAGGAGCAGGATCATCCAAAGATCGGTTGTGATCCTCTCCCAAACGGCGGCAAAACCTTTAATAACCAACTGCAGCTAGTGGTGAAAGATGTAGTGGGTGAAGGGGGGAGTTTAAGTTGTTTTGAGGCAGCAGAGCCAGCAGGAATGGGTCTGCTGCTGTTTCCTTTAATCCCTTAGATCCATCTCTGCCCAGAAAGGAGAAAAATTGGTCTTTGGCTCAGCTGTGAAGGCTGATGCTTACAGGGACGGTTTAGCCCTAAAGCAGCTCTGAAATTTTAGGTACTGCAGGTGGACATTTTTCGCTGGGCAGCCAGGCCCAGCAATTGTGCTGTGGCTCTGCTGTTTTTGAAGCACCGCAGGGAAGAAGTATGCCTTCTTTTCAAACGTCTGCACTTTAAAAGGAATGTCCAGGAGGAGCGCTTGCCATCGATTGATGCCAGTGGTATGCATCCAACTGTGGCAACACAGGGCCATGAACCAAGCCACTGCCAGAGGCCAAACCTTTTCCCATCATAGAGGTCAGCTCCTTCAAATCTCAGTCTATAGGGGAAAGGAAAAGCATTTGGGTTCAGTTTTGAAAAGAGGCTGAATTTGGGGAAAAAAACTTTGGCTCACAAGGTGCAGGTCCATTTGCCTATGGATTGCCAGACCCAATAAGGGTTTCTCCCAGGCACCCAAAACTGGTTCCAAGAGTACCTAATTAACAAAGAGTACCTCATTAAATGGAAGCAGAGGTTCTAAAACTGGAGAGGGGTTGTACGATTTCAGTTCGAATATTAGATTTTGCTTCCCTGGTATACATGGTCAACTGCAGTGTCTTAGTTGCTTTAAGAACCACCTTTAGTGAACCAAGAGATTTTCTCTGAAAGAAGACCAGATTGAAAAGGGATGCTCCCTTGGAGATATTTCGAAGTCAGGTAGGTACCAACATGTATATTGTAATAGAGAAGGAGTTTGACATTGCAGCTTCTGATTCATCATCCTCTTTACAGCCATCAAGTTTTTCAGGAAATGCAAGACCACCTGAATCTGATCTAAAAAGATCATTTGGGTAAATCTTTGGGCTTTGAGGAGGTGCTCTGCCTACAGCTGAAGAGCAAAACCAAAAACTTTGTTTACTACAAGTAGTTTCCAGAACTATCCACTAGATGTCAGAATAATTCAGAGGATCTGAATCTTGAATAGGTTCAGGCTTGAAAAATCTCTAACAAAGATCTTTCGCAGTGGGAATGGTAGTTCTGCATTAATGATCTCAGGGACAAGCTTTGTAACACAAAGTTTCTGGCTAAGGTTCAGCATCTCAATGTCTTTTCAAAAGGGTCATGAGAATCCCACTCCAGTAAAAAATGAGTCTTTTGAAATTCATATCTATATGCACTGGAAACCTAAACTACAATAGTAAATGACCTAGGCATTTACATCCGAATGTGCAGAAAAGTATTTTGTGTAAAGTCTGAATTTGTAATGCATGCGGTGAACAAGGGGACAATAATGAAGTTACACAAATCTTCAGATTTTTTTCGGTACTGGCCCATCAAGGAGTATGTGGAAAAACTCATAATGGACAGATGCTTGGCTGAAAGAACAAAAATGTGTTGGAAACTATGCTTTAATTAATCTCAGCCACTGACAATTCCACAGGCAGCATTCCAGACCATTGTTTTTTCACCCATTGTGTCATTCTAGAGCAAGCCCCGCCGTATGCAAATCAAACTTTGTTCTGCTATAATATGAACAATCCAGCCTGAACTGCCGGGCCAGGTCCTCTCCAGAGGCGAGCATAAGCTACCCCAGACCAGTTTCAACCTACTTAGGTCTCGTCAGTGAGGTACAGCTTGAACCAGAAGGCACAGTGAGCAAGGAACCCACACCTCGGCATACTCATCGCACCTAGGATGTCTACTGCAAAAACTGGGTGTTGGAAGGAATGCGTGATTTGATCTTAGCCACCGACAATAGCTCAGGCCAGATTCTAGACCATTGTTTGTGTCCACTGTGCCATTCTAGACAGGCACCCGCATTATGGAAATCAATCTTGGTCCGGGTGGCTGAGATTAATTCAAGCATTCCATCCATCACTTTTTTGTATTCTTCATTGTGACAGGTATACGCAAATGCGAGCCTCGAGCTCATTGTGCCACTAGAACCAAGCTGCACCTACTCAAGAGGCTCAAATAGGACGAAACAGGTCTTGAGTGGTGTGTGTTCCGGTTCAGAAAATAACTGGCTTGGCAGGTTGGGCTGGACCGTTCTAGTGGAGAAGGATCAACACTGATTTGTATATGGCTGGAACTAATCTGAGGGGATAAGGGGTTGCAAAAATAGATGGACAGGGTTGCAGCCCTGAGTAATTACCAGTGGCCAAGATTAATTCAAGCATGTGATCACTTTTTTGTATTTTTCATTGTGGCTGAAAGGAAGGCATCAGCACTCTTAAATAGAACAGCAAGTAAGTATTCCAGAAATGGAATGGAATTAACACTGTTTCAGAGGCACTGAAAGGGACTAAAAGCCATCTGAGATTATGTAGGTGCATGGAAATGTGGTTGTTCCAGAACCTCACCCCACCTCTTGACAATGTTATACTGGGAGCTTACGGTACACTCCAAATGTAGTTTAAAGTGAGTGATATATTTAGAGTTGCAGGAATTATGCAGCAATGGAGCGTCACTAATGTGGTACTGCTGTTGAGGCTAATGAAAGGCATATTAAGCAGCACTTTCTGTGGCACCAGACTATTAGCAAAGCCAAATCGGTCTCACCTGTGAAAATGGGACAGTTTCTTGGGACGGTTAACGCCCCCTCTCCCAATAGCTGCAATGTACATGTGTGAGGAAATGGGGTGTAATATATGGAGTGGTTGTGCGACCTCACTGTGTAATACACTTACCAACCCCTTTAGGTCCAGTAGGTTTCATCAGGAAAACCCTCAGCTCAACACTGCGTAGCTGTGGAACTGAGCAGCAAAGCTTACACAGAGGAACAGGTGTTAGGCATTTAAGCAGCACCAAAACAATTGAAGAAGAAAACAACACTCAAACAATCCGACACCATTTTATAAGCATAGGTTATATTTTTATAAGAATTCAGACATCAGAACGAAAAAGATCCACTGGAGGGCTCCGGAGATACAAATTTTACAAGCAATAATAAAATCAGTGTCATTTCACTTCAACTGTGAATACCCTTGGTAAAGTCAACAAATTAGACACCTAGAAACCTTTTCAAAGAAAAGAAATCTTAGGTATCAATGTGGTTGGTTAGAAGTACTTGGGGCGACCAACTCCGATAGAGAGATAGTCAGAGGGACCAGCAAGGTCCTCAAGTACAGTTACCTTCACAGAAGTAGTCTTCCAGCAGTTCCAGACACTTTATTAGCTTTGCAATGGATTCCAATGGAGTGGTCCTGATGCAAGGGTTAAAGGATGCTGAAGATGTTCCAAGAATTCTGTGGATACGATGTGGTCGACCGGGGTCTTCCTGCAGGGATTCCTCTGTCCACGAACATGGTGAGGGAGCCCTAGTTGCAGGGTCAACATACCTCGAAGTCCTCTTCAGTCTGGCAGAAGTCCAGTCATCACTGGACTGTCAGTTCTCGTGGTCACAGGCTAATCCTTCCTGGGCCGATAACTTTCCTTCGCAGGGTCCCAGTAACTCTCAGACAGCACTCCCGTGCTCAGCGAACTTGGGTGCAACTAGGCATTGGGTTTTGGTCACAGTGGTGCTAGCAGCTTGAAGACTTTGAGCTACCAACTTGTCACAGAAGGCTTCATCAGCTATTGTGTACTTGTGTTGCGAACAGGAGGCCAGTCAGCTGGCCCTTTGAGTTCTCTTGGTTTGACTGGGCTCTGGAGACAGCTTCTCCTTGAGCAGGAAAGTCCCTCTCTTTGCTAGCCACCAGGTGCAGCCTCTTTGCTGGTCCCTCGGTGCAGCTGGGCAGTCCTCTTTCGGTCCTCACTCCAAGTCGACAGATCTGAGATCTGGGTGTCAGGGGCAACCCCTTTATGATTGGAAAGAGCCCTCAGGGAAGGATGCGGTTAATAGCAAATGGGCTGCCAGGTTCCCTCCTACCTGGTGACCGCTTCCTGTGGAGTGTGGCATCTGGATACCCCAGGATGCACCATTCTGCCCACTCCCAAGATGGCAAGACATCTCCTGGTGTACAGACCTGACTAGCCCACCCCTGGTGTGTGGCTACCTCAGGGCTACACGCTCCTGGGGAAACCGGTGTGCCCTCTCTGCATCCCATGTCAGCATGTCGAACAAGTTACTTACCTTCGGTAACGCCTTATCTGGTAGAGACGATATCTAGGCGTAGATTCCTTACCTTATTTCCCAGGTGACAGACTGGATCAGTAAGTTTTTTGAGCAATACCCCTGCATGACGGTAGGTGGCGTCGATCAGCTTTGCGTCAGTCAGCGCCAGAGTGACGTCGCAGTATCTATATAGGCACTATCCAGGCACGCTGATGTCTTACTTTTTCACAACTTTCCACGCCAGAAGCGTGGAGCCATGAAATGCACCGACACTGGTGTGTCTAAACTAGGGCCCTGAAAGGGATTAGCCCTGGCACTAGAAATGTGTCCACAGAGCAGGGAGGATGGGTGGGTTGGTAAGGAACCTGTGGCTAGATATAGTCTCTACCAGATAAGGTATAACCCAAGGTAAGTTACTTGTTCATCTGATAGAGACTTCTAGCCGCAGATTCCTTACCTTTAAATAGATACCCAAGCAATACCATCCCCGGAGGAGGGTCTGCAGGCAAATTTAAACTAGGAGGTACTGAAGGACCAAACGAGCAAAGCGCCTATCTCTGGGCAACAGACTGTGACCACTTTTGGCAAGAAAGAGGCCCTAGTGTGCAGCACCAGTTTGTTACGGTAAACCAAGAAAAAGGGAGGTTTGGATGACGAAGCCTGTAGCTCGCTCGACCACCAGGCAAATGTAATTGCCACGAGGAAGGCTGTTTTAATAGGGAGCAGCCGGAGGGGATAATTGTGAAGAGGCTCGAAAGGAGCACACATTAGGGATGTGAGGACCAAATTAAAGTTCCACTGAAGTATAGTAAAAGGAGAAAGGAGGGACATATGTACAAGGCCCTTCAGAAATCTATTTACAACAGGAGACTTAAATAAAGAGGGTTGGTCAGGCAGCCGCAACAAGGCAGATCGAGCAGAAAGATAACCCTTCAGAGTACCCAAAGCAGAGCCCTGCTGGTCAAGGGTAAGAATAAAAAGCAAAATATCTAAAAGGGAGGCAGAAAGTGGATCAATGGACTTTTCTGTACAATACGATACAAATTGCTTCCAATGGCGGGAGATTACCGTCTTGGTGGAGGGACGCCTAGCTGCAAGAACATAGCAGACTTGGGGAGGAAGGTCAAAAGCTATCAACTGCCACCGCTCAATCGCCATGTAAGAAGGCAGAGGGTTGACAGGTTCGGGTGGAGGACCCTCCCCTGCTGCTGCAACAGAAGATCCTCCCGAAGGGGCAGCCTGACTGGAGGATCAATGGCCATGCTCAGTAGCTCATGATACCAGACTCTCCATGCCCAATCCGGAGCCACAAGGATGACTTGAGCCAGGTCGTTCTTGATCATCTTCAGAACTCAGGGCAGGAGTGGTATTTTTCTTTAAGGAAAATATCATATGCTCATTCAGTGATAGAAGGTGCAAAGAGGGTGGGGTTGATAGTATATACAACCATGGAAGCTGCAATTATACCACCGCCTGTTTTCCTAGCACACGCTAATAATTTGAAAATTATATTAAGGCATTAGATGGTAGTGAATTCAGCAGCACAAGAAATAAAGCTTTACTTTTAAGCACTCTAGGAAAAGAAGGTCAGCACATATTTAAGTATTTACCACAAATTGCAAAGGTGTATTTAAAAACAAAGGTCTGGTTAGAAAGGAGATTTGCTAAAGAAAGTAATATAGTAATGTGTAGGTATAAGTTATATACTCAACCGCAAACAAATGGAGGAAACATGAGATCAGTTTGAGTCTAGGCTGCGTAAACTGTCTGTTAAATGTCAGTTTGGGGTCATGAGGAAGGAAATGATTCGTGATCAACCAATTGTACAATGCAAAAGTAAGAAAATGCAAGAAAGGCTATGGGCAGCTAAAAATCCATCTTTACATGATGCCATAGAAATTGCAAAAATTGTAGAACAGTCTGACCTATGTATGAAGGAAATGGAAAAAAGAACGATGGTGAAGTATCATGTGTTGATAGTGAAGATGTTGGTGTATTACGTACTGGAAAGTCAGGGGTAAAGGAAGTGAAGAAGAGTGCCTATGTCAAACGGAGTAGTACTGTTACGCCATCCAAGGATTTAGATGGTAGCGGACAGCAGGGGAGAATATGTTTTAGGTGTGGGAGCAATTTTCATACTGCCGATTTAAAAAATTGTTATGCATTAGGGAAGGAGTGTAGACGTTGTGGTCGGAAGGGACACTTTGCTCGCATGTGCAAATCTAACAGTAAACCCAATGTGGCGTTGTTGCAAGAGAATTGTTCAGGAAGTGGTGAAGAAATTACACCAGATAGAATCTTGTGTATTGATGATAATGATTGTCAATCCAGGAAGTCTAGACCCAAGGCAACATTTGTAGTTAAGAAAGTGTCAGTTGAACTCATGGTAGATTCTGGGTCTTTGTACACTATTTTACCTAAAGAGACGTTTGTTGAACATTGGCCAAAAGTAAAGTTAATGGCGAAAGATATAAACCCTGGGGGCTAGCAAGGTGAGAAAATAGACATAGAAGGTAACATACTTACAGAAATAAGCTTTCAAGGGAGAACAGTCAAAGGAAAAGTTTACATGGTTAAATCTGGTCCTCAGATTTTAGGGGGGCAGGACCAGTATGATTTAGGGATTATCATAAATCCCTGTGCGCCTAATCAAGTGTAGGTTGCAGGAGAATTGACTGTGGAGGATATCATTGAGGGGGCGAGCAAGGTGTTTTCAGATAACATTGGTGTACTAAAGAAGTATGTGCATAAAATAATATTGAAGCCAGGTGCGATACCTGTTCAACATAAAGTTCGAAAAGTTCCCATTGTGGCCAGGCAGGAAGTGAAACGTATGTTGGAAGAGATGGTGACTCAAGGCATCATTGAACCGATTGAGACATCAAGTTGGATTTCTCCAGTGGTGGTCACGGGCAAATCTGATGGCAGTTTCCGTCTGTGTGTGGACTTGCGCAGGGTCAATCAACATTGTTCCGGATAATTTTCCTCTTCCAAACATTGGAGAGTTGTTACTATCTTTGAAGGGGGCAAAATATTTTTCTAAATTGGACTTAAAAAGTGCGTACCATCAAATAAAATTACATCCGGATTCCAAAAATCTTACGCCCTTTATCACTACTGAAGGACTATTTCAATTTACGAGAATGCCGTTTGGCCTTTCTTCAGCGGCTAGCGTATTTCAGAGAATGACGAGTCAAGTATTGAAGGATATTGAAGGATATTGATGGAGTAGTGTATCTTCAAGACGATGTCCTAATCTTTGGTGAGTCAATTGGTAATCGCAACATGGTACTTAAGAGGGTTTTAGATAAAATTGCTGAGGCAGGATTGACCATCAGGAAAGAAAAATGTAAATTCTGTGTTGAGGAGGTGGAGTACCTTGGATACACCTTGTTTCCTTGTTTTCTGGAGTCAAACCAAAAAGATTTGTTAGAAGCTATAAGAAAAGCTCCATCGCCTCATGACAAGGATCAACTTCGGTCTTTTCTTGGGCTGGTCGAATATTATGCGAAGTTTGTGAAGATCAACGCTGAAAAAACTGAACAGTTAATGAAACTTTTGAGAAAGTGTTGCACGTTTGCGTGGGCTGAAGATCAGCAAAAATTGTTTGATAATATCAAACATGAGATTTGTGATGCAAAGGTGTTAACTCCTTTTGACACAAGATTGTTATCAATTGTTACTGTGAATGCTAGCGCTGTAGGAGTGGGGGCAGTGTTCTCACAAATGCACAAGGAGGGTGAGCACACTGTAGCTTTTGCTTCTCATTCTTTAACAAGTACTGAGAGGAATTATTTAGTAGTGGAAAGAGAAGCATTGGCTGCAGCATGGGCAGCTGAATACTTTAGAATGTATGTATGGGGATTTCAAATAGTACTACGTACTGATCATAAACCCTTCGTGAAGATTTTAATGCTTGGCGGAGCAGGAAAAGTTTCCGCAAGGTCAGCTCGATTGGCTGCACGATTACAAGAATTTCAGTATAAAGTGGAATTTGTCCAGGGGTTAAGGAATAACCAAGCCGATGGTCTATCCAGCCTACCTTTACCCTGGCAAGAAGTGGACAAGGAAGGGGTAGAAGCATATGGTGATGAAGGTACAGTTGCCTATGTGTGTGAAGCGACAGAAATAACTCAAGGAGCGGTTGGGAAAGAACGTTGGTTTCAGTGTATGAGAGAGGACAGAGTGTTGGCGGAGGTTATTGAAATGATTAATAAAGGTGTCAGACAAGAAAGTGCAGTGTCTGTTCGTCCTTTTGTCAAGATTGATGAACTGTCTATATGTAGTGAAAATGTGATCTCTAGAGGAGATATGTTTGTTCCTCCTCAAGGAGTATGTGTAGAACTTATCAAGCTGGCACACGAAGGCCACTTAGGTCAAACACTTACAAAGAGAAGGTTACGTGATCAAATCTGGTGGCCAGGTATGGATCAAGATGCCACGGATTGGGTGACTCAGTGTGTGGATTGTAAATAAGGGGAAAAGAGATTGAAAGTTGGTAGTCAATCTGTCATGGGTGAAATAGGTGATCCTGGTAAACCATAGCACACAGTTTGTATGGACTTCATTGGACCAATGAGAATTGTGACGCCCGAGTGAAAGTTTGCTATTGTGATAATTGTACATTCAAAATGGCTGGTAGTCAAGTTTATGCATGAAATCCCGACCAAGAAGACTATTGAGGTTCTGGAGGAAGTGTTCAGAGAAGAAGGTTATCCAGTCAAACGTATTACTGATAATAGCACTCAGTTGCCTTCTAGTGAGATGAAGACTTTTTTTTTTTTTAGAAGGTTGTGGTATTTGCCATTCTCGCACTTCTCTTTACAACCCAAAGGCAAATGGTGTTGAGAGGGCGAACTGCTTGATGAAAGGTGTAATTCAAATGGCTTGTGTCAATAGAGGTAATGTCAGGAGGATGGTGGAGGATGTAGTATGGGCGTATCGCACTAATGAAAATGGGGTCACCAAGGAAATTCCTTTTAAAGTCATGAGAGGGCGGGATGTGAACACAAAAATGTCTCCTGCATGGATGAAAAAAATGTTGAAGCAGGGTGATGATCAAGGCAATAATGCACATGAACATGACTGATGGGAAGCTGAAAGCAGGTGATTTAGTCAAAGTCAAAAGTGGAAGATTGGAAAAGAGTTTTGTGGCCCCTTTAAAGTGAAAGAGATGGATGAGTTTTATACTGAATTAGAAAATGGTGAACGGTGGAACAAGCAGAGAGTTGCATTGTATGAGAAGAGTGTAGGTGCCAAATTGGATAATAAGGATGAGATGGACGATGAAATGGTCCCGGAAGGTTGTTGTGGATTTTTGATGATGGATGATGGTGAAGAGTAAGGAAATAAGTACAAGAAGCGAGAGTAGATAGAAACGAAGAGCGTCAGACACAGAATTCCGCCCAGGTATTTGAGAGATTATGTCTGTGAGTAATATTGTATTCATGCTTTGTATTTTTCTATAGCTTTTTCTAAAAAAATATATATATTCTATTAATGTTATTATGAATATTAAAGGGAAGATGATGTGTTGTATTTGTGGGTATAGCTTTAGGTAGTTATGATGTGTTAAGTATTCTGTATTAGAGTGTTCTTCGTGTAATGATGGAATGGGTTCCTAGGAAAGTCAGTTGACTGCTGGCTGGAAATGGAGCACCACCTACCGTTGTTTACTTCTTTATTACATCCTTAAACTTACTCGGGTCTACGTGATTTACTTAACAAAATCATCCTGTTAAGATTTTCGCATCAATTCCAAAGATTTCTCCTCTGATTGTAATATCTTTGAAAAAACTTGACATTGATGAACTAACACCCTCTTCGCCAAAAGAGTTGTTCACACTTTACGCAGTTCTATTGTATTCTATTAACACAGTGAGAAACACTTGGCCACAAGCTTAACAGTGAAAGCATCCACTGTCTATCTAGCATGGTGACGACAATATCGTATTGTACCTGCACTTCAGAATGCATCTAGTGTAAAGGGGTTGGTACTTGAAATATAAGAGCGATGACATCAGGTCTATTTTAGAAAACACTGCAAAAAACAAACCATAATACCAATCACACAGAGTTTAATTTGATATAATTACCTGGAGATAATCAGACTGAATAATGGTAAGCAAGTGATCCTTGGTTAGTTCATAAAAAACGTCTGACGTCATAACCTGGGTAAACTCCTCACAGAGGAAATGTAAAGCTTGACGACGCACCCACTTGGAACCATATGGCTGAGAACTCCACTTGAGAATGGCGAGGACAGTTTCTAAAGAGATGCTCTCTGCTATTATATCCTCACATCCTACAAGGAAATCAAAATTATTACAGTTATTTGAAGTATTCAACAAAACTATTAAATTAGATAAAATGGTTACAAATACAGAATCAACAAGTGGGAAAATAAAGCGCCCATAAATTGGATATCTAAATATACATTATTTACAAAATGCACGTCCTGTGGTGGATCAAAAAGAACTGCAGTTGTTTATTTTTGCTCAAAATTACTGTGGCAGATCGGGATTTATTTTTGGGAAGATTTAAAAGAAATATGTCCCAGTGGTCTTTCGGACCTAACTGCACTTCGAATGTGCTACTAGCTTCCTCTTTTATTCTTATAATTGTCGACCTCAATACGCTGACAACAAACCAGGTCTTACTATGAACAAGTGAATTCACAAGCATGCTTAGTTTATCCTACAGCTGTCCTGTACCAGAGACTTAAGGATGGTATTTTGTCAGCAATGGCAGGGCTCAATTAAATGAAATGGTGGACATGGTCTTTTCTACAAGACCAAGCTTAGTACACCAAAAAGTGTAGAACAGATACCCTGAAAAATTACAAGTATTTTTTACCATTTACTGAAATACTCGGCAGGCATTTTAGAGAGACAAGGTCCAGATCAGGTCATGTATTGCTCTTTCCATAGTGGTCCAAAAGAAGGCAACCCAACATAGTTGATCACTGCTTCCACTAACACATTACAATGGGTGAGTAGAGGTAAGGGAAATGGTTATTGTGGCTGCACGCTATGTACTGCAAGGCCTTGATGGAGGGCACAGAGCTTGTACTATGCTGCTCGTAACAAAGAGGATGAAACGTGCTGGATTTCAGTGCAAGTGCTGCTGCTCAATGTGAAAGTGCCACACAATTGATTTAGCCAGCTGAAACTGACCTCGATTACACACATTGGACTAGTAATTTCCTGTGCCTTTTTATGCTGCATGGCTATCATATAATACTTGTTCTTGTTTGGTGGCTGGTTGAACATTCAGACGTGTCAAGAGCTGACCCATACCCACCCAAGACAACAGAGATGAAATTACGTCGTTTCGTTTGTTTTAACCTTTCTGTGGGTGTCCAACATAAGCAACTATAGCAAATTCACCTAGTGAAGACAGTGATGACTAATGTTTTTAATTTTAGTTCCTTTGGTACCTTTATGGACTACAGTGCACAAGACTGTTTCGCTCAACAAGCACTACTACGTTGCATTTTCTTTCACATACATGAGTGATTTTGATAAAAAAAGGAATCTGTAAAAGACAGGAGTTGAACATTATATTTGGACGCCATAGAAAGCAACCTTTACAATGCTATTTCATGATATTTAAATTAAATCTTGACATTTGAGCTGTGAAGTAAAAACATTTGTCTACACCTGGAGATCAAGAGGACAAAGATGAATAGTCTTAAGCAATAAACGATATGTCAGAAAGGTTTGGTTCTTGGAAAAATACTGTGCTGGAGGTACGGTTTCATTTACAAGCACAGTTGCTGCGTGAATCAGTTGAACAAAACATGCAGCAATATGCACAAACTGCTAGGTGCAAATTTCACAGGATCTTTATGTTGAGATTATTCAAGATCAGTGCCTTAGTAGGGTGTGCAATTCAACAGCCTGAAGATAGCAATTCTTCCTGATTCTAAGCATTTTTGCCTGAAACTCGGTGCACGCTTTGCAGCATTCAGCACTGTGGTTCCTAGGTAGGTAGAGACTGCAGACTAGGAGGCGGTCTCTAGGCAGATTTGAGCAGCTCTAGGGGCAAAATCTAAAAGGCGTGTTCTGCCTAGCACCCAGCAATTCGGACCCTCTCGCTATGCATTTTCAGACTGATCAGTCTGTGAAGTGCATTTTTCGCCTACTACTTCTGTGTTTTTCTGGGCATTTCGGTATCCTCTTCTTTCTACTCGATGTAGATTGAAGATTGATTTTTCTTGAGATTCTATTTAAACTGTCAAATTTCTCACCTTCACTTATGGCAACCATAGAACTTCAGCGCTTGCTTCAAATTCAACTGCGGAAAAAATAATCCGAGGATGGCGGCCATGCTTCTGGGGCGGGCATCTGACGTTACGAGAGGGATGGACAAGGCACCAAATGGTAACAGGCGCCTACGCTCAACCAAACAAGCATTTGCAATGCAATAGGTCTCACATTTGTGCGAGTTCGAGCTACTGGAGTTGTAAATGACGATGTCTTTTACACATGTTTTGGTGTGGAGTGGAATTATGTGGGTTGGATTAGAATGGTTAGTTGTGGAATTGTGTGTGGTGGAATTGTGTGGAGTGGATTTGTGGAGTGGAATTTGGTGACATGGTGTGTAGTGGAATTATGTGCATAGTAATTATGTGGTATTGAGTGTACTGGAATTATGTGGAGTGTAATCCTGTGGAATGGTATTTTGTGTTGCAGAGTGGTATGTAGTGGAGTTTAATTATGAGGTGCGCTGTTGAATTATGACGACAGTCTGGTTTGCTTTAAAAGCGTCATAGTTTCATGTGCAATGAGTGGTGTCTTATGAATGACAAATGGTTTTCTTTGCTTTGCTTTTCATTAAGAGGATAAAATACAGCAAAGCACAATGTACATTCTATTTCGTTTGCACATTCAGAGCGAGGACGAGCTCTGAAGTACAGAAAAGATATGGTAAACACTTGCCTGTCTCCCAAACAGAAGATTATGGGGCGGGGAAACGGGTGCCAGAAGATGGGAGAGGAGATAGAGGTGGCAGGAGTTTGAAAAAAAAACCAGCGCCTATCAGGACATAAATAATCAGATGAACGAGAAAGGTGAGGAAGAGATCCCCTGTTCTCTGCTTGGCCCCTAGTTACTCCTAATACATTGATTACTGCCCCTACATTCCGAGGTCATGCACGGTGCAGCAGGACCAGTAAGTAAACAAGCAACATCCGTCCCTAGCCTATCCGTAGGACATTAAAGACTGTCAGAGGTGTAGGGCGGGGAAAAAGGTAAATCTAGTGATGTAAATGTAGGAGGGGCAAATGGTACATGACGTCACTCACTACAACCCCTGTTGTTTAGGTGAACTGGCGCCCATTATTACAAATGAAGAGTTAGAAATGAGGAGCAACGGGGGCGTGGCTTGAGCGCCGAAATAAGATGGCAGCGACTGAGCTCCATTCACACACGGAGCTGGGAACATAATTCTCGGCCGCATTGTGACCTCCTTCAGTGCTCCCAAGGCGGGCCTCTGACACCTAATGACTATGGCGTGAAGCGGATTTAGAGAGGGACTCGCGGAACCCATTCTACACCACTTTTCGCCGCGACATCGTTTTCTTCACTCGTGGGCGACCACCATTTTGAATGGCGCTTCACTCGAGTCTCCACTTCACTCACTCCTCATGCGGCCAATAATTTTTGGGTGAGCCTTTTCTACATTAATCTCACCACCTTTGTTTATGCCATGGTTTTGCCTCAAACATGCGCTATGGTGCTTAATTTGTTTGATTTTTTCACAGCATTTTTGACTGATGGTCCTTAATGAATATATTTACTACAAAGGCGAAGGGCATTAATTTACTAATGTGAGCATATATACTTTGGAATCTATGTTCTTATGGTGCACTCAGTTCAAGTGACCTGGAACCGATTTTTGTCATAAACTGACGCTGGATCAGCTCTACTTGCACCTCTTTTGTCAGATCTTGAGGAGCGGTGTACGTGATTACACGTGCTTTGAGGTGTTCTTTACAGATGTATCAATCAGTGAATTTCCTTTCACACCTCCTCACTTTAGTGGTGCTTGTTTTATTGCTCACCTATACTGATCTCTCATTAACTGTATGGGCAGACTTGTTACCGTTAAAAGGATCTCTCAACATCAGTCAAGCTCTATTAAAATGTCCAACGACTCGCTTAACCGTGCCAAGGCATCCTCCTCTGGCACTAAACCTAAAAGGGCCAAAAATGATCCTCCGTCTCCAGTCCAGTCATCTTCAAACCGTGTCCTGGATGCAATTTTGGACAAATTACGTGCTCTCAAACCTTTCATGAATGCTACTAACGAAAAACTGCAGCTAATTGAGGACCGATGGATTAATATGGAAGGCAAAATAACTGAAATGGAACAACGTGTGGGCCACCTTCAGGACGTAGCAACCAAAATTCCTCTGCTCGAACAAGAAATCCAGAAGCTTAAGCTAGACACAGTGGACCTTGAAAATCGCAACAGAAGGAATAACCTATTTCTTCATGGTTTACCAGAGAATATTGAAGGCCCTGACTTACTTTCATTTCTAAAGACATTTTTGCCTGACCTTCTGAGTCTTCAGTCCTCCACTCCTCTAAACATCCAACGAGCACATCGTCTTGGTCGTCCTCCGCTTCATTCTACCAGACCACGCGGTATCATAATGCTTTTTTTTAGAATTCACGGACCTGAGGCATGTTCTGAAGTGCGCCAGAGAGAAACGTCGTCTTGTTTGGTCTGGTCACAATATCTTTCTCTCTCAGGATCTTTCAAATGCAACCAATACTAGACGTAAGGAATTTGTCACTTCGTCCTCAAATGAGATCCCTGAATATCCGATATGGCATTTTACACCCTGGTCTATGCAAGATTACTCATGAAGGTGTTTCCAGCTACTTTGATGATCCAGTTAGTTAAGACTGTTCCTGCAATCTATCACTAGAACACCTATGGACACAAATGCACAATCTTCCTAAGCTGTTATATTGCTGTTTCCGATACATGGCTTCTTGCTTCTAGTTTTTATTCCCTAGTTATGCTCTCCAAACATGGGTTACGTGGCCGAATTATTTCTATTTTATAAGTATTTTTTTCTTTTCTTTTCCGCTGCTGTTCTTGTTTCTGGGTGCCGACATGCTCGTTTCTCATCTTACTTTCTTTTTGCTTCAGATCTGGCTTCATGTTCTTGATCTGTCTCTTTTCGTCTATCTTTCTCATTCTCCTCGCGTTCCCTTTCTTGTTATCCTTTTTTCTCCTTTTCTCACTTTCTTTCTCCTCTTTCTCTTTCTACAATTTCATATGGGTTTTTTTCCTTCATCTTTTCATATTCTTTACAATCTTTTTGCGTTATTTTATTGTTGACAAACTGTGTCTTTTTGTCTTCATTGTTGTTTCTGCAGTGTGTCATCATTGTTCCTGTATCCTCGTCTTAAAGCTACTACATGCTTAATGTTGTGTCGTGGAACGTCCGTGGTCTGGGTCACCCTGTCAAGCGTCAAAAGGTACTCATTTATCGAAATTAAATTGTCAAATTGCTTTCTTACAGGAAACCCACTGTAATGATATTGAATCTCAAACGACAATGGGTGGGCCAGGTTGTTTTTTCACCTGCGGTCAACCGTAAGGGTGGTGTTGCAATTCTGTGTCACAAATCCCTAAAGATTCAAATTTTATCTACTGAATGTGACACAAATGGACAATGGGCCATACTTCAAGCCAAGGTCTATAATAAAACGATCACTTTTTAAAATAAATCTGACCCTGATTTTTGGAATATGATCAAATTAAAATTATCCTCTATTACTAATCCCAACATCATTGCTGCTGGAGATTTTAACAACTGGCTAGACCCTTTTTCGGACAGAAAATCAAATTGTAAATTCAAACCTGTTAAGTCGCATAAAGTATTTCAGTCTGCTATTGCCTCTCGTCCACTTTATGATGTATGGAAGACTTGCAATCCTGATAAATATGAATTTACATTTTTCTCTAATGTTCACCATCCTATGTTGCGTATTGATTATATCTTGGTTTCAAAGTCTCTACTCCCCTCTGTTCAATCTTCGGAAATTGGATCCATCTTTATTTCTGATCATGCCCCTGTCTCTTCGTCATTTGATTTGTCCCTTTCCACCTCCAAACATGCCCGATGGAGATTTAACAACTCCCTATTATATGATCAATCCTTTATTTCTAAGGCTACTTTTTTTATTAATTAATTTTTTCAGTTTAATAAGCCTAGTGATACTTCTACCCACAACAACTGGGACGCCTTTAAAGCATCCTTTAGAGCCTTCACCATTGCCTATACTGCCAAAAAGAAAAAAATACTGAACTCCCAGTATCTACCCTCAAACATATTAAAACTCTTGAACACTCTTTTTTCACATCTAATTGCCCCACACATCTCCGAGACCTTATTAAGGCGAAATCAGACTTAAATAAACTAGCTACAAACAATGCTTCCAATATCCTACTTACAATTAAATCCAAATATCACAGGGGTCAAAACAAAGCGGGTAGAATGTTGGCCAATTATTTAAAAATCAAAGCGGAAAATAAAACTATTGGCCCTATTCGTAACTCCACCACTAACAACTTACTTCACTGTGATTCAGATATTGTTAATGCTTTCCAATCCTACTATAACTCACTATATATGGATGATACACATCCCTCTGAAAATGACACCCAGTCAATTTTTGATGATCTTCCTTCTCCTCCTTCTGTGCCGGATGCTATGTCTCTCCTTGAAAAGGATACATCTCTTCAAGAGATTTTAGATGCCATTAAATCTTTAAGGAGGGCCAGGGCTCCTGGTCCAGATGGCTTTTCTATTGAACTAATTTCTTCTTTCTCCTCTATTTTTGCTCCTCATTTACTTGAACTTTTTACCTCTTTTATATCAAAATCAAAACCTGAAGGATCCTTTTTAGATGCGCTTATTGTAATCATCCCTAAACCAGACAAAGATCATACCCTGTGCCAAAATTACCATCCAATCTCATTAATTATGACTGTAAACTTTTTGCGAAAATTCTTGCTTCTAGATTAGAATATGTTATAACCTTACTTATTAAACCCGATCAGTCCGGCTTTGTCAGAGGTAGACTTACTTCTGATAACGCTAGGATGTTTTCTAATATTCTTACGTTGGTGAAAAAGTACCCTGATCCTTTAGCTGCACTATCCTTTGATGCAGAAAAAGCATCTGGTCGTATAAATTGGCAGTTTGTGTTTAAAACTCTTCACTGGCTTGGTTTCGGTCCCAAATTTATTTCATTTATTGAGTTACTATATTCAGAACCGCGGGCCTCTGTTTCTGTTAATGGTTTTTTGTCCCCATATTTTAATCTGCACAGAGGTACTCGACAAGGTTGCCCCTTTTCCCCTCATTTCTTTTATGTCTTGAACCTTCTCTTGAACGCATCCGCCACAATCCCCTAATAACCGGTTTTCAACACAAATCCCACAAAATTTAAATTATCTGCCTACGCAGATATTTTGTTATATCTCTCTAAACCTCCTTCCTCTGTACCTCCTTTTTTACAGGAAATTGATTTATACTCCAAAATATCTGGTTACAAATTAAACTTCTCTAAAACTGAGGTCTTACCTTTAAACTCCATGTGCTACCAATTCATGTTTTCCGACACCGACTTCAAGTGGTGTCCATCTAAAATTAAATATCTGGGTGTCTGGTTCTCCCCTACTATCCCCCAAACTCTCCTCCATAATTTCAATGAGCTAAAACTTAAGATTCAAAACTCACTTACTTCTTGGTCCCCTCTTTTAATCTTGGTGTGGCAGATTGGACACTATCAAAATGATGATTGTTCCTCTCATTCTCTTTTTGCTTTCTATGTTGCCTTTTGAAATTCCCAATTACTATTTTAAGCAAATTAACTCTCTCTGTAATAAATTCCTGTGGAACAACAAACCTTCCCATATCGCTCTATCTAAATTAATTAAACCAAAAACCGAAGGGGGTGTACGATTCCCTAATTTTAAATTATATCATACTGCTTTTTTACTTAGACAATTGTATGCTCTAAACAAGCAATTTCAAGACTCACTGATACCTAGATGGATCACTTTTGAACGCTCTTTACTACATGAATTCTCTTTTTACGACATTTGTCGTATGTCCAATTGTACCTTTATTTCTCAATATCCCATTTTAAAATACTCCCAACACTTGATACATTCACTTCTTACAGATGGTGCTAATTTTCATCAAGCATTTCTTTCCTCTTCCATCTGGTAAAATAAATTCATTAAGTTTCGCCACAAATCATTCTACTTTAAACATTGGAAAGAAAAGGATATTTTTTATGTTCATCAATTGGTATCCCATAATTCCGTCATACCCTTTACTAAATTACAAGAACGTTATAACTTACCTTTATCCTACTTTTCCCAATACTCACAAATATCAGCAGCACTACAATCATTCTTACTATCCATAAGTTTCCCTGATGACTCCACTCCATTCACATCCCAGACCCCTTTGTACAATGTCCCCCCTGATTCTATCCCCAAAGCTTCTTTCATATATAAACTTCTATCTACTCCTACATCTGATAGACCAAAATCCTCCACAGATAATAGCCTAGGAACAAGATCTCTCAATATCCCTCTCTACTCAAAGATGGAACAAACTGTGGCAAAAAATTTTTACCACCTCCAGAGCCGCTAATATTACTCAATCTCTATTTTTTCTATATAAAAGAGGTTTGCACTCCGGTTTTTATTCATAAGATTAGTCCCTCCTCCTCTCCCCTTTGTTGGTCTCGTCTTTCCTCGGATGGCACACTGTCACATTTAATATATTATTGTCCTAATGTTTTTAAATTCTGGAAATCCATTTGGTCTACGTCTTCTAAGATATTTCAATGTTGTATTCCATTATCAATTCAAAATTTATTTCTTGGATCCATGTCTGATGATTTTTCCAACACCTCACCAAAGTTGAAACTGTTTGATCTTTTTATTTCTCTTGCATTTAAAGTTATTTTAACTTGCTGGAAAGATAATTACAAAGTATGTACATCAACATGGTGGAACCTTATCTGTAATGAACACAATTTCTACTGTTTCATCGTCAACGTTATATCAGAAAATCAAATCTGATTTATTCTGGCTTCCTTTTACTTCTTTCTTATCCTCACACCCATCTTTACACTAATCACTCCCTATCACTTTCTCCCCTTCCCTTCTTTCTTTATTTCCCTTTCTTCCCTTTTTCTATTTTCTTTCTTCTTTTTTATTCTAAAAATGTATACTACACTATTTGATTTGTACCTTTATTTCCTATTACTTATTTTCTTGCATAAGATTGTTTCTTTATATATTTTATTGCTATCAGTGCAATAGATTTGCTTATTATTAAAAAATTTCAGTAATATATGTCTATTATACCACTTTCATCTTATGCTATATTGTAACTTTGGTACTTTATTGTTCTATCAATAAAAATTATTTAACAAAAAAAGAAATGAGGAGCAACCATTTTTATGGCAAGAAGAGAGAGACTCAATATGCCTATCCTGTTCAGGCATTAAATACACTGCAGCAATAAAACTACACTTCCCGAGGTGCCTTGGGAAGAGTTTTAACCAATGATAACATTGTCGCAAACACCAATTGTCAGTCAACAGAGCCCATATAAACCCTGTCGGCGTCTATCAAGACATTTTATTGTCGCATTCTGTATGTAGCCCTCACAGTTATGGGAGACTACGGCCTCCATAAGGCTATAAGCCTTTAAATCAAGCAGTGAGAGGGGAGGGACAATCAGCGATGCAGGGGGGAGTTGGGATGGGCAAGCAGCGACCTGGGAGGGATGGTGGTGGCCAGCAAGCAGTGTTGTGGGAGGGGGTTGAGGAGATGGGTGGATGGAAGCAACAATGAAGGGGTTAGGGCAGGGAAAAAGGTAAACCCAGTGATGTAAATGTAGGCAGGGCAAACGGTACATGACCTCACTCACTACAATCCCTGGTGTTTAGGTGAACCGGCACATATGAGTACAAATGAATAATTAGAAATAAGGAGCATCCAACTCGCAATAAGCCTATCCTGTTCAGGCTTTAAATACACTGCAGCAGTAAAACTACACTTTCCGCGATGCCTTGGGAAGAGTTTTAACCAATAATAACATTGTTGCAAACACCAATGGTCAGTCAACAGAGCCCATATGACCCCAGTCGGTGTGTAGCAAGACATTTTATTGCCGCGTTCTGTATGTAGCCCTCGCTGTTACGAGGACTACAGCCTCCATAAAGTTATCAGCCTTTAAAACAAGCAGCGATGCGGGGGGAGTTGGGAAGAGCAAGCAGCGACCTGGGAGGGGGTGGTTGGGGCAGGCAGACACAAACAGAAAACGCATCAATGGGCGGGAGGTAGCCCGAGAGCAGAGTCAAAAGAAAAAGTTGAACTAACTAAATGGCCAGAAGTGAACTGATCCATGTAAAAGGGTCAGTTTCCAGGGTGGGAGCAAAACAACCAAAAGGCGGGACAAATGTAAAGCATGTACCAATGACACCAAAGGAATTTTGAAAGGCAATCCAAGGATTGATTGAAAGAGATGGACGTGGTGAAAGCCCACAGAAGTAGATACAGCATGCAAAGAGACAGCGCATGTGCGCTGCCTAGGCTCGACCTAGAAAACAAAAAAAGAGAAACGGTGTAGTAAGGAGAGTTCCACACCCAACCACTACATGGCGTAATAATGCACAGTATGTGAATCCAGAAAAGATTCCTGCTGCAAAACATGCATACACCATCCAGCTAATAAAGAAACCCTCTGCTGACACCATCATTAGTAATTACTGCCATGTCACTGCTCTCTTTTCCAACTAAAGTTATTGAGAATGCAGTAAACAGACAACTTCACTTACTTGGAAGCCATAAGCCATTAGATCCAGTCCAGTGCGTTTCTATCACCACACGTAGCACTAAAACGATTTAGTATCTGTCACAGGTGCATTAAGTATGTTGCTAGACCAAGGCACCTATACTACCCTGGTCTTGCTCACGTTTGACACTGTGTCCCATGCTGCAATGGACTCTAGTATCTTCAATCTGGGCATTGATACATCTGTGCTTAAGTAGCTATTTCCATTTCTTTCAGGCAGAGACCAGTCAGTACACTCCCTAATAACTGATCCAAAATCTCCTCACTCTTCTCCGAGGCTCCACAGAGCTCTTTCCCTGTGGCCCACCCTGTTTAACATTTGCATCACCCCACTGATTTCCATGATTCGTTCCCTTGGTATGAATATCATGTCATATGCACACAATACGTCTTTCCATCCAAGAGAACCAATCTAATTTCCGTTGGTGCTTGACTGCAGTCGCGAATTAGATTTAGACCAACTGCCCAAACGGAATTATGACAAATGCGAAATATTTATTTTGGGAAAATGATCCCAATGGGGGCCCTCAGAGCTAGGATCCATGCCTGTGCCAATGGAGTCAGCAAACAACCTTGGCTCCCTAGCGGATCTACACCACCTTTTTAGCAAAGAGATAAACCAAGTCTTGACCATATGCTTCTCTGTACAAGATGCATATGAAGATTGTACTTCTCCCCGACTTATCCCGTAGGAAAGCAGTTAAGCTGTTATTAGATCCAGGCTGGATTATGGAAATGTTGTACCTTGGTGTTTCAGACTATTTGAATCCCCACACTAGGTAGTAAAAGAAGAAAATGCTGTAACTAGACTGATACTTAATCTTCCTACTACCACCTCTGTCACTTCTAAACTCAACTGAGCTCGAAGTCCTTCTGGATGCTGCTTCTTCGCCAATTCTCAGCAGATGTTAATGCAGAGCACTATACATACAACAGGAGATTGTATGCTTCTGCACAGCTTTGCTTTTTTGCACTCTAGCAAACCCCATAAAGAGCCGATTGCCCACCCTGTGTTCTTAAGTACGATCTATGTAGAAGCTCGGAGCTCTATTGGGGTCCAAGCAGTGGAGACTATCCTCTTCTTTAGAGGGGAATGAGACGAAGCACAAAACGCCAGCAGGGCGATGGTTTGACGGACATGGAGCTGCATCACAACCTTCAGGCAGAAAGGATGCCCTAGTCTGCAAAACTAGCTTTTCTGGGAAAAAGGTGGTGCTTGGCGGATTAGCACACAGAGCCTGAAGCTCATTCACGCCGTGCTGAGGTGATGGCAACAAGAGACAAAGTCTTGATGGCATGGAGCCAGAAGGAACAGCTGTGAAGTGCTCAAATTGAGTGCAAATCGGACAAAATTGAATTTCCCCCCAGGGGCATTACAAAAGGAGAAGGGGGGAAATATATGGGACAGCCTTTTCAAAATTGCATTAGAACGGGTGTCTTATACAATGAGGACTGATCAGGCAACCATAAGAAGGCCAAAAAACAACCCTTAACGTGCCCAAAGCAAGACCTTGCTGGGCATGGGATAAAACAAGACATCTGACAGTATGGCCTGGAAGGGATCAATATTGCGCGCACACCAAACTACAGAGATTCCAGTGCAGAGCCCGCATATGCCACCTGCCATCTTCGACCAGCAGGATGCAGGAGGCCATCAGTCCCAGCAGCCTCAGAGTCTACCCCACTGAAATCCACAACAGAGGCTGAAACATCGGGATCATAGTCTAAATGTCCAAGACTTTTTCTTCGGGGAAGGCACGAAACGGACCAGCGTCCAGAATGGCTCCAATGAAAGGGAGAGTTGAGGAGGAGTCTGGTGTGATTTTGGTACAATGTCAGTGAACCCCAAAGACCATAGGAGGTTCTCTGCAGTCTAGAGGTGGTTGATGACTGCCTGGGGCGAGCCCGCCTTCAACAGAGGATGAGAGGGGATGTGGCATAATGGTCAGAGCAACAGACTTTGGAACCGGGGAACCAGGTTCGAGTCTCGGTGTCAGCTCAACATCCGGTGATTCTGGGCCAATCACTGAATCTCCCCAGTGCCTACCAAAAAATGAATGTATCCTTGTGTAATACACTGGTGCTCATGTAAAGCGCTCCAAAACCTTCGGGTCCAGTTCGCAGTATAGAACTGCAAAAATAAAAAATTTTAAAGAGTCAGTCGTCAAGGTAGGGGAAGACTGGCACCCCAAACCTCCGAAGGTGTGCTGCCACCACTGCATCACCATGGCAGTGGCGAGACCAAAGGGGAGCACAGCAAACTGAAAATGCTCTTCTTCCACCACAAACCGCAGGTAGTTCCGATGGGCCGGCTAGAAGGTAATATGGAAATAGGCATCCCGCAGTTCCAACGCCACCATCCAGTCTCCAGGGTAGAGGTCCGACGAGAATTGGGCCAGGGTGAGCAGTTTGAATTTTTCCTCTTGGAGGAACGAGTCGAGAGGATGCAGGTCTAGAATAGGACAAAGGCCTCCGTTCTTCTTGGGCACCAGAAAGAAATGTATTATTTACATTTCATGACATTGGCACGAAGAGAGAGGATGTCACTGCGGTACGATAGGTTTATGTAAAGTTGTGTGCCTTCTGATTACAGGCTATTGATAACTCTGGTATCAGCCAAATATAAAATTAGTGGACTTGATTGCAAAACCTCACTGTGTACCAGCATGCATAGCAGCCATTGAGAGATTGTGTTGAAGGCCACAGACAAGTAGAGTAAGAGAAGCAGGCAGGGGTCTCCCTGATCTAGGTTACAAGGTATTTAGTTAAAAGCTATTAGGGTAGCAGTCTCACTACTTAAACCAGATCAGATCCTGAACTAGTAGTGGACCAGAAGGTGGTTGCTGATATGTGCAGCCCTTCAAAGTTAAAAATTACAGTAAGCAACAATGCTTAGGTACTAAAGAGGGGCAAAGACCAATAAAGACAATCAGTTTCAAATTGAGTGGAAGCCAGAGAAGGCATGAGAGGAAATTTGTTCTGAAGGTTTCTCAATATCAGAGTTACAATAGACAGCTTTAAAGAAGATGTCTGGTCTGGGTAATACAGGCAAGGTGAAATGGCTGCAAGATCTCTTTACTTTTGCTATTTTTAGTGACCTCTCTGCGAGCAAACAAGAAAGTTGAAGGAATTTTATTATCTCAGCCTACATTGGATCTAGTGGCTTGCCTACCATGACAACCATCTTGAAAATACCCTCCTAAACTAGAATCTGATGCTTCAGTCGAGGAATTCTACCAAGCCGTTAGAAGGACACTCGATCGGGTGGAAGTGTGGGATAAAGTTAAACATTCAAGTTTCAGGAACATGGACTGAGGATGTGCAGGTTCCATTATGTATAAGATATTCTATAAAGGTAGTGGACAAAACGGTGCACAACTGAGCTGTAATAAGTCTGGGTATAAACTTTTTTTTCTTACCGTGGGGCTAGCTTGACATCATGACCAATTGTGAAGATGTATCTTCTGGATTACTTTTTGATGTTGCAGAACCGACGCAAAGGCTGAATATCTACTTCAAATAAAGCATGTCTCCCTTAATGGCTTCACAGAGCATTAGCAGTGACATTTTCTACTGACGTTGGTGACAAACTGATCTAGGTCTAGCCGACCACATATTCCTGAGAAAGCCCTGCTTTTCAGTTGGTTCTACTCCGAATGCTCAGATATTCCTTTCTTGTATCTAGAGTACTCAGAGGACCTGCAGGCAGTCCATGTTGTTTTTTTAAACTTATCACCCATGATCAATTGCCCATAGCTTCCTCACAGAGGGCTCTCAAAACCACCAAACAATACTTGTTGATGTAAAATATTGTAGCTATTTTGGTAGTCCATACCGGTGTCATTTTCCCTTTAAAGTCTGGAGAAATGCCCTGTCCATTAAATATAGTGCCAGGAGTTCTAGAAGATGTATATGCAGAATCCAACCATGCACAAGGAACATGATGGAGATGGGTCACAAGTAAGAACTCAACACAGGGAGAGATGTGAATGAGTAACATCAGTTCTGAGAAGTGGGACAACTCGAAACTGCAACCTCCCAGGCATGTAAATGTCTCAATGAAGTATGTTTTGGGCTCAAAGAGGTGTGCTATGTTTCTCAGTAGGAATCACAAAATATTAGAATTAGAGTATCAGTGGCATTTACCACAGAGCTTGAACACTTATTTAGTAGGGGGACATAGTCATAAAATGAAGAGTAAGTTACTTATCTGTAACAATTTTGCAGCTTGCAAGTATGCGTCAGAAACTGAATGTTATTAATGTGAAGATGGTGTTCATGAACAGGAGTTCATGGATTTATGATTGATTCTATAATAAGTAAAAGCAACTTCACCTATAGTCAAGCAGATTGTCGTATTTTTTCAAAATGTTCTTACTGGGCTAAACTACTAAATTGCAGAATGGCCAGCCTGTGAGAGAGAGAATATGAATATATATATATATATATAATATATATATATATAATATATATTATATATATATATAATATATATATATATATATATATATATATATATAATATATATATATATATATATATATATATATATATATATATATATATATATATATATATATACATATACACACACACACACACACACACACACACACACACACACACACACTTAATGGTAAGGTTCAACTCAATTTCATGTTACGGTGGCCCAACCTGGGTGCCGCAAATGATGAATAAAACAGACTATACAGATGCAGGCATTTGGAGGGGAGTACTGGGTTCACAAAACACTCTACCACTACTGAAATGGTGCACAAAAAACTTAGGTTGACTAACTGGTGGGTCAAAGCCCTGGCATATTTTTTTAAATTGGCATTTCACTTTATGAATGGGTGACTAATATTGGTTACCACTTCAATGTTAATAACTTTTTAACTGAGTTCTAAATCTGCTTTTAAATATACAAATGTTTTTAATCACCTTGCCCTATTTCTTAAGACCGAGGAAATTGTTTTAGATATTAATAGTTCACACAGTCTTTTTAAGGTAAACTGAACTAACAGATCACTAAAGGATGGTGGATTTACCTTGAATAAAGACAAATTGGAAATCATAGCATAATCTGTACTGTATACACTATAAAGAGATGATGGAATACATTGCCTGGATTCCATCACATGGACTTTGTGCAAGATTTAGATATACAATTACTTTTTGGGTCAATAAAGTGGAACACCTGGTGGAACAAAAATAAAACACTTGAGGAGGCTATGTAGCAGAGACAAAGAAACTGAATCAAGTTATTGTTAATTGTCAGACATTTGAAAATTAAGCAAACTGAAATCACTCTATTTAATAATCCTCAAGAAACCAACAGCCGACCCAACGGACCTGAAAAACTACCGGCCCATCTCTCTTCTGCCCTTTGCGGCCAAAGTCACCGAGAGACTCGTAAACGCCCAGCTGACCGCCTTCATCAAAGAGAACTCCATCCTAGACACCTCCCAGTCTGGATTCCGCAGCAACCACAGCACCGAGACCGCCCTCCTCGCCGCCACTGACAACATCCGCATGCTACTAGACCAAGGACACACTGCAGCCCTCATCCTTCTAGACCTCTCCGCAGCCTTCGACACAGTTTCACATCGCACACTCGCCGCCAGACTTCACGACGCGGGGGTACAAGGAGCCGCCCTCGACTGGATCCAATCCTTCCTCTCCGGCAGAACCCAGAGAATTCGACTCCCTCCCTTCCTCTCCAAACCCACGGAAATCAACTGCGGAGTACCCCAGGGATCTTCTCTCAGCCCCACGCTCTTCAACATCTACATGGCCCCCTCGCCGCCATCGTCAGACAGCATGGGCTCAGTATTGTATCCTACGCCGACGACACCCAGCTCATCCTCTCACTCACGAAGAATCCCGAAGACACCAGACTCTGCTTCCAGGAAAGAATGAAAAACGTGGCAGCCTGGATGAAAGACAGCTGCTTGAAGCTCAACTCAGAGAAGACCGAGATCCTCATCCTCGGACCCTGCACCTCCGCCTGGGACAACACCTGGTGGCCCTCCGCCCTCGGGAGCCCACCCACCCCTACAGACCACGCTCAGAACCTTGGCATCATCCTTGACTCCTCCCTCTCCATGAACCGCCAGATCAACGCCGTTGCCTCAACTAGTTTCAACTGCCTTCGCATCCTCCGTAAGACCTTCAAATGGATTCCCCCCCCCCTCCAAGTGCAGAAGGACCGTCACCCACGCCCTCATAACCAGCAGACTGGACTACGGCAACGCCCTCTACGCCGGAATCAACAGGACCCTCCTACACAAACTCCAAACCATCCAGAACGCCACAGCCAGACTCGTCCTTGGGACACCGCGGCACGAACACATGACCCAACACCTACGAGGCCTCCACTGGCTCCCCGTCGAGAAGAGGGTCACCTTCAAACTCCTCACCCACGCCTACAAATCCCTCAACATCGGACCCAAATACCTCAACGAGAGAGTATCCTTCCACGTACCCAAGAGGAACCGCCGCTCCGCCGACCTTGCCCTGGCAGAGGTCCCCCGCATCCACAGAAACAGAACCGGCGGGAGAGCTTTCTCCTACATCGCAGCCAGGACCTGGAACAAGCTCCCTGTGAACATCAGACGTTCCCCGACCCTGCACACGTTCAGGAAGGACCTCAAGACCCGACTCTACGACAGAGCCGCTCCCCCCACCCTAGCGCCTTGAGACCCTCACGGGTGAGTAGCGCGCTTTATAAACCCCTGATTGATTGATGGTAGAATTGGTAGGCTATAGTCCTTGATATGATTGTCATAACTTAACTGTAATTAAGTTTGTTGTATTTTTATCTAAAATTAGATGTGTTTTGTAAAGCATGTGAAGAAAAGTTTATATAATATGAACATGAGTGCAGACATTTTTTTTAAATCAACCTGACTTTGTACGATTGTTTAAGGAATTTTCCATGCACTTCTGACATTGTTCATTCTTTTATTTTTTTTTCTCTGTGTCCTTGGAAAAGTACAGAGTGGCTGGAAGGAATTTTCCAATAGATTAGGGGTAGGGAAGTGAAGGGGTGTAGGCAGACTTGTTTAAAGTATAGTATAAATATGAAAGGAGAATTCTGTGTGGTCATTCATTACCTACACGGAATAACTTTTTCCTTGTGGGTCTTGCATCTGTTCAAGCTTGAATAAACCAAATGTTTTACCTCCGGCTCCCTGTACTCCTTTTAATGTAAAGTGGACAAGAGGTGCGTTTTTCTCACATGGCGTCCGAACGTGGGGCCTCTACGTGGGAAATCCAACAGCATTTATGTCTGTGGCTGAGGTGACACGGCCCGAGGCAGAAGGATCGCTGGGGCCCCTGCTAATGAGATAGTTTCTTGCAGCTGCCATCTGAAGTCCCGAACTGCTGTCCCTCGGCAACACGATCTCCCCGGCAGAGGTTCCCAACTGGTCAAGCGAAAAGTGGCTGAATCGCAGAGTACAGAGCCGGACGTCTTGAGCAACTACCTGGTGAAATTGTTCTGAGATACTTTGTAACAGGCGTTTTGAATTATTGATTAGTTATTGCTATTGAGAATTTTATTGCAATATATTGGTTGGGTTTCAGGTTGGATCTGATAAATAGGCCTGTATTGATTGTATTGGTAAGTTCTCATTTCGATGATCTTTGACTTTAAGGCACAATGAGCAAACTAATGAAATGTATTTCACGATGTCGTTGTTGCGGTTTCATGAGTCCACACCTGGACGAGTCCCAAACAGTCCCAGTTGAGGGTAGTCCTGCATGGAAGATGATGACAAAATATGGGACAGGTGTCAACTTGTGGAACAGACTATGGCATCAATATACTAAGGGATTTGAGGATTTGAGATGGCCGCTGAACGGTTCAATTGATCTAGATAAAATTCAATATTTGCAGCAATGCTTTGTTTGAGAAAAAGGTCAGACAAGCAATGTGGGACAGTTTTAATAAATGGGAAAAACATGCTACAATGTTAGTAATTAAAGAACAAAAAGAGAAGGAACGAGAACAGAAAAAGGGAGTGTTGTAAAAAGCCAAAGCATATGATCAATTAAAACAAACTTAAAGTATTGAATGTATGGACAGAGAGTTTAGAATGACCACTAACAAGACATACGTGACACAAGAGAAAGAACATGTGGACAAGGATGAAGTATTAGAGAGACTATTGGAGAATCCCCCACCATATGTCCCACAGGTTCCCATACCTGCCGCACAGGCACAAAATGTACCACTACAGATGGGTCAGCAGGGACATGCACCTCTAGTACCCATTTTAAATGTACCAATCCTTCCTGCTCCATTACCAGGTCAGCAACTACCTGTCCCACCCAGACCAATACTTAATCCGTCTGCTGTTCAGCAGCAGTCACAAACAGGACAAGCGACACCTGCACCAAATGTATTAACTACCCCTCAGGTACATTTTTTACCAAGGCTAGTGACTGGACAAACCCCTTCTGCATCCCAATCTGCTGGAAATATGCCTGCAGGTACCCCACCTTTGGATCACAAGCATAGTGGTAATTTGAGAGATAGATGTGGGAATTGGAGGGACAGACCTAATACTAGATATGGATCACAGGGAGCGGATCCAGAAGAGTTAAAAAGGATAGCCCATTGATGGATGGATGACATAAATAATGCCACCATGAATACTGTTATGCCAACTGTAAATAGGTTTGATGTTTTTCAGCAAAACTTACTCATTCAATATATGACTGAAAGGATAGAGGACTGGTGGACTTGGTGTAATAAAAATACCCCACAAGAGGTGTTACAATTGTGGCATGATGCGCAAGGTCACATGATCCCCTTCCCCAGATGTCCCACGGGCTGTTGAAAATTGTTTGCATTGGGGTGTTAAGGCTAGAAGAAAATATCAAAATATGAATGGGGAATATCCCATGAGGGAAATACAACCCCTTCCTGCACCCCCCACTGCTGTTGGTGCTCCTGTTCAGAACCCCATTCCTCAATTTGTTCATACTCCGTGGAGTAGGTATGAATTAATGGCGATAAAGAAAGATTTGCCAGACTTTAGGAAAAACCCAAAGGGGTTTTATGAAGCCTTAGAATCGGCCGCTAAATTATGTGTAATGACATTCAAGGACTTGGATCTATTTTTTGATGCCTTACTCTCCAGAGAAATATGGAATGGAATACGTAGACATGATGTAGCGCACTTTGGACATGCTTGGGTACATTTTGAAAATCTTGACACAGAGAAGACCAGGAGACAGACCAGATCAACTTATACTTGATTTACCTGATATTATTGCTAAATTGCTACGAATAATACCAAGGGAAGATGTAAATTGGGATAAAACAGCAGCTTGTAAACAAAAACCTACAGAAGAAGTCTCAGACTATTTTACTAGGATGGAGGAAATATTCAGGGCTCATAGTGGTCAGGATTTGGCAACTGTGACGGGGAAAAGAATGTTTGCTGACAAATTTGTGAATAATTTGATGAACGAATTAGGAGAGTTGATTAAAGTATCAGAGAGTACCTGTCCAACTAAAGGACCTGCAGATCTTTTGGTAATTGCTACATATTATGAGAATTACCAGAAAATAAATAAAGAAAAGATTGATAAGAAACTGAAAGAATTAAAAACAAAGGTTTTGCTACAGCAAGCATTCCCAGACAGGGGAAGACAACGGGGTATGGGAAATGTGAGGGGAGGTGGACGTGGGAGAGGGGCTGGCAGAGCCTCATCAGCTCTTGCGCAGCAACACAGAGCAGGATTAGGCCAAAATCAGTGTGCCTATTGCTTTCAAGAGGGTCATTGGAAGGATGAATGCCCTAGCCTACAGGGCCAAGCAACTGTGGTAAGAGGTAGTTCAGTGCCAAGGGGTACAGGGAGAGGTGACACAAATAGGCAAAATTTCACACAGCGTCAGAATGACAACAGACATCAGAATTATTTTGATAGTCAACAAGTTGACAGAAGTTTTATACTGAAGATTTTACGGACATTGATTACAATACCTTTGAGTATTCACAATAGGACAGCAGTGGAAATAGGGTCATGATTCCAGTTAATCAAGCAGGTCCATAAGTCACCATGGATATAGAAGGGGAAGTACGCGACTTACTTGTTGATACAGGTGCCACTCGCACCTCTGTGGCTCATGACCAATTTCCAGGGGCTCCCCTCTCCGGCAGAATGAATACATCAGTGGGATTCTCAGGTATCCCCATCCAGAGCCCCATCTCCAAACCCCTAGATGTTACTATAGGTCCCTTCACCACCTCTGTCCCATTTGTGCTTACTAAAAATTGTGTTGAGAACTTATTAGGTCTAGGCCTATTAAAATGACTGAATGCTAACATTTATTGTTCGCCTGATGGTGTCTTTATATCAATAGCTTCTGATAATTTTAGCAAATGTTTTACAATGATAGATGTTACTCACCTACCACCAGAATTACAGGCAATTGATAAAACGGTCTGGGCATCAGGAGATAATGTTGGTAAAATGGACATAGATCCCATAGTAATCACTGTTAAAAAGGTGTTCCCTTACCCCGCATTCTCCAGTACAAAATGTCCCAGGAGGGAGAGGAAGGTCTCAGGTTCTCTGATTTAATACATAAGGGGATAATAAAAGAAACAGAAGGCAGCCCATGTAATAGTCCTATACTTACTGTTCTTAAAAAACCACAGAGGGAACCCTCATAAATATAAATTAGTGATTGATCTTCGAGCTATAAATAAAATTGTAGTACCCCAATATCCTGTTGTTCCTGACATGAATTCTATTTTTACCATGATTCCGTCTTCAGCCAAATATTTTACTGTGCTCGATTTAATAAATGCATTTTTTAGTGTGCCCATTGCTAAAGGAAGTCAATACCTTTTTTCATTTTTATTCCAAGGTCGTTCCCTAAAATGTACATGTGCTCAAGGATATACAGAAAGCCCTAGTATATATAGTCAAGCTTTGAAAAAACAATTAGATCTTTTTACCCCCTCAAAAGGCTCTGTATTACTCCAATACATTGATGATCCATTAATTGCCTCAGATACAGAGGAAGGTTGTAAGGAAACAGTTAATTTGTTACATCATTTAGCACTCCTAGGACATAAAGTGTCCTGATCTAAAATGCAATATTGTCAACAGGAGGTTGCCTATTTAGGTCACCTCCTGTCAAAAGGGGGTAGAAGACTGCACCCACAAAGAATTGATTTGTTACAGAAAATGAAACATCCCCAGACTCAATCTGATGTTTGCGCCTTTATAGGTATGACTTCCTTTGCAGGCAGTGGATACCAAATTTCTCTTTAATTGCAAAACCTTTGATTGCACTAACATCTAAGAATATTAGTAACCCACTCTCTTGGACAGATGTGTGAGCATGCTTTTCAACAACTAAAAACACTTTATGCAATGCACCTGCTTTGGGTAACCCTGATTATTGTAAGGGTTTTTTTTTTGTTTGTCCACTGAGAAAGATGGCTGTGGTCTATCGGTTTTAACAATACCATGGGGGGAGGAATAAACCTTGTGCTTATTTTTCCTCCACAATGGATCCAGTAGCTAAGGCTTTGCCAAATTGTTTGCGCTCTGTAGCAGCTGCTGCAGTCAAACAATCTGAAATATACGTTCTAGGTCACAATTTGACAGTTATGGTACCGCACGCTGTGGATGTGCTACTAAACAAAACTCAGACCCAGCACCTGACCAGTGCACGTTTAACAGGGTATGAGTTAACACTTTTTGCTCCAAATATCATTCTGAAACGTTGCAATGTTTTGAACCCAGCCACAATGCTACCCCTCCCGAGTGATTCAGGGGAAGAACACCATGATTGTGTGTTCACCACTGAAGAAGAAACCAAGGGACGGGTAGACCTAACAGATACTTCCATATCTGACCCACAGGGAGAGTTGTTTGTGGATGGTTCATGTTTCAAATTACCAGATGGTACAAACACTGCTGCATATGCCATCACCACTTTGAAAACAGTGGTAGAGTCATGTAAAATACCGCAAATGTCAGCACAAGCGGCAGAAGTAATTGCCCTTACGCGGGCATGTGAATTGAGTAAAGATCCGATTGTAAATATTTATACTGACAGTCAGTATGCCTTTGGCGTTGCCCACTCATTTGGGCTATTATGGAAAGAAAGAGGCTTTTTGACCTCACATGTTAGTAAGATAAAATATGGGAAGTTAATAGTAAAATTATTGGATGCTCTGATGTTACCAAAAGAGTTGCCATTGTTAAATGCAGTGCCCATAAAAAGTTATTGATAAGGTAGGTCAGGGAAATGCTTTTGCAGATGAAAGCCAAGCAAACAGCCAGATCTGAATATAGTTTAATGTATGTTACAGGACCAGCTAGAGGTGTCCCTAAAAGTACCAATGTTTAACAATACCTTAGAATGTGTTAGAGAGATACAACACGAAGCTACCATGGAAGAGAAAGAGGCATGGCTGATGTATGGTAAATTAGATGATACCGGATGTTGGATAGATCTGTCAGAGAAACAAAGATGGATGCTTCCTAATTGCTATGTTAACGCTATTGTTACTATGGCACATAGCCCAGCTCACATTGGTGCCAAAGGAATTGTGGCAACATTAGACCATGTATGGTTCAACAAACTGATTCCCAGGGTGGCAGAGTCCCATGTCAAAAGATGCATGATATGCGCTATTTATAATCCAGGAAAAGGTACCCCAGTCCCAACAGGCCATTTTGCACCTCCGGATTTGCCCTTTGAAATCCTGCAAATGGAACGAGCGGGCAAGCTGAAGTATGTCTTAGTGGTGGTTTGCACCTTTTGTAGGTGGGTGGAGGCTTACCCTCTACGAGATAACAGCCCTAAGTACTGCAAAAATACTCCTAAAGGAGTACTTCTCAAGATTTGGCTTACCCAGAGTTCTCTGGAACGACAATGGGTCACACTTCATTGGCCAAGTGATGGACCTGGTCTGCAAGGGCTTGCAGATAAGGCAAAAGTTTCATGCTGCCCACCATCCACAGGCTGCAGGCCTCAGTAGAAAGATACAATGGTATCTTGAAAGGAAAACTGGGAAGGATATGTGCTGAAACAAAATTAAAATGGCCTGATGCTTTGCCCATAGCTTTGTTTTCAATGCGCAATACTGAACACTCGAAAATGGGTTTATCCCCATTCGAGGTAGTAATGGGGAGGCCTGCAAATGTGTGGGGTGTACCTAGAGCTAGGAAATTTTGTGAAATTGAATATCCTTTGTTGATTAATGTGACCAATTGACTAAAGAATTGCGTTTGATTCATTCACAGGTGAAGGCCAGTCTCCCTCCTCCTCTTGAAGGTTCAGGTCATAATTTGAAGCCTGGAGACTGGGTCTTCACCCGTCACTTTCAGAGGAAATCCAGTCTTGAGCCATGCTGGAAAGGACCAGTGCAAGTGCTCCTCGCCAGTCAGACTGCTATAAAGTGCATGGGACACAAACATTGGCTGCATGCCCACCATGTTAAGAAAGCTCCATTGACTGTTTTATGATCAATGTGTGAAGCAAGAAACCTCTAAATTGGAAAATGAACAAATTCCACAGCAAGTATCTTTTAATGATGGTGAGCTGATTTAAGAAGGAGCAGTAGAACATCCACTGGTCAACTTCACTCCTGTTGAGCCCAAATTGATACCAATACCTCTATTTGAGCATCCGGATTGTGATTCGCCTAGGTATAATTTGAGACCTAGGACTGTCAAAAACTATACACTTTGAATGAAAAAACTCTGGAGAGATAGCAACCCATGCCGGTGGTCAAGACCGCCAACGTCTGGACCTGTACATAAGCTTGCCAGTGAGGCTTTGAAGTAAAGGACACTGGGAACTTTTGATGTTCTTTGGTAGAATAGAGAAGGATTTTATTTTTTAGGAGGTCTTAGCCACGTTACTTTGCTTTTGGCTGTTAGGTGTTTTAGATTTGGTTCTCCTTTTGGAAAAGAAGAGAAAGAAAAGGAGAATGGTCTGAGCATAAAGACAAAATATTAGGAGAAGCAATACTCCTCAAGAACAAGTATTTGTACATCACACACAAATAATACAATATGGGTAAGACTAGGAGTATTGAACTGAGACCGTTTGGGAAATCACCCTCTGATTTATGTCAGGAGGAAATGACTCCAGTGTCTGGTATACAACACTTTTGGACCAAGAAAGTGAAAGTTATTGTGCTTCTGTGTCTTTTGATAATATTAGGAATGCTAGGGTTGTTCTGGTGGTTAGAAGAAAATCACCCAGTCTCCAAATCAGTGACATCAGTCACCACACCAGTACCAGAGCATCAGTACATAACTCTTGCCCCTCAAACAAGCACACTGCTTGCAATATGTGAATAATACATTCATTCAGGTTTTACATAATGCCCATCTTGGATATAATGCTACAGATTGTTGGATATGTGGTTTTCTGCCATCTTCAGTCAAAGGAAGGCACCTCTTATTCCTCTACCTTTATCCTATAATGGGTCTTTTAGTGCCTGGTGGGAATTGAATTTTGCTTCTTATATCAAAGTTACTAATAAAGCAGTACAGAGCCAGCTTAGGGATCACATTTATTATCTATGCTGGCCAGATACTGTTAGAATCTATGGCACTATGGAGGAGAAAGAGTAATTTACAGGCTATGATAACTCCTCTATGTTATTATCCTTTAATGAGAGAAAACTGTCCAAGGTGGCTATGATACCCATACCTGTGCATGCCCATAACGCCCCCTTTTGTGTTCAAGGTGAAAGGCCCCTTGCTGTTGGGAATAGTATTTGCTCCCATACAGTGATATTAAATTGCACTAGTTCTCCATCATTTGTGGCTTCACAAAACACCTATTTTGTTTGCGGTAATCAGGCATGTGTCTGGCTCCCTAAAGGATGGTCAGGCAGATACTATATTGCATTTATTCTTCCTCTCATTTACCTTGCACCATCTGATTATCACAGGACACATCGACTTAACGGGAAGTACAGGCTGACCAGACAGATACCATGCTGCAGCAATTTATTGATGCAATGAAGGGTAAAGTGCCTTTTTGGGGTCCTATGGCCAATAGTGTACAGGTGCGCCAATTCATCAAGAAGTGGAAGCTATTAATGAGACTACTGGTGCACTCAGTAACATTACTGTAGAAATGCAAGCTACCTGTCTTGTTTCCCTTCAAAACCGGATTGTATTAGATATTCTTTTAGCAGAGAATGGGGGGTATGCAAATTGATTGGCACTTCCTGCTGTGTATATATCCCAGATAACGCTCCTAATGTGAATTTGGCCATTCAAAAACTTCACAAAATTGCTGCTGAAATACATCAGGATACTGGAGACTGGACTTGGTCAGGTTGGTTTAGAGAAGTACTGCTCACATGGGGTTGGAAACTATTAGTGATAGCCTTGGTTATAGGAGGGATTATTTTAGGGTGCTGTCTAGGTGTCAGTTGTCTTCCCATGTGTGGCAGTATGCTCCTTTCAGCCTGCAAGCCCCCTTCAGTTTCTGTTCCACAACAAAATATGCTTATGATGCAAGAAGAAGAAATATGGGATTTAATGAACATTGGTGTTAGTGCCCTTACAGATTAGCCTTCTTACAAAAACCCATTTATTTCTTATTTTCTCTGTTAACAATCCTATAATGGTGAATATCTGAAAATGAAGTACAGTCATAATATGAGGGGCCAAATCAAATTATCTATTACTAATTCTATAGGTTAGTGATAAAAGACAATTGGTAAATGTTGAACTCATGTACTAGGACCATTTGAAGAAAAGTTTATATAATATGAACATGAGTGCAGACATTTTTTAAATCAACCTGACTTTGTACAACGATTGAGGAATTTTCCATGCACTTCTGACGTACATTCTTTTATTTTTTTCCTCTCTGTGTCCTTGGAAAAGTACAGAGTGGCTGTTAGAATAATTACACTTTGTTAATCATTTGTGTTTCTCTGAGATGGAAAGTCACGCTGGTCTTTTTCCATTCAATTTGCAATTAAGCAATGGCTTGTGTTCCCTTATCTTGAAAATGTAGTGTGATTAGCTATTCTTTTTGTATGTATAACTGGAAGGAATTTTCCAATGGATTAGGGGGAGGGAAGTGAAGGGGTGTAGGCAGACTTGTTTAAAGTATAGTATAAATATGAAAGGAGAATTCGGTGTCGTCATTCATTACCTACACGGAATAACTTTTTCCTTGTGGGTCTTGCATCTGTTCAAGCTTGAATAAACCATATGTTTTACCTCCGGCTCCCTGTACTCCTTTTAATGTAAAGTGGACAAGAGGTACGTTTTTCTCACATGAACTGTAAAACATGTTTTACCTCTGTAGAATAACATGCTTAATTGTTTATATGAAACATGTTTTAAATGTAAATAAAGTAATTTTTTACTTTAAAAAGGGTCCAAAGTCACCAGCTCTTATGGTGCTTTAAGTGGATCCACTACATCACTTCATTCACAATCTTGCAGCTCCATCAATGGAATTGCACAATGTCACTTAGTGCTGGTGCAAATTACTAAACAGCAGAACAGTTTAGAATACTATATGTTTGGGATCACATATGTGACAGGTGTATTGAATATCAGGATTGTCTGTTAATTGCCATGGCTTCTCTTCACTCTAATCTGCTCCTGGGCCTTACTAGACACCACTTTATCTGTGACATGCAACTCAAAATGTAGTCTAGACTGGTGTGACAGGAGTCATGCTACCCAGGATTGCGGCTTTCACATGTATTCTGCCCCGTAGTTAGCCCCCTGCCTCCCATCAGCAGCACTCTCAATCCTTTACCCATGCAGCCCCCCTACAAGCTGTAGCCACAAACCCCATTTGAGTGATAGGCTACAGTAGGATTCTAAGATCTATAGCAGGATTTGAAGATCCTGAGATTCAAGGATCCACCACAGGATTAATGGACCCCAGGATTGGAGGATACAGCAGTCTATAAAAGGCACATCAGGGTGTGGCCAGATGATTGGCTTTCCTCCCTGTTGATGTCAGAAAGCCCCTGCTTAGGCTCTGCTCTTCATATGCATTCCTGGCTCTCCAGTGGAGAATCTTCAAGCCAGACATCAAGAATATGTTCCCAAATGCTTTCTGTTTGAGACTCTTCTTGAATTTCCTTCTGCAGAGTCGCCTCAAAGACATTCCTCGCATCCTTGGGATTATCCAACCTCTTCCACAGAGAACTCAGGCTAGTGATAGCCAGGGAGAGTTAGATATTACTTGTTTGGATTATGGGACTCCTGTTGGGCCTCTGCATTGTCTCTTGCACTTACATACCAGGATTAGGTCATACGCTCAAAACAGCTGCCTCTTGAGCCTCTACAGTGTTATATGCAGATCCTATGTGAATCTTTGTGTCTTAAATTGCAGAGCACTAACAACTGCATCATGCCATTGGAACAAGAACAGTAAGTCAAATGATGATTCTTTTGTCTCAAGCAAGACTGTGCAAATCATAGGTTGAATGCTTTCTACGGTGGATCAGTTATGTCATCTCAGTTATGCACGTCTCAGTTCATGTAGAATGCGATCATTTATGCGAAATCTACGTAAATTATAAAACTATGTCTTTTAATTTGAAGTAAGCATAAAGTAACAGTAGCCCGGTGTTCTCTTGTGAATGATGGCCTTTGTATACTAAACCGATTTCAGAAAATCCAAGAGAGCTTCCATCTGATGAGATGTGCGACTACAAATAATGTATTGCGTCCCTTTTCCATTTGCTCTAATCCCTACCCCCCCTTCTCAGTCCGCACTGAGCGCAGTCTTGGACGTGTTTGGCACTGCCGACACTGATGGGTTCCTCCATCATGTCCACAGCAACTTTCATCTACAGGTTATCACTGACTGGAGTCTAAAATGTACCCAATATGCTGTTAGTGGGCCAGACAGTCAAAGGACTTTGTGGGTTGCTGATATGCTATCATTTAGGGGGAATAATTGCAGACCATAAGCCAAGATGAAGACTGGAGATTGGTATGAGAGTTTGTAGCGAATAGTTTGCCACAAATTAATATTTTGGCAGGTTTTGGAGCAGAATTAAAATGTGTGGACCAGGTTGACCAACAAAGGACGGTTTTCAACAGCACACATTCTGCCATTTGTAAGACAATGTAGAGTTTTGTGTAGAGGTAATAGCCAGCGAGGATCACTGTGCAAAGTGTCTTGCAAAGGAAATGCAGAAGTGATTTCCGATGGTCAAAAGCAGGAAAAAGATTGGTAAATTCTTTAGGCTTTGTCCGGTATGCATCACCATTTATAAAATGCAGCAGATTAATGATCCCCGGTTAATGCTGGTAGACTATCAAAGTAAATGGCAGAACATTTCCTTAGATGTTTAAGAAGATACTCTACTTTGGTTGGTTCAGAGCATGCACTGCTTATAGCTGACAGTCTGAAGTGAAGTCAACTTGTGAAGTCAACTTTAATTTAATAAGTACGAATAATATGAAGGAATGTGTGTTTGAAATACATTTTAAAAGGTTTACCGGAGATGGATTTTATGGCTAATGTAACACATCTGCTTAAGGCAGTGGAAGGGTTCTCTTTAAGAATAACCTTTGTATGGCCTTAAAGGGAGTACAAAAACAGTGTACGCAGTTAAGCATAGTTCTGATGTAGGTTACATCCCCCCTCCCTCTGCTCCCCGTCCCCCCAATTCTCCGAAGGAATTTTAGTTTCCGGTACTCATAAAGATATTATTGCTTGTTCTCAGTTTTACTCTAAATGGAATGGGAAGAGCTGCGGCAGGGTCGTCATTGTAATTAGTTTGATAGGAAAAAAGCAAGTTTAATCAAGCATCAATGCGACTCAATTTACATTATAATTTAAATTACAGTTAAAAACACAACATTGCTACACCGTTGCTCCACAGCGACTGGTGAAAATCCAAAAAGAAAACAGGTGGGTGTACTAAAATCACGAAGGGGCAAAGCCTGGTGTGGAGTAAAATGTGCAGATATGGTGAGGTAGGTGTTCCCATTATTAAGGATCAATCACTGAACTCCCAAAGCCTGAAAGTAAGCCCTAATATCAAAAGTAAACTGATTCCATGGCTTGCATGGACATTTCACTTCTTCTAACCTCAACATCTTAGTTCTGCAAATGATATCAGTATCATGAAAGGCTATTCCCCACAGCCAATTTCAGTTCGGTCTCCATTCTCAGTCAAGAATACACATTTTTGCTGTTATTGTTCTGGGATGTTGCGCACCAAAATATGCACCTCACCAGCCAGAGTTGTTAACATTTGTCTCAAACTCTTAGGCAACTCCTAAAATAGTATGATAATATTCAACCACCCTACTACCATTTGGGCATCCACTGAATGAATACTACCTCACTAACATTCATTACGTCATCTAGCAACTTGTAAGCGACACTTCCCAAACTTCTAAACTGTTTGGTCTTCGCACCACTCTTTTGTAAACAGCAAGGAATCTAGGGGTGGTGTAGAGTAGCAGTTTAATTTTTTTTGTATAAAAGGTTTTATTGAATATTAGAGAACACAAATACAAATTATAATGCAGCATATTATGGAAAAATCCCTGAATCTCTATTAATCGCATACCAGTTTAAATGTTGAAGCACATACAGGGAACAGTTGCAAGCGTAGCCTTTTATGACTGAGAAAGCCAAAAGGATCCCTTATAAACTCAAAACTGTAATATGATGGTCATAATACCAAAAAAGACTGGTAGAACAATTCCAATGTGTTCAAAATATAGCTAGTCATATGATTAGACACGTTTGATAGCATTAGGGCTGACCTCTCTTCCTTTTATGGGCTACCACCAAACCAAGAGTGTTATATCCAAATTTGCGGGTTTGGTGTTTAATGCATCCAGAGAAACTCCGAGAGAAATAGTCATGCATTCTTCAGCACAACACTGGAGATCAACCGGGCATCCAGATGCTTCTGAGAAGCCCCAAGAATTAAACTCCATTGCAAAGAGAACTGAAAGTTTACTATCATGGATCCACAGATATGTAATTCCCTTCCACATGAGATCAACATAAGCCCACTCACTAAAGCTTTCGAAAAGTGGTTATAGCATTTTTGCTCAGTTTGTCAGCCTCTACTTCACACAGATACATCTGTAGCTACACATTGCAGTTAGTAAGTAGGATTAGGTTTGACGGAGCTTGGCATCTAGAGAATTTATTTTAGAGGGGTCGTCAAATTACAACACTGCATCCATCATTGCTCTGGTACATTTAAGCCACTAAAATAGTGCCAAAATTACCTTAATTGTGTTTATATTTTGTCTGTCCTTGTACAAAGACACTAATATTCAGAATCATAGGAGTCCTAAGTAAAAATACATACAGGGCACCAGGGGCCATATGAAAGCTATTTGGTGGTAAAAAAAAACATGCGGTTTGCTAAATCACAGGGTTTGAGATTGTTAAATGACTTTTTAGTATTTACTAAACCCTTTTTACGATTCGGTAAGTGTTTACTGAATATCAGAGAGGTTTTAGAAATGTATAACAAATCGCAATCTGGAAGGGAAGGGTTTAGGGCGCGGTTTCCAAACTGTGAAGCTGAATCTTAGGTTTCAATGGTTTGCGACCACAATTTTGAAAGCTACAGATGTGTTACAACCTCCTTTGAGGAGTCAGCAACCTATTCGTGAAAGCGAAAGAGCTCCCCTTTGCACCCCGTCCCTTTTCAGGATGTGTAAAACGTTTGTTGGGCAGTGTCAGCTGTCCACCAGGGGACCACCAGAAATGAACAGGCTTACAAAAAAAAAAAACGCTTGCTGTATAGAAGAAAAAAAAAGACGCCTAAATAAACATTTACTTTATGTCAATACTATCATGGACATGGTGGACTGCTGACCACAGCAGGCCACCAACCTTGCGATGGCATCCAATCATAGCGAGTCAAAATGTGCGAACTACCTCATGAATATTGATGAACAGTTAAACCTCCGTGCACAATTTGCAACCACTAAAATGGAAATTTTGTACATCAGACCCCAGATTCTCAACCGGATAAGTACATTTTTCCCCAGTATGATCGTACAGACACCACAAAAGGTAGCCTAGCTGCAAACACAAAACAAACCAAATCCTCTGAAAAAGACTGAATGGCATATTTTGGCATCTATAGCTAAAGACCCGGAGTTTGTGAAAAAGAACGTTGCCTTAGTGTTTTCTAAATAGAGACAGGTGGTGGGTAGGAAAGACTTGTGGGGGCAGCTTAAGTAGTAACTGAAATCAAGACTCCTCAAGGCTTCTGTAACCATGTTCTACACACCAACCTTTTGAGCAGCAGTAACAGACATGTGGTTGAAGTCCTAAATTCAAATGGATAAATGCTTCCCCAAGCAGGTGGAATAAAGCCCGTGCATTCTGATGCAATGATATGCAGTTTTGTTGTCGTGGATGGAAAGGAGAACAGGGCTTCCGGATGATGAATCACTCTAAACTCTAGTAATCGGATATGGCTTTTCTTCTCTGCGCACCACAGACCACTGAAAGTGAAGAGGACCTTCTCCTAAATTGGGAAGAGTGCTTCACACGTGGCTGATACTAATTTGGTCTGAAGGGGTTTGTAACAAATATTCTAGGAACGGAACCACTAAAATCTGCGCACTAGAGACTAAAGGAATGTCTGAGAGTTACCTCCCCCAGGCACGATTCCCTGGGAGAGGAATTTGTCAGGAAAATGGGGTTCAGTCTAAAGTCACACACGAGGCCTCAAAACAATTTAGAAACTTGTCTGCTTGAAAAAAGTGTTACAACCATTTAAAACTGCAAATAACCATCCCAAACTCATGTACGAGGTCAGAGAGAGAGGTGAAGTGAGACTGCCAATTCGGTGCCTGTGAGCACTGTTGTGTTTACATTTTAGGAAAGGGAGGGAGATCTCCGGAGACCTATAGCAGCATCATCCAGGTCTGGGATCTTAATGGCGTGTGAAAAGAGCAAGTATATGTGGTGAATTAACTGTCCACAGTGAACAATGGCCCTTATAATTGCTGTCCCCACCATCACAAGCTTTTTAAAAGTGAAAAACGCCTGTGGCGCAAAGCAAGTGGAATAGAGAAAAGCAAAGGAGGTGGGCAGACTTCCCATAATAAAAAAAAAAAAATCTCTAGATTGAAGCAATGGGAAGCACCGCACATTCAACAAGCATTTGCAATGCAATATGTCTCGCAGTTACGCGTGTTTAAATTATTGGCATTGTAAATAACAATGCCTTTTATTTATGTTTTTAAAAAGAAAACAAAAATAAAAGGCATTGTTATTTGCAATGTCAATAGCTCAAACCCGCGTCAATGCGAGACCTATTGCATTGCAAATGCTTGTTATTATCTGTTGGTACAAGCTGCGGCGCTCAGGGAAGCTTGTGAATGAGCCGTCAGGGCTGTGACATCTCGAAGGGGTGCCCCCTCTGGACAGGGAGTGTGGACCATGGGCGCTTGGGGCCTGAGGTGTATCTGCAGACCGCGTGATCCCGGCACAAGCTGCGGCGCTCAGGGAAGCTTGTGAATGAGCTGTCAGGGGTGTGACATCTCGAAGGGGTGTCCCCTCTGGACAAGGGGTGTTGACCATGGGCGCTTCTGGTCCCTATGTGTATCTGCGGACCGCGTGACCCCTCGTGACCCAAACAGGACACCCAACCTGCATCCAGGGCACTTGAATTAAATGCTCTTTATCACACTTCCTCCTGTGACCCGAGGCTGCCCTGTCAGCATCTGATAGCAGCGGGGAGTGTATCCGGTGACTCTCCAGCCTTGGGGGGGGGGGAATGGGGGGGAAGGGGGGCGGGCACCCCCGGGGAACTTTCCGATGGAGCGGATACCAGATGGTAATTCCAGGCAGGATTCATGTACTTGTGCAGGGGACTCTGCAGGCACAGTATGTAAACTCACAGGGTTAATGTTCTTTCTATAGGTGACGCCGCCGCCACACGCTGTACACTGAAAGGGTTAATGTACTTGTATAGGTGACGTCGCCGGCACACGCTGTACACTCACAGGGTTAATGTAGTTCTATGGGTGACGAGGCCGGCACACTATATACACTCACACGGTTAATGTACATCTGTAGGTGACGCCGCCGGCACACTCTGTACACTCACAAGGTTAATGTACTTCTATGGGTGACGCCGCGGGCACACTCTGTACACACAAGTTTAATGTACTTCTATGGGTGACGAGGCCGGCACACTATATACACACACACACAGGTTTAATGTCCTTGTAAGTTTGACGCCGCCGACACACTCTGTACACTCACAGGGTTAATGTACTTCTATGGGTGACGAGGCCGGCACACTATATACACACACCGGGTTAATGTACTTCTATGGGTGACGAGGCCGGGGGGGGGGGGGGGCTAATTCTTCCAGCCATAGGCAGAGGGCTCTAAGAAGGGCTGAAAACACAACAAAAGCCTCATTAACAAGTAAATGGTCTTTAAAAGACCTGTGAAGTACTCGGGTGCGGCTGCAATTAGACGGTCGCCAGCCCGCAAAGCTGTCTCAGCCCGAGCTGACACACACGACCGTGGGGTGGGTGGGTGGAAGCCCGGTGAGCCCAATGGGTTTTGCGCGCCTGGGTGACACTGTCTGCATTGTTTGAGACTTATACGGTTATTACAGTTACTTTATACAGGTGTCACGGACAGCAGCTTTAGTATTGGACTAGTATGTTTCTACTTTTGCATAGGTAACATGCTCGCAGTCTTACTAAACGTGTTAGCGGCGCAGAGAGTAGATCGTATATCCGCATAAGAGAGGGGGGGGGGGGTGTGTGTGTGTGTGTGTGTGTGTGTGTGTGTGTGTGTGTGTGTGTGTGTGTGTGTGTGTGTGTGTGTGTGTGTGTGTGTGTGTGTGTGTGTGCGCGCGCGCGCGCGCGCGTGTGTGTGTATATATATATATGTATATATATTAGGATCTGCCTCTTATGTTGCCCCCACTTTTTTTTCCTGATGTTTACACTGGTGTCTGGCTGGGTCCCTGCTAATCAGGGCCCCAGCCTCTCTGTTCTCTCTAAATGACTTGGAGTGCACTCTAGGTGCACTAGTGATTGGATGCTGTGGTACCTTATGAGTCCCTAGTATATGGTACCTTAGGTACCAAGGGCATAGGTACTATCATAGGCCTACCAGGGGCTGAAGCATGTATTATGCCACCCCTGGGAAGCAGACTAAATCTGACACCACAGGCCTGCTACTGCAGCCTGGGTGAGGTGGTGCTAGCACTCCTCACTGAGATATAGGTTTCCTATATCTCTCCTGCACACACATTTAAACCTATCAGTCACCCCTAAAGCAGGCCCTATCAATCCTGAGGGCAGGGTGCTTGGTTCCTATGTGAGAGGGTGCCTCTGCCTGAGCAGGGCCCCACTGCAGCTCTCAGAGTCCATTCTCTGGGGCTATTTGTGGATGCGGTTAAACCATATACTCTTAAGTGCATTATATCCTCGCGGTAAAATGCTAACTTTGGAATGGCTGCATCAAAACATGTCGTGTTTGGTGTCAAACATCTTGGAATACTACCCCCGCCAGTCCTGGCGGCGGGGGTAGCATTCCACCCTTCTAGAGGGATAGACATGTACCTACTGTGGAACCGCGGTAGAATCCTGCAGAGCCCTGGCATCACAAAATGGATGCCACCAGTCACAGACACTGGGCTGCCCTCCTGCTGATGACCGAAACTCGCAGTGGAGGAAGCCCAACAATAGGCATCCTGTCACAGGGAGGTGTAACCACCTCCCAGACAGGGTTTAGTGTATTGGGACTGGGTGGGTGCACTCCTAGAGTGCTTTGAAGTCCTGCACTGGGGGAGCAGAAGGCTCCTCTGTGCATATGCCAGTTCAAACCAGCTCAGGGGCTACCTTCCCCTGCTCTGGCGCGAAACTGGACAAAGGGAAGTGGGTGTAGCCACCCACTCCCCTGACCCTCCCATAGGTGGGGTCATAGAGCTAGTCCCTCCCTTCCTTACAGTATAAGTTAGGGAACCTTGCCATTGCAAAGTAGATATCCCTGGACGACGCTCTGAAGAAGAATCCTGGACCTTCGACGTTCCACTACCTTTGGAAGACTGAAGAATCTCCCTTGGAGTCAAGGAATGACTCCCCTGCTTGGCAGGCACCAAAAACTACCAACGACGGTCGCAAACTACGCCGCTCCCGCCGGAGTCCGAAGTCCCTGCAGCCCAAGAAGTGGATTTCCTGACTTCTCAAAGGCCATCGTGAGTCCCCAGCGAAGCTGAGGCCAGTGGACCCAAAGAGTGACGAGGAACCGCGACCCCTGGGTACCGTGCACTATTGTCGAGTGCAACCCCTTCACAACGTTCTACGAACTTGTGCTTTGGACCACATGTGGTCCTAGCCTCCAGCAGGAATCCCTCCGAAGATCAGAGGCCTACCACGTCCCGAGTGACCGTGGGCCCCTGTTGAGCGAATCCTCCCGCGGCGTCTTCGCGATCCCTTGCCAGCCGGCTTGTGGGTCCCCTGAAGGCTTTCCTACAGAACCAAAGGGCTCCCCTGGTTGCTCCAGGCCTGCCCTGACTTACCCTCGCTGGGTGAGTCCCTCAGACCTTGCTGGTCTGCGCCATTGACTTTTACACTTTCCCCGAGACTTGCTGTTACCAAGGCTTGTTGGCTCCAATCGAGCTGCCGACACCGCAGTAAGCTACAGACATCGTGGGACACGCAGAATCCAGCTCCTGGTTGTCGTCGACGCCTCCTGGACCTCGTGGCTGAAGAGTCAAGGCACCCGTGAACGACCTGAATCTTGCGACGACGGTGGGCATCCATCTTCCTTGCCCCGAGTCACTGCCAAGTGACTTTGAACACTGTCCCCTCTGCTTTCAGGTCTTCCATCTTCTGAATCCAGGCTTGGATTCCTCCGGACACTTCTCCTATCGCCGCAAGCAGCAAGTCTTCACTGGCTCCCATTGAAAACGACGCCGCGACCCGACACCAAAGAACACCTATGCACCCGGCTCCCCTGGGTGAGGTAACTTCAGCACTACGGTGCTCCTGTGGGTGTGGGCCCTAGAACTACTTACCCTGTAAGTGACTTGCTTGTAGCTACACTAGAAGTGCCCTAACACTCTTACTTTCCAAGTGCGACTATCGCGCTGACTCGTACATGGTTCGCGTCTGTGTTAGACACACTGCGTCCAACTCCCTTGCAACTCTATCTGTAACCGCGTCCTTCGACTCGTACAAGGACCGATCGGTGTGTTCGCCTCGAACACGCAAGGGACCTTTAACATTGAAATCTCAATCGCGTCTGTTCGCATAGACTCGTACAGGACTCGCACCGGTGCCAGGACACCGCGTCCGTCCCCTGTGGGTCTCCTACAACTACCTGGGGTGGTTCTTGGGGGTCCCTCGATTCTAGATGCCCTAGACCTAGTCAAACTAAGATTGTGATATTCGATTGTGCTAAACTTATTTTGATAACATTTGATTTGTACATATGTTCCCGACTTCTAATCTCATAAAGCGATTAGTAGAGAGTTGTTTATTAATAAATACATATATATTTGATATATATATACACCTGTGTGGTGTCTTTTCATTTGGTGATTCAAGAGATTGTGTGGTAAAACAAGCTGCTTTACATTCCTTCAAGACTTAGCCTGAAGGCTGCTCTCCACAGCTACCACTAGGATAGCTTTCTTTAAAGGTTGTCTTAAACCTATCTACCATAAGAGTCGAATTGTACTGGTGCAAGGTGTCCACTTTAATTAGTGAACAGCATATACCAGGCCAACTTCTCACACATATATATATATATATATATAATTCCAATAGGCAATTTACATATTTTTCTGTCGGACACACTTGGCTACTCTGCGCTGTGCAATGGGTACACTGTTGCATTGTTAGAATAAAGTTCCTTTCCTTTGTAAGGACAGAGGTCGCGATACTTTAGCAACAAAGCGCGTCCTGTAGAGCCCGACGCAGGCCCGGGGTACAAATCCCGCACTCTCCTTTCTTTCCGTGTTCCTCGCCCCGATGTTTGCGTCTTTTATCTGTGCCTCGTGATTTCTTCCTTTGTGGTTAGTAAACAACAAGGGGGACAATGAGGGCTTGATAAAGGTCCACCGTACTTGCCCTGGGTAGAACTAGAAGACAAAAGAGGTACGGTGTTCCTGGGTGGCAAGTTGGCCACCTGGTTAGTACTCAGAGTGGTGGGGAGGTGGGGAATACCTCCTTTCGGAACTAGGACCCTCACACACCCAGCAAGCTAGGTGTCATGCTTCATCATATGGGTCTGCTCCTCGTCGAGCCGGCGCTGCAATGCTCGACGGGCACCCATAAAGGGGCTCTTTATCAGAGATCTTTTGTTCCTTGCCGTATAGGTGCCGTGGTTGTGAGGGGCCTGGTAAGATGTAGATGTGGTGTGTGGGTTAAAACAGGTAAGGGAATCCTCTATAATTATTTTTATTCTGGAGAGGTCACAACCTGATTAAAAGTAAAAGAAGAAGGAGGGCGACTATTTTGTTTTAATCTGACAAAAATTACGCTCTACTCCCTTAGTGGTCAACATGTTTCTCGCCTATAAAATGTCTCTAATAGATCAGTTGGCGATTCCTCAGGACCTAGTGACTAAATGAAAACTATCTACAGTGTATGGTGTGGTTCTACATACCACTTCTTCTCTCGGTAGGACGTTGCCCCGGAGAAAAGCAGCCAACCTCTTAAGGATTCAAGTGCTGCTTCATCAGACCGCAGCGGAGTATATGGACACTCAACGTAGTGTCGCTGCTCCCGCTCAGAGCAGTCCGGCTACACCTACCCGCTCCGCTGCATCAGGTCATTTAGTCACTAGGTCGACGAGGAGCAGACCCATATGATGAAGCATGACACCTAGCTTGCTGGGTGTGTGAGGGTCCTAGTTCCGAAAGGAGGTATTCCCCACCTCCCCACCACTCTGAGTACTAACCAGGTGGCCAACTTGCCACCCAGGAACACCGTACCTCTTTTGTCTTCTAGTTCTTCCTTTGTGGCTCATTTTACAAGATGTGTAGGTAACTAAAATATGTTGTGGTTGTATGAAACGCGCTGGCATGGAAAGTGGTTTATAAAATAAATCAATATATCACATAAACAGATTGTTTGCATGATTAATATTGTTAAACGTTTAATTGACATCAACACAGTACAATCTAAAAAGAGTTACCGTGTTCAGTGCTTAGTGGAGTTGTGTTGCTCAGCTACAAGCTGACTGGGCCTCGAGTGAATGTGTTTACATTTAGGGAGCGCTGCAAGCTTCATTAGGATTTCTTAAGTCACTTAGAAAGATGCTATACTTGTACATTTAATATAGATGCACAGATGCATTTTTCTAGGCGCTATGGAAGGAGTAAAGTTACATAATTGAGTATACTTGCGTAGCTCTTACAGTTATAATGTTACACGTTCAGCAAAGTTACACAGCTTAATACAGCTATTAAACTATAAATTCGTGATATATCACTGTTGGTATATTGCATCGCACAGCTCATAATTATCACACTAAAGTTGGAATAATAATTATAATTAATAACAAACAGAAGATTAAACCGTGAATATAGCGCAGAAAAAAGTCGTTTCTCATTGTGTAAAAGACAGACACATTAGTCCTTCAAGCGAAGGCCAGTCTCTCCCGCCCTAAAGTTTGCGCCCTGCCGCGTGAGTTAAAGTGGGCTCACCTCAACGAATGGGAGCAGTAACCCCATTTCCCCCGCGCCGGTCTGAAATGTCCCCATCATCCGTTAACGATGAAAGGCGGAGTCAGCACCTCGCAGGAGTCCAGCCCGTGCGCCGCTCGTCCCCGTGGGGTCGAGGCTTCAGTCCTTTGGGGTGCTTTCTCCATAACACGAAGGCATTACAGTAGTCTCGTTTAGAGGAACTCCGCGGAAGGATGAGAGGCTGAACTGACATTGCCGGGCTTCGAAATGTGGGTCGCAGCAGATGCCAGGAGCCCGTACAACTCGCTGAGCCATCTTCCCAGTGTGACTCATTTAAGACGGGAAGGGATATCCCACAGGGCATTTTATAGTCAGGATATTCCAGTATGATGTATGGGCGAAAAGTTTAATAGAACAACCATATCAGATGCCAGTCAAAGTGCAAAACGAGGAAGGTACCCTTTATAGGGGACGCGGATCGCGCCCGTCCTCAGGGCAGTTTGGTACACGACCGATGTGTTCTCAGTTTAATACCGTGTTCCGATGTCCTGCACCCCCCACTGTTCCCGCGACACCCCGCAACCCTTTGTTAAGAAAAACAAATAAGCCATGCACACCTTGGAAAGACGCCCAAACATGCGGGAGTCCTACCAAAAGAAGCCTGTTAAGACAGGACGAGCGTTCTCAGAGCGCCCAATGAGAGAGCCGGACTGGCGCGTGCAAGGCAGCGTGACGAAGCTTCTGATAAGAAACTTCGTCACGACAGCCGTAATGCAGGCGACCGAGTCCTTGGGGGCCGTCCAAAAAGGCGAAAGGGCGGCGAATCGAAACCCTCCTTTTCAATGGGAAGCCAGCGTTAACAAACGCTGACGCTACCCAATGAAAATGAGGGGCGGGGCTTCGAGTCCCCTTCTTGAAACTTGCTGGATGACTATAGCTCTCGCAGGCGAGGAGCGCATGCGCGCTCCAATGCCAGGCGAGACCTAGAAATGTACATTGTGAGGTGAGGGCAGGGCTGAACTGGCCGTAGCAGGCACCGGGCGTTTCCTAGGTGGGCCGCCAGGGTGGGGGCCATTTTTAGGTCTCGGCCTGCACCAGCGCTTGCGCTGGTCTGGCCGAGAGTTTTAGTAAGCGGGTTTTGGAAGTGCAAACACTGGCTTTCGGCTGGCGACCTGCTTGAGTTCACGATGGCGTGCACGCGCAGCTGCCATCTGTTGTTTCCTATCTCTTCCTCATTTCCTCGTCATGGCTCATTAACTCTCTGGACTCTGATGTTTCAATCGCAGCAGCAGCTCACATTACCAACTGAGGGCCCTGGACTACAGTCACATGAAAAACAACAGCGATTAGCATTGAAATGCAAGCTTTTTTTTGTCTAGTTAGAAATATTGCTTCGGTGGGTTGATTTCACCTTATATCGCTATTTGTTTTATATTGGGAGTCACAGCCTAATTACCAGTATTTTTGTCTCTCACTTTTTTTAAATATATTTATTCGCGCAAAGCTATATTTAAGGTTACTTTTTCCGCGTCACTTCTTCACTCTATTTAAACCCCCCACTCTTATTGTCTCTCTCCTTCTCTCTCTCTCTCCTCTCTAATTCTCTCTCTACTTAATTAACTCTCCCCTCTCTATCTTTTTTAGCCTTTCATTCTCTCACCCCTTTATCTGTTTCTCTTTCAAACTCCTTCATTCAATCTCTCTCCCCTTCTTTCTCTCTCTATCCCGCTCCACTCTTTATTCTATGTACACCCTTTCTCTCTCTTTCTCTCTCACCACCCTCTCTAATTGGGTATTATATCTTCACTCTCTCTCTCACTCGGCAATACCACAGCATCAATCAGAGCCACCACAGCATCACTCTGCACCACCACAGCATCACTCTGCACCACCACAGCATCACTCTGCACCACCACAGCATCACTCTGCACCACCACAGCATCACTCTGCACCACCACAGCATCACTCTGCACCACCACAGCATCACTCTGCACCACCACAGCATCACTCTGCACCACCACAGCATCACTCTGCACCACCACAGCATCACTCCGCACCACCACAGCATCACTCCGCACCACCACAGCATCACTCCGCACCACCACAGCATCACTCCGCACCACCACAGCATCACTCCGCACCACCACAGCATCACTCCGCACCACCACAGCATCACTCCGCACCACCACAGCATCACTCCGCACCACCACAGCATCACTCCGCACCACCACAGCATCACTCCGCACCACCACAGCATCACTCCGCACCACCACAGCATCACTCCGCACCACCACAGCATCACTCCGCACCACCACAGCATCACTCCGCACCACCACAGCATCACTCCGCACCACCACAGCATCACTCCGCACCACCACAGCATCACCCCGCACCACCACAGCATCACCCCGCACCACCACAGCATCACCCCGCACCACCACAGCATCACCCCGCACCACCACAGCATCACCCCGCACCACCACAGCATCACTCCGCACCACCACAGCATCACTCCGCACCACCACAGCATCACTCCGCACCACCACAGCATCACTCCGCACCACCACAGCATCACTCTGCACCACCACAGCATCACTCTGCACCACCACAGCATCACTCCGCACCACCACAGCATCACTCCGCACCACCACAGCATCACTCCGCACCACCACAGCATCACTCCGCACCACCACAGCATCACTCCGCACCACCACAGCATCACTCCGCACCACCACAGCATCACTCAGCACCACCACAGCATCACTCCGCACCACCACAGCATCACTCCGCACCACCACAGCATCACTCAGCACCACCACATCATCACTCAGCACCACCACAGCATCACTCAGCACCACCACAGCATCACTCAGCACCACCACAGCATCACTCAGCACCACCACAGCATCACTCTGCACCACCACAGCATCACTCTGCACCACCACAGCATCACTCTGCACCACCACAGCATCACTCAGCACCACCACAGCATCACTCAGCACCACTAAGCACCACTCAGCACCACTAAGCACCACAACAGCACCACTAAGCACCACCTCAACACCACTCAGCACCACTAAGCACCACTAAGCACCACTAAGCACCACCTCAACACCACTCAGCACCACCACAGCATCACTAAGCACCACCTCAACATCACTCAACACCACCTCAACATTAGAATAGGCAGGAAGAAGTTGCCAACATTGCAACGACAAAATAAACGACAAGACCTTTCTTATGTTTATTCTTTTTAATTGGATCATTCAGTTGTACATAATGTCGTCTTAGTTATATATAAAGTAACAAAAATGCTTATAAGTCTTTTTATTATAACTTTTCAACATGCTGCACAGCAGCCACAATGCTCTTAAAAACATTGGCAAAACCAATAGCTCTGCCTAAACACTTATAAGGCCCCAAAGGCGAGACCTATTGGCTAATAGGTCTCGCCTTTGGGACTGTATATGTGTTTAACCAGGTGTCAGTTATGCAGCACAATTGTTGCATGGCTAAACACTTATAAGGTCCCAAAGGCGAGACCTATTGGCTATGCCAATGCTTGTTGTTATCGGGGGCCGGTTTTGCAGCATAGCTGCAATATCGGCCCCTTGTAACAAAAGCAGCTGCAGTGTTTTCCACCACAGACAATCCCCCCCTCACCCAACAATCCCCCTCCCCGACAACCCCACCTCCTGACAACCCCCGCCCTCCCTCCCATTTCCCGCCCTCCCTCCCATTTCCCCCTACCTCCCCTCCCTACCCCACCCACAGCCGGCCCGACTCAATTGCCAGGGTCGATTTGAGTTCCCAGTCCAGGCCTGGGTAAGGGGACAGGGAGACTCGCACATAAAACTCAGGAAGGCAAAAGTGAGATGGGCCACAGAGCCAATGCAGACTTCTGTCCCCCATATTGGCCCATCTGCAGAGGTGTACGTTAGCACATCTCCAGAGGTGTACAGATCACATCTATTTCCCTCATTATATTCTTAGGCTCTTCCCCAAAGGACGGCAGAAAACCAAAAAAAATCTGTTGGAAAGGTGTTGTGATCCTATTTTGACCTTTGGAATGTAGGTATGTAAAGGTGGACTGTGCAGATGGAATGGGTAGTGGATGATGTAGTGGTGGAATGTAATGAGATCAGAACTGGTGCCGGTTGGAAATGCAGGCATTTGATTTGCTTGTACCAGGACGGTAGAAAATAAAGCATTTGGAAACAAGTCGGGCCACGATTCATCAATACAGAAGTTGGCGACTACTAGGAGTTGTCCTGGTACAGAGGACCTACGCTACGTAAGGACAATTCTCTGAAGCAGAGAAATTATTTCAAGCTCTTTGGCTTATTTAAACACAACAGGTTGCTGAATAAGGAAATATTCAATTATTGTGACATAAAATGTGCTCCCATTGCCCTCAGACAACTTAAAAATATATACTTCTTTTTTCCTTTTAAACTAAATCGGATGGTTGGTATGAGCACAAGAAGTATGGAGTTTTGCAGCCGCTGAGGCGCAAGGAGGAGGGCGAGGGGAGCAGTGAGAGGAAGGTGGAGCACACGAATCACGGCGTGAGTGTGGGAATCCAGTGCACACATCAGTTCTTTGAGACGCGCGCATGTCAGTTCGTTGGTGCTGCAAGAGTGTGCACAATCAGCTGTGAAGAGGATGTATGGCAGCTGCCAAATTCCTCTAGAAAGCACGTAGTTACACGCATGGTAGCCATATTTTGGGAGCAGTAATCGCCATAAGCACAGCGACAGGCATGCTTGGAGAAGAACAGCCTGTGGCTTCTACACCAATGAGTTTTTACATTTGATACAGCGACAGGCACGCTAGTGAAGTACAAACCCTGTCTGTACAATACGCTTCCACAGCTACAGGCACGCTCTACCGGACCTTTGAAACATTGAATTAGTCGGCTTGTTTTGCACTCTTCATCCTTGCATTTGGTTCTATTTAAACAGCGACAGGCACGCTTTGAATATTCTATGCCTGTCATTGGTTTATTGAAACAGCGATAGGCACGCTTTGAACAAGTAACAGGTTCATTAATGGTTTACACTTATATGCCAATATGCACTGGGAATTTTTTTCTCTCTTTCAAGTCACAGTGTATTTAATTTATTACTACAGTGGTCTTATTTATGTATGACCATGGCTTCAGGAAATGTGTGGAATTTATCACCTCTACAGGCGTTTCTAGCAGGAAAAGTGGAACCTGTGTTAAAATGGAATGAGTGGAAGGAGTATTTTGAGAATTGCATTTTCACTTTTGAGGAAGATGAGGATTTCACACCTGAATGGATGAAAAACATTGTATTACATTGTTTAGGTGCAGGTAGTTTGAAGATAACCAATCGCATACAAAAGAAAGTTAGACCGCAGGGGCAAGGAAATGTGTACAAAACATGCACTAGAAAACTTAGACACGTACTTCAATCCATCCGTGTGTGAATCTGTAGATCGTTACAGATTCTTTCATAGGAAACAAGAGAAAGCGGAATCAGTGGAAGATTACGTGGCTGCCCTGGAAAATTTGGCGTTGACGTGTAGATTTGCTAATTTACACGAGGAGTTGATACATGATCAAATTGTCCTGTGTTGCACAAATTCGAACATTCAAGATAAGTTGTGCAGTATGGGAGAATCGTCAGTCCAGGAAGTAGTGGATGTAGTGAAGAAAGCGGAACGGACTGGCAGGTGTGCCAAAGCAGTCATTCCACAGAAAGTAGATAAAATTGGTGAGGAAAATAAGAAGGGAGTTGTGGCAAAAGTAAAGGCGGAGAAAAAGTCTGACAATAAGTTTAAATATGAACCAAAGAAGAGAAAACGTTTGAAACGTTTGATCGATCTACATTCAAAGGCAGATGTTTTAGGTGCGGAAACGAAATTTAGAGAATGACAAGAGGTGTTCTGCAAAGAACCAAAAGTGTTTAGGATGTGGTATTATTGGACACTTCCAAAAGGTGTGCAGAAAACAGAAAGGGGGCATGAGGGGAGTGAATCTTCTCACGCAGGATTCAACAACGGAATCTGAGGATGCCAATGTTAGCATGGGTGTGTTGAATGTCGATGAAGGGGTGCTTAAAGTGGGTGAGTAACAAAGGAAAAGACCCGTACCAACAACTGGGGCACCCTAAGGATCCTTAAATAAGGGGTACAAGCCGTCAGCTCACTGAAGGAAGCGTCAGCTGGTTCTCTACACAACTATGAGTGTTGATCCTGGAGCGCAACAAGCTGGGCATACTCCCTACCTTACCAAATGTGGGGGTATTCCAGTATGAACACTAAGAACTGCTGTAAGACGGAGTGACAACTAAACGGTAACAAATGATGCTTATTTCGAGGGGGAGCGGTGGAGTGGCAGTAGAATGAATCTGCACTTCCCCCACAATAAGTTACAAGTGTTGGGGTACAAGGAGCGCTGCACAGTTTGGGGGGGGGGGGTCAGGCAGTTTTAAGTCAGTCATGCAGGGAGGCAGGGAGGGGGGCTGCAATGTGTGTTTGTGTTGCCTGTTTATAGTAAGTGTGTTAGTAGTAGCGATGACACTCATGAAGACACAGTGTCCACTTGGGCCTTGTCTCTTACCCCAGCCCCACTTGAAAGGTAGTCATGACATTAGAACTTCCCCTGTGGATACAGCGCACCAGGCACCTAATAAGCTTCCACATCGCTTGGGTTTGTGCGCACGTGATTCTCTCCCCCCACCCTCTATTCTATGTCCAGGAGGATGACAAATGGTCCCCATTCCATCAGGGTGTGCCCGTTGACAATGTGATGGCTGCTATATTGCGGACACCAAGCTTCAAAATCCTCTCCTGGAATGTAAATGGCCTAGGAGACAAAATTAAAAGGGGAGCGGTCCTGCAATATTTGAACAGGCCCTCTCCAGACATAGTTCTCCTTCAAGAGACCCAAGTCCAGGGTACAACTCATTCTGCGATGACTAGGTGGGGGTACAAAATGGTTGCCCATGCCGGTTATACGAAAGGCTCTAGAGGAGTGGGCATACTTCTTCGTATTTAGTTTCCTTTTATTGTTCAGCATGACACATGACACTCTTGGGCACTTAGTGGCAGTCACAGGATAATGGGAGAGCCAGCTAGTCAACAATTTCACTTCACATACCTCAGACCTGGGTGCACTGAGGGTAGACTTTTATTGGGAGGAGACTGTAACACGGCCCTTTGTGACACTCTCGACCGTTGGCCCTCACGCCAGAGGGATACTTCTAGTAAAGTCCTCGCAGACTTTTTGTCCACGATGGGTCTAACAGACACATGACGGGCCCTCCATCCGACTGCCCGTCAATATACCTTTAACTCAGGGGAACGCAGCAGTCTATCCCGTATAGATTACATATTCGCATTGACCCACAAGCTCCCCGGTTTCAGTGATGCACATAATCTTCCTCTGGGTATTTCGGATCATTCCCCAGTGTGTGTATCTTATGGACAGATCTCCATAGACCAGAGGCGCATGATGGTGCTGGAATACTACTGACTGATCAAATACTAGCTAATATAGTTCTAATCCATAAAGACGGTAAACGGCCTGATAGCTGTGCCTCTTACAGGCCAATCTTGCTGCTAAATGCAGAAGTAAAAATCTTAGCAAAACTACTGTTGACCCGGCTGACTCAGGTCATGCAGTCACTGATCCATTTGGATCAATCCGGTTTTATGCCAGGTAGAAATAGGAGCACTTCATTTGAGACGCTTACACTGGGTTTTGGGTTGTGCTGCTGATATCCGTGAAGATGCAGGGGTGGTATCGTTCGATGCAATGATGGTTTTTGATACGGTGGAATGGAACTTCATGTATGCAGTTCTAGAAAAACAGGAATTCGGACCATGATTCTTTGTCTAGATTCGGCTTTTATATTCTGACCCACTGGCGCTGCGTCGAAGCACGAGGCAGGGCTACCCACTCTCCCCATTGATTTTTGCCTTAGTGCTGGAACCGTTGTCGGTACGGATAAGGGGTGACCCGCTAATTAGAGGGCTAAAATGGTCCATGGAGTAGGAGGACAGAATCTCCCTCTACACAGACGACATCCTTATGTACATAGCTGATCCAAACACCACGCAATATAGAATACTACAAATATTTGCCATGTATCAAATACACGGGGTACACTATCAACTGGGATAAGTCGCTAATTTATGTACTCCATGGAGATGCCCCATGCCTCCCCAGAAATAGCACAGCAAGGGTGGTCATGGAGGGGTTCCGCTACCTGGGGATTTAAGTTACCAGAGACCCTGGCGTTTTTCATGAACGCAACTTTGAGCCCACACTTGCACGTCCGAGAAGTGATGTCCAACATTGGAGGGCCCTGCCACTGTCCCTGTTGGGGAAAGCATCACTCTTTAAAATGATGACCCCCCCCAACCCCCTTTCTTTATATTCTCCACAACACTCCATACCCAGTACCGCCCTAATACTTTCATGCAGTGGATACCGCAGTGCGTACACTCCTCCGAGACGGGGGTGTCTCCAGAATATCCCTCCTAAAACTGACCAGAGGCTGGTATGACGGCGGAATAGCACTCCCGGCCCTTCAGAAATACTACTTGGCAGACCAGCTCGCGGCGGTCAATCATTGGGCTCACTTACCTCATAAGCCCGCGTATAGAATGGACCGACGAAATATGCAACCGGGAGGTTACCTCAGAGCAATCTATGGAGGGAGTAGCTACAAATCATTTCCTACCCCGACTTCAGTCACGATATAAATATGGAATGCTACACTGACGGCATTGAGATGACGGGGTAGGATCACCCAGGTGGCCCCCGTTGTGGGACACAGCTAAACTGGGGGTACTGGCGAAGCAACAAGCCTTCGATAAGTGAGGCCCAATAGGCCTCTCGAAAGTGGGAGAGACCTGTGGATCGGAGGGGGGAGGGGTGTCCTTTGCGGATTTACAGGAAGACTACCAACTAGCAAACACTGAGGCATATCACTACCTCCAGATCAGTCATACTCTACGAAGGGCACTACCAAGGGCAGAGGAGCTTCCCGAGTCCTCCCCACTGGAAGACAGATTACTTGATGACTATATGGGGAAGAAGGCGATCTCCCTAACTTGTAGCAAAATCTGAAAGAACTCCCCTGATCTCTTTCCACATCTTCGAGAAGGGTGGGAGGACGATGTGGGGTAGTTTGATAATGACAAATTGCAGGAGGCAATGGCCTACCCTAGAGAGGTGGCCATACAATTCCGTTTTAGACTCATACAACTCAAGATCTTACATAGAATCTATTTTGCCTGTACGACACTGGGTAAGATGGGCAGGGCTGAGTCGGCAATGTGCCCCAGGGGATGTGGGCATGAGGGCACATTCTTTCATATGCTGTGGGACTGCCTGATGCTCCAGGATTACTGGGGGCGGTGACGTCCTGTGTCATGAACGTGTGCAGTGGAGACATGACGAGATCAGCAAAGTGGTGCCTTTTGAATATATAGGAAGCTACAAATCTAAATAGCAAGGGTCGTCTCTGGGTGGCATTGGGCTTTATGCTGGCCAAACATAACAGCCAAGATGTGGAGGTCCAGATCCACCCCTACTCAGAGTGGAAGGCGGATATGGATTGGTGTATGCAGGCAGAGAGGGTGGTTTACAAGGGTAGAGGTCACCCGAACAAATGGACCACAATTTGGGGAATTGGAACGAATATAGTGGGTTGTTATGCATGCCGATCACTTTAGTTGATCCTGCGGGGCTGTCTTCAGAAAATCTGTTTGAAGGGGCTGGAAACCGATGCACTGTCGGGGAAGTTGAGGTACATTGACTGTCCAGACATTGATAGTGTTCCCCCACTGTTGGAATATGTCTAAATACAATGTACTACGATAATTGCCGTCATCGCAATGCTATGTTTGATTATTGCAATAAAAAAAGATTTATTTAAAAAAAACAAAGGAAAAGACCCAAGAGCGACAGTTATAGGAGAATACTTATCACAGTTACAGCTGACTCAGGCTCGCCCTATAAGATTGTTAATGAAAAGATTGAGGGAAAAGTTTGTTCCGATCCTAGGTGATGTTCTGGAAGCCACAGAAGTTCATCCTAAGGCGTTCAAGGGGGAGAACATTAAAATGATGGGAGTAACAGAATTTGATTTTAAGTTTAAAGATAGAGAAGCTAAGTGTAAGCTGTATGTGGCCACAGCAGGACCGTCGGTTTTAAGTTGGGGAGATCAGGAAGACTTGGGGATTATTCTTGACCCCAACAGTCAAGAACCGATGTTAGTAGTTCAACACAACAGTGGGCTGGAACAGGAAATTCTTAGAGTATCCAGAAGTATTCACAGGCGCAATTGGTTAATTAAGGGGGTTCCAGCATAGGATCATGCTTAAACGAGGTGTTACCACAGGTGCACAAAGTGAGCACTATCCCTTTTGCCTTGAGGGAGGAGGTCAAGAGCGAGTAGGAAAAGTTGTGCGCTGGAGCTGTGATCGAGAAGGCAATAGCGGGAGAGTGGGTTTCACCATTGGTAACTGCAAGGAAAGCAAATGAGAAAATCAGATTGTGTGTAGATATGAGGGACTTGAACAAGAACATAATTGTAGAGCAGTTTCCTTTGTTAAGAATAAGGGAAATGCACTTGGTCACAAAGGGAGTAAAGTGGATCACTACAATAGACTCACTGGTACTTACCACCAGGTTCCTCTACACAAGAAGAGTAGAAGCCTAACCACATTTATAACTCCTTTTAGATGTTTTAGGTTTGTGACAGTACCTTCTGGGTTGGCTTCTTCAGCGGCGAGGTTTCAGCGAATTATGTTCGAATTATTTAAAGATGTAAAAAATATTATGTTCTTTCAGGATGACATCTTGATAATGGGCAAAACCAAAGACCATGATTTCACAGTTAGAAAAGTGATTGCTGTATTGAAGGATAAAGGGCTGACAGCGGAATTTAATAGATGTAAATTTGCTCGGCAGAGTGCAACATATTTGGGTCATGTGGTGTCAGTCAAGGCTATTAAGCCTAAAAGGGCATTGCTGGAGGCTGTGGAAAAGTCTCCAGAACCAAGTAGCAAAGATGACGTATGGGCCTTTCTAGGGCTTGTTGAATTAAATTCTAAGCTCATCAAAAATTTCTCAAGCAAAACATACAATATAAGACAGCTCTTAAAATACTAATGTAAATTTGAGTGGTCTGCTAAATGTCAGGAGGAATTTACTTCTATTGTGAGCGGCAATGCCTTTGCAAGGTTTTGATCCCACTTTGAAGTCTACTGTCACGACTGGCGCGAGTGGGAAAGGCACTGGTGCCTTGCTCACCCAAAGAAATGAGGCAGAGAAGAGCGTGCAGTAGCTTTTGGGTCGCGTTCACTAACATTCACCGAAGAGAAATATTTGGTAATAGAACGCGAAGCATTGGCAAGTGTTAAGTGACCATAAGCCGCTTACCAAGGTTTTGTCCACTAAGGGGTTATATAATGCCTTCCCCAGGTTTGCAAGGTTATATGTAAAGCTCCTCGATTTTAAGTATAGTGTGCAGTACATGCCTAGAGTACTTAATAAAGTAACAGATTTCTTGAGCAGGATACCACTTCCTGTGGCGGATGAAGACATTGAACAGTTTAGTGTAGCATGCTTAGGAGAACAGGTGTTATCCAGTCAGAGGAATGGTGCAAGGCCTATGAGGAGCATTTGGTGCTGGCAGAGACTAGGGTCAGAATTATGGAAGGGTTGCCTGCTAAGAACTGTATTCCTACAGAGTTGAAGGTGTTTTGGGAATTGAGATGACAAGAGTTGTCAGTAGAAGACAACAAGATATTGCGAAATAGTAGGATTGTGCCATCAGAAACGTTAAGGAACAGGATTACTGATTTGTGTCATGAGAGGAATTTAGGAATTGCAAAGACTAAAAACCACATGAAGGAATTGTACTGGTGGCCTGGAATGGGGTTGGCCATTGAAGGGAAAGTCCAAGAATATGTGTTATGTGAAAATGCAGATAAAAGTCAGGTTACGTTAAGGCCACCTTTGTGTCCGGTTAGTGTTCCGGGAATGCCATGGGAAAAATTGGGAGTGAACATTACGGGTCCAATCTGGGATGGACCGGTGCAGAAATATTTAGTGGTTGCTGTAGACCATTGTTCTAAATGGCCAGAGTTGGAAGCTATAAAACATGTGGATGCTGGCACTGTTGTAAATGTTTTAGTTAACATTTTCCAGAGGAAAGGGTTGCCTAAGTCGGTGATCACTGACAATGGTGTACAATTTGTGGCTGAGGTATTAGAGAAGTTTTTGAAACGTAACTAAGTAAAGCATTGTACCACTTCACTTTACCATCCAGCTGAAAATGGTGCTGTGGAAGGATTTAATAGAGTGATTAAAGGTGCAATACAGCTAGCAAAGGGTAATGGAATGGGAGGTTGAATTGTTTCGGTCCATAAGGGCGTTCAGAATTGCACCATGTTCCTCAACTGGACACAGTCCTTTTGAATTACTGAAAGGGAGGAATGCTTTTACGAAAGAACATTGAGTGGATGCCAAGTACTAGAAGAGTGCGTTGGGAACCTGCAGTGGTGAAAGGACGTATTGATAAAGCTAAACAAGTATACAAGGAGTATTTTGATATGAAACCTGGTTGTGAATATGTTAATTTGCAGGTGGGAGATATGGTGAGACAAGGGAAACCACCACGAGTGGAGAAGTTAATGCAGGATGGGTTACGCTTCCTAAGGAAAACAGCAGAGATAGGAAGTAGGTGGGAGGTTTGGAAGGATTGTAAGGAAACCAACTAGTCTGAAAGACTATGTACGTCAGAAAGGTTTCAGTGAAATTGGGACAAGCAAATTACTTTTATAATCTGATTGAGCTATCTTTTGTTTATTTCTCGGGAAGCTTTTACTAGCCAGTGGAATCTCTTAATCCTTGAAATTGTGTTGTGTAATTTATTTATTGTTTACATTTGTTTTTATTATGGTTTTTGAACATTTCGTAACAACCAATATGTATGTCATACATCTCATATATTACATAACATGTCTATACGAGCCAGAGTATACGTGGCACATTACATCATGGCCAGTGGCGCTAAACTTTATATCCTGTATGCAGCTAAATTACGTAACATCTTGGTGCTCAAAACTAACTGCTATCAACGGAACAATAATATCGATCAACATTTACTCCATCTCCACAAGTCATTTATGTTATGTATGTACATCATCGCAACCAATTGTGTTGTGTAATTTATATATCTTATATGCTTATGTTATCATTCATTTTGTTGTATAATCAAAATGGGGAAGATGTTTTGTGATCTATTGGATGATGTAGTGGTGGAATGTAATGAGGTCAGAACTGGTGCCGGTTGGAAGTACAGGCACCTGCTGTGTCTCTACCAGGATGGTGGAAATGAAGCATTTGGAAACACATCAGACTACGATTCATCATTACAGAAGGGAAGCAAAAGGGTAGGCAAAGAATACAGCACAATAGTGCCTGCAACAGTGACCTTCCCCCAATGTGATAACCTAGAATCGAGAGTATGGCACGAAGAAAGGACCCTACAGCAGCGAGAAATTCAAAACAAGCATTGGCCAAGCCAATAGCTCTCACCTACACAATAGACATTGTCTTTGACAATGTGTTTTAGCCATGTTGAACACCAGCATGGCTGCTGTTCAGCATAGCTAAATTTTAGTGGCGGAGAGTGGCACAGACTGTCACACAAAACCTAGCCTTTGAAGTCAGAGAAAGAAAAGTAAACACCAAGCTCCCTCAGAAGACAGAGCCTGACATTTTACCTCAGACTCTGAATGCACAGCAAACGAGACAAGATCAGAACAAAATCTGAGGGCCTGTTCATCAAAAGCGGGCACTCGTGGAAGAATACAGTAAACAGGCTAGACTTCACAGGAGGGACCAACTAAAGCTGAACAGCTTAAAACAAATAAAGCCAGCACATAGAAAGCAAGCAAGCAAATTTGAGTTACAAAGCCAATTGTAAGCATTGGTTAGAATACATTCGAAGGGAAACTTTCAAAATGTCCCCAAGATGTCTTTAATAAACTTGTCCCTAAAAGGGATAAGACTGCTGCCATTTCTACAGCACAAATGTCGTGTGAACAAGGAAGCACCGAAGGAGACATGTCTGACACCAGTCAAGAATCCAGGACATGATTAGGAAAAAATGCTTTTGAAGGAAAGAGGAGAGGCCGTGTTGGGTGCTCAGCCTCACCCTTTTCTCCCTGATAGATTAGGCAATAAAGAGAAGCTAAAATAAGAAAAAGGTATAACAATTGTCTGTCTTTAGGTTAGGCCCTAGCATAGACCTTTTGATTTTACTGACATTATGTATAGAATATACTTTTGTATAAGGGCCTTCAGCCAGCCCTCTTTCTCCCACTGGTCTGTCGGTCTCATTCGTATGTTTCTTCCTCCCACTGTAGCGTACTGCATCATCCAACTGGTCTGTTCACTTCAGTCATTGGCTAAGGTCATTGCCCCCTACCCCATTCTCCCCCCCGCCCTGCCTCCCCCAGAGCACACTTGCAGCACACAAAGCAGTCTCTTCAGTGCTAGGGTGCACTTGGGTGCATTATGGCAATTAGTGCTTTCCAAAACCAATACACATTTTTTGCTTTTAGCAATTTCTTTTTATGTGGTGAGGGCCCACCAGCTCCTGGAGCAATAAAGGTTTACAAAAAAAATGAACAAAAAACAAGCACTGACAAAGCCAAAAGAGTGGCGTCCTACACAAGACCTAATGGCTTTAATAATGTTTATTTTTAAATGTGGACATTATGCCAAATGAATCAGCAAACCAATTCATCCAAATTAAAGACATACATCTGAAAATACACAATGCCAGGGGGGACAGGAACATGATGGGCTTCCATGTCTACACCAGCATGTAATAATGTCACTTTCAGGGAATATGGATGACACTCTATGGATGAGTTAAGGCATTCAACTATACATATATATTACTATACAATGGACTCTCAGTGATGATGTAGAATCAGTTAAGACTTCATCAAATTGAGAGTGGAATTAATCTGATGGTGGGCACATTTGAAGATGACCTTTCGTAGGCAAAATTGATAAGCTATCCTGTCAAATATGGCAAATCATGGATGCTCGGCTGGTGCAGGTATGCCATCACTGATGCCACCAGTGTGAGGTCAAACGCAGGGCTGTAAATGTCATCACAGGAATCACAAATTAACTCATGTTAAAGGCATGTAAAAGAAGCTGACAAAGACGACAAGCCAAACCTGCACCTCCAACTCTTGGAGGATTTAAAGCAAGGACATTACTTTAAATTTGTCCTCCAAGAGGAACGTACTTAAGGAATTCAGATGCGGGACAGGAAAAAGATTTCAACCACGCCTAATGATCAGGAATTACTTGAAGCAGTAGCCCCTGCTACATTATCTAATTAGTAACTTTCTACAAGCCCCCCCATACAGTAAACCTTTTTTTTCCCAAACTGAAAAAAATGGAAGAAAAGAAGGGAGATGAGAAGTGAGATTTGTCACAAACTCCATTTGAGTTATATGTAAGACCCCCCTACTCTAACGTAATCTCCCTCTTTCTTCAGGAAAGGCAATACCCGACTACCTGGCTTACATATCCTTCAAATGGCCCCAAATCAGGCAAAACCCTTAAAGACCCTTTGAACATGTTGGTGCAGCTGAACTCAGTGACTCCACAGATGCGTAGAATTCTAAAACACATTTTTTAAATATAAGCTTTAAATTTAAAAATACATTAATCAGGAAAACTGCCTGTAGGAGACAATATTTTCTCTCCTTTTTAATGAAATGAGCCGTAATAAATTATGATGGACTTAAAATAATACCTCAGTGATGCATTTTAAATTTGATAAACAAGCAGAGAAAATTGCTCCTATACTATGAATGTAAGATTCCGTTAGTTCAGGATTTATACAAAGCAGGTATTCTGTAGGTTTCAGTTTGACAAACAAATCTAAAAACACAACCCACTGCAAAAGTATGATTCTGCATCATGGTGAGACAGAATCAATGTTTATACATTTAGAGACCAACATATAATGGAGAATTAGAAAGACAAGTAAATAACTCCTCTTCTCCAATGGCAGGCGGTAATGACAGGCAACTGCATCTTATTAGAAGACAACTGTATATTAGATTTAGGTAATCTCGGTTTCTTCGTCTTAGGTTCTCAGGAACACCTTTGTCTAAAGACGTCACATTTTTTTTTTTAAACCTTTTGCCAGGAGTTCTGAAGTTTGATGAAGAACTGTAGAGCTATGACCTCAAACTTTACGTTTGGCAAAAGTAGGTATCAACAAAAGATTCGCTGAGAGCGAACGTAAGGCTCCAAAAGGTTGATAATTAGTCAAACATTTTTGTTAAAACCATAGCGGACAGAAACATCATGCATTATGAGCTAGAACTAGGATGGTTAAGAGGGAACTTTTTATTTTATTTTTTTAAATAGGAGGCCAGTGTAAAGAAAACAGGAGAAGGAGAAGTAGAGCATGGCCATTTAGGAGCTGCCAGTATTAGTCGAGCTGCTTGATTGTGGCTCACCTGCATTCTATGGATCAGGTAGTCATGTGCACAAAGGTGAAGAGAAGTGGCATGTCTACTCTGGAACCAACAATCAGAGAGATGGTCCATCTTCCGCCATTCTTTTTAAAAACGCATACATTTTCCTTAGTAATTTATATAAGAACAATTTGACGTAAGAGCAGAGACCTCACAGGAAACGGATCGATCGTCTATCTTTACTACCAAACTTACTTCCTCCACTGGGGAGACGAGGCCCCAATTCAGCTGGCCAGTAATCATTAAGCCAAAGTTCTGCTACCAACTCACCACAATCACGTCAACCTTCTCCCTGTTGACCTTGAGCCAACTGCTATGCATCCACTCCCAAATACACCTCATACAGTTTTGGGAATGTAAACAAATTATAAGGTCATCACCCATCTTACTAACAACTGGTTACTTTCAGCATACATGGTTAAATAAACTCCTTTAGATAGGATGAATTTGGCTAATAGCATATGGTAGAGTAAAAAGGTGGGGCGATAGGATTGAATCCTGTGGGACCACATACTAGAAGGAAAGTTCCAGAATGGGAAACTGAGGAAGCCTGACAGTGTGAACTCTGACAAATATCATATAGAGCAGAAGCAAGCCAAAGCTGTCTTTAATCATTATCGTCCTCAGCCGATACTGACTATGCCAAATGCAGCAGATAAATCTAATAAAAGGAGTCTGGAGTTGTATACAAGATCTCCTTGCCCTAAGGACTGCATAATTCAGATATCCCTCATATAAACACTTCCCTTGTCCTAGTTGAAATTATGTAATAATGTGACAAATTACAGCAGTATTCTTATGAGAAATCTCATAGCCTCTGATTATGCCAGGGTACATATTAGGCCAGGGGTTGGATTCCATCAAGACTCAGATCATACAACTTTCTGATTATACAGTGCTCTGGACATACCAGCGCTTCACAGGGTGTGCATATACAGATGGCCTTTTTATAAATGGGCTTTGTTTAGGCTAGCTTTCTGATGTAGGCAGTGCATTTGCATTATGCTGGAGTTCTTTTATAGCAGAGTTCAGGATGCATCATCACTCTTTCTTACTTTAGCTACTGAGGAAGAATCTTATGAAGTCCTCTGGTAAATGTATTTTTAATCATTCACTCGATTACAAAAAGGTTACTGTGCCTAGGAAGACCAAGGATCCACTTAAGTCTGACAATTCTCCACTTGATCATACTGTGCAATTCTTGGGCAGAGCCTTCATCTCACTGTGCCAATGTTACCTTTGTTAGTTATAATTGTTAAATCAATTACTGGACATTTATATTTTACAGCTTAACTCTGCGAGTCTTGTTAGTCAAAACGTTATGGTCCATCTATGCATGTAAGTTTGTTTTATGCAAGCAAAATGTTTTTTTAACCCACAGAAGGATTCACTCACATGAAGATTTTAAAGTGAACAAATAACTCACAGGGTTTGGAGCAGATGGGAAGTAATCAGTTGAGTACTGGAATGCCTTGGGAGTTTGTGCACACACACAAACCTATATGTTTAAGATTATTCACAAACTCCTCCTTCAACCATGGAAAAGGTCAGAAATATATTACTGACCAGGGCAATAGTAAAACGTTTTCCAGGGTGGAAAGTTAGTTTTTCCTTGAGAGGTAGGGGTCTAGAAATATACTCTGCGACCGCCTAGAGAAAAAATGAATAAATGTTTTAACAAGTGAGTTTTCATTCACTAGGAAGATTTTAGCATGAGCAAAAACACGTCTGTTTATCCATGCTAAATTAACGAAGGATTGCTAGGAGTACACCTGTAACCCTCAAACTGTTGCAGGTCTCCAGACATTCTTCTGTACTCGTCAATTCCTGAAAGTCCTAAATTTACACCAATGCAATATACATCAATCACTGGCCTGCTGACGCACTTCTTTGACTTTGTTTTATAAGAATGGGGGTCCATGCTAGTTTTAAGATGTCCATGCTAGTTTTAAGATGCCCATGCTAATTATAAAATTCCTATATTGGTTTTACACATTCTCTATTTTTGTCATACATAAAACATGTTCAAATGATGCTTTAGAGAAATGCCAATCAAAATAAATTTGCCTAACTTGCTTCCATTCTCCTGTGTGTATTTGCAGACAACGAAGGAGCATTCTGGGATCATTATAAATAGCCACAAATTCTACACATTTTTGTAAGGGAACCACAGTAATGAATTCAAGCTGAGCGTACAACCCACTATTTTCTTGCAGTACTCGCCATAACAATAAAACATATACATTAATGATCCATACATACCAATTTGAACATAATAAACATATGGGTGCGTGTCTTGCCTTACTAGCAGAAACTCCTCTTTCCCGCAACCATACTGTGGCCTCTAAACTGGAAAAGGGGTTTGTGATAAAGGGGGTTGGACCTACCTCTCCTGTAGACAAAATAAACATGCTGACTTGTAGTCCTTGACTCCCAAAGAATATCTCCAGGTAAAAGAAATTCAACAGAACTGAGTAACAGCAAGCTGACACTGCAAACTTGAGCTCATCATATTTGGTCAAAATCATCAATTCTGTACTAAGATCAGGGTGCAGACCTGCTTGTTTATTTATATAAATGTTAGAAGGTTGCACAGGAATACTTAACATCTTGGCCACATGATGTTTTAGCATTTTTGCTGCCGCTAACCAGAGACAGAAAAAAGTAATCAGAAGGGTAGAGTCAGCCCCAGGTTTCTTTATAAAAGGAGTAAGCAAGACAGAATTAAGGGGTTTAGGAAAGATCTTATTCAAAGGAGGGTTAAGGGCCAATTTCAGTGAGTTACAAGAAGAGGTCTGAAGCGGTTTTAAACCATGGATAGGACAGGCATGCAAGTGAGTGCCAGATGTTAAACTGCTCTGAGTTGAGTAAAAATCTACTTAATAAAAAGGAGTAAGAGAGTATTTGTGACAGGCACCGTCACATTGTTGGAGAGGTCATGAGGAACTAATTTGGCTTAAAAGTTACGGTTTGCTTGACTACTGTGCGAATTACAGATTGTGGAACTAATAAATTGAGAATTTCCAGTTTTTCGTTTTGTTTCGTAACTAGGAAAAAAACCTGCAGCAACATACCAAAAGAGGAGAGATTTCAAAGGATGAAACTGCGACAAGTAAAATGTAGCAGCACAAAAAACCAATAAGAGGTGAAATTAATGGCCTTTTCGTATAACCATGAGAAACAACATTTTGGCTCTACATTACAGTTCATTATATTGTCAGAATTTTATTACATCCAATCAACTGTTGAACCTTTTACAAACCTGCATTAAGAACAAAGTGAATGAGAAAAATAAGATATTTTGATAGAAAGATACAAACACCAATTCACTTGAATGAAAATCGTTTTCATATGTATTACACTGTTGGAACTGGAGTTATGCATATCTGGAGAATTGAAGGTTGCAAAACCCTCTCACCAACTTTCCCCATACATTGCATTTTATAGTCCATACACAAGAATTCAGTTGTACATGCTCATTTTCAAAATATATTTGCCAGCTGTACAGTATGTAAACTGAAAACTTACCTTGTGCAAGCATGTTAAATTCCAAGAATAGTGCAATATGATACAGTTCCATTGCTTCTTCAGCTCGCGTCATGTTAGGCTTTCCTGCTACAAGAGCCTGTACTTCACTTAGGCTCCCTAATGATGGGCTGCAGTGTAAAACATAGGACAGGTCCACTACATCAGTGTACATACAATGCAAAATTACTTTTGCATACTTTTTTGGTATAATGGATTCGTCCAGTATGATGCGGGTTGGAGTTCGGAGTGTGCGGTCTGTGATTTCTTCACCTGTCCTTATTCTCCTCTGCAGCAAGTTTCGAAAAAAAGGAGACCGTGCAGAAATAATAGCTTTATGAGCTCTGAGCTCATCTTCTAAGCAGCCCTGGTTTCCGGCAAAAGCTTCAACTAATTCCGAGTCAGATGAGAAGCTGAGAATTGCATCATAGTAGCACATGTAATCAAAGAGCCCACGCAAATCCACATCTAGAGAATTTGGTGTCCCGAACTCTTCACTGAGCTGAACCAAAATGTCAACGTTCTGGAATCTAGAGTCTTCAATTCCAAACTCTCCTGTGTAAAGGTAGTGTAACAACGCAGAAAACATGGGCATGTCAATGCCTGCAGTGTTGATATCCATTATAATCTCAGCACCATACTCCGGCGATGAAGAAAGCAACTTCTTAAAAAATGGACACCTTGCTGCCAAAATAGCACGATGCACAGGAAAGCATGTTTCCTGAAATATCAGATCTACATCTGTACAGTATTTGTATTCGTAAAGATCTGCCATGTCTCTTTGCAACGTTCGGGCTTCCGGTCTTGCCAAACTGGCTTGCAGAGAAAGCTCTTTTAAGGCAGCCGTCCCCTCATACTCCTCTACCAAAGCATTGGCATCTCGAACATCCCAGCCCGAAAGAAGTTCCCGCATTTGCTTGGCATGATCAGCTGACCTGCTAGATTTTCGCCTTTTTATGAACTTCTTTTTGAGTGTGGCAAGGCCAGAGGTTTTCTTTTTCTTGTCTTGCGGTTTTTCGTGTCCATGGTCGAGGCTATACAATTTAGCCTCATACCCATAGCCTTGATGAGAGTAGGAAGATGTTCCTGTAGATTGAAGAGGAAATAGCTAAATGTTAAGAACTGCAGTGATGAAATATATATTTTACATAACCAAAACAAATGAAAATGACAGCCTGGAGACAATCAACCTGTGGCTTAGCAAACCTAGGAATATTTAATCTTCAAACTGGAAGACGCTCATACTTACAATAAACTGAAATGATTAGAATGCTGGCCAACCACAGATACTTCTGACCCTCCCCTAAAACCCTCAGCTACAATTAGAACGCCCCTTGATACTGAGATAGAGGGTAGCTGATGATTAGCTGTTTATATTAGGCCTAGTTGACATCTGATGAGTTTTTTTTATCAATGTAACCCGGTGGCTTTAAATAATATAAATCTGCATGCGCCAAAAGGCTTTTTGAGCACAGGAACAAAGATTGAAAACTCTGGAACAATTGCCATATGCATTTAAGACTTTTACGCTTAATGATGCAATTTAGAGTTAAAAACCTACCTCTTTAGATTGCTATGCCTTCTACTGTTAGTAGTACTGCAAGACTTAATATAAGCAGAATTGTCTGTCACATGTACGATATGTATCCCGATTGCTAGGTGTAGTGCTACTCTGCACTTTATGCATCTGTATGGGCTCTATAAATACCCCCGAAAACAATAAATAAAATGAGCAGATGCCCATTTAGACACAGAGGGTTTAACTGATAGTAATGGCTCAGTGTCAGTAGGGGTGAAAATCTACGATTTAGGTTCTATCTTAAAATGGCATTTACCACTTATCATATTTTAATGATTACATTGTTGGAATTACACATACATTTTAAATCCTGCTAGCGCCTTACCTATGAAGGTCTGCTGAGTCTGTGCATTTCCCCCTACCCTCGGGGAACATGAGTGTGGGTAGTTTGATGCATTAGCGCCCATGTTTTTTCCAGTCATTCAGGCATTCTGCCTGAAGTGTCTCCTCTGGATAACCCCACAATCCATTGCAAAAGTTCAGCCTGAGTAACATCATACTAGACGGCCTTCATCCATCTCTGAAAAATAAAAAGAATGCAAATTGAATTAGTTCTTTCTCCGGTGAAGATATGATGGAGGTCACTGTACGGTTTACAGATTTCAAAGTTTACCAAAGTTAATCATCATCACTGGCTTGCCCCTTTACTACTGGAGTTTAAAATGAGGGACTGGTCAGCAGAATAGAGAGTGCATCAAATAGGGTTAATCTTACTTAAACTGCAGAGCGCAAGCTGAATTTGCTATCTGTTATATGGCAGGCCTGTCCTGTGTCAGGCAGTCTCCAGTAATGCAGAATGTCTGGGCAATTGCAGTCACACCCCAGAGTGTATGGTGGGTCCTGACAATCAGTCTACGCCAAGGCCTAACAAAAGAGTGAACCCTCCAGTCCAGATAGTGCGTGCATCAGGTAGAGCCGAGAGATTAATTGAAAAACATTTTCAAACTATCTTGAGAATCAGTATATAGGTGGCATACATTAAAGAGTGCAAGGTGTTTAATCAGCCACTACAATACAGGAAGTAAATCAAAACATCACAAATTGCCTCCTTGAATTTGAATAGTACAGGCTTATGAATGATTGAAAGCACCCCTCTTAACTCCTTGAATTACTGAAATTACTATAAAATCATCCAAAGAATAATGAAGTCTCTTGTTTAAAGAAAGAAATAAATCTCTATAGACTGTTAAACTGTTCCTCTCATAAAACTACTTCAGAACTGCTATTCCCACCTTTTTACTTGGATGATGACAATATCCTACCCCACTGTCTCCCAGACTCTACAAGGCTCACACTCAATGGAATTCTACACATCACAGAATGCCTCATAATGGCCCTGAATAAACATGGTCACATCACCTCCACCCTGTTGGAACAGCACTAAATCCCCTTGCCAGTCCATCTTCAAAACCAGCTGTATCTTCTACAAATCCATCACAAACCACACCCTCATCTCTCTGGCTCTTGAAACATCAGAACAAAAGCACAAACATTGACAAATGCAACAAGTCTTGCCTTTGAGACACAATGGCTCTGCAAATAACTTTAGTTCAAAAAGGAATTTTGTAGGTAAACAAATACTTCATGACATAAGCATGAATGTGTCATCATGCATGTGTGTGAAGCAGGTGCCTTTTTTTATTCACAGATCCAAGATGGATTGGTAAATAAGAAAAAATATATGTATTCAAATTAGAGCATGAATAAAGCAGAAGGGCAGCCAGACGTTTCCTGCTTGGGCCACACAAAAAAAAAAATTAAGGGGAAAGGAGGGCAATGGCAGAGCGGGTATGAATAGCAGGCGGCGGAAAGAAGGGGGGGGGGGGGAGCACACGAGGGAGCAACAGGAGGGCGGTGGAGGTACGAGTGAGGCCAGCAAAGAGGCGAAGGGAGAAGCATACAGGCAGGAGCAACATGGAGCACACGGATGAGAGAACACAGGGAGAAGCACATGGACGAGAGAGAGCTATGGAGAAGGAAGAAAAGCACTGTATGGAGACAGCGGGACGCATGCACTTTTATAGGGTGTTTAATCAAAAAGAAAAAAGCAGTTCACTAAAAGTGAGCATGGGACAAACAAGATGGAGAAAGCAAGCTATCAAATAAGAAGCAGGCAAATGAAAGTGACAAAGCCAACCAGTAGTAAGCACCAGGGTGGGACTTTAGGCTCACTGTATGTTCTTTGTAAGCTAGCAATACCAGACAATTGGCACTGCCTGCAAGGCTTACACTTCCCAGTAGGCTTGACGAAACAAAGCAAAGCAACAGACATTATATATTTATGCACCCAAGATCTGGATCAACATCCTGGCATGCATCAGGACAGCCCAACCAGCCTCTATTTTCATAAAGACTCCCCGGGGTTATCCAGGTTAGTTATTGTCTTGGAATAATACTGATGCGCCTTTAGTGGGTGCGTACATTCACAGACATTACTGCCTATATCAATTGTGTCTCTCAGTGATGCCTATGGGCACCAAGGCTAATTCAGGCTCGCTACAGCCCTGGAACTTTGATGCTCATTATGGCATTGAGCAATTCAGGCTCCTTATTTCTTTTCAACAATGAAATTAGGCCTGGCTTGCATTTTTAATTATAGGTCAAACTTACGTTTTCCCAAAGCTGCTGGGCGTGCAGGATTTTGTTTCAGCTATGACTGTGGATTGGTAGGGGCGCTGACGGGCATACAGCAGCCTTGAGGTTCAACGGGAAGGAATTAACAGCAGATATGTAGAGGGCGTCCCAGCACTATAAACCAACATAGCACATTCCACAATCCCAGGGCGAAAAGGTAGCTCACCTAATAACTAACCACGCAAAAATCCAGCTGATCGGTGATTTCAACTACTGGGCAAACAATACATCGGGCGGTCCCCAATCCACTGAACTTTCCGACTTGCTCACGGGGTTAAATCTCACTGAGCAGGTGTCTTCTGCCACACATATTAAGAGGCACACACTTGATCAGGTATGGACAGCCAACCTTGTCACATCTACCCTGTCGGTTTCTCCCTGCACATGGTCTGATCATTATCTTATCAAATTTACCATCAATATCATCATGGCCAAAATCCCCACCACTGAAGGGGGGGACAGCAAGGTATTGGAATAACACTAATAAAATTCTATTCCTCAATACACTGGCCAACACGGTCCCGTCCAATCAATCATCTATCAATCAACCTCAGCGAGTAAAATATAACAGCTTGGCTATTAGCAGCTAGCAACAAACATGCACCTCTCAGGAAAATAAACTTAGCCCGGCGTCATGAAGCACAGGGGTGGTTCTCCACTGACCTAAAAGCTCAAAAATGAGCCCTTCGGCAATGTGAAAGGAAGTGGAGACGCAATTACTTGCCTGAGGACAAACAGACCTATTTAGCTGCTACGAAAGATTACAAAATAGCTATTCTAACCACCAAAGCCGCCTACTTCTCCTAAAAAATTCTGACCGCCACCAACGGGTCCAAAGAAATGTTCTCGATTGTTAATGAGCTGTCCAATCCTGACAGAGTCACTATAAAACCCACACCCTCTCAAACCCTATGCAACTCCCTGAACACCTTCATTGACAAGATTACGAAAATAAAGGCCAGCATTCCTGCATGCCCAAACCCCGAGGCTAGCTCTATTGTACCAAAAAACCCTTGCACTCTCGAACAATTCCCGACAATAAGCAACCAGACATTCCTGGACTTGCTGTCCAAGGTAAAATCGGGTTCAGCCAGGGACTGCTGCCCTCCCGGCATCTTAAAGGAAGCATTTACTGCTCTACCCGGACCAGCTCTATCCCTTCTGAACGAGTCACTGTCCCAGGGGTATGTCCCCGAATCCTTCAAGGAGGCAATTGTCGTCCCCCTCCTGAAGAAGCTAGGGGCTGACCCTCAAACCCTGACGAACTATGGCCCGATCTCTCTGCTTCCATACCTGGCCAAGGTATTGGAAGCTCATGTGGCCAGATGCCTCTCAGTTTTCATGGAACAGTCTGAATATCTCGACCCCCAACAAGCAGGGTTCCGCCCAGCACACTCCACGGAGGCTGTCATATTGACGGGATTGGACACTCTCCGGAAGGAGGCCGACAGGGGCTCCCCGCAGGCTCTGGTGCCGCTTGGTCTCTCCGCGGCCTTTGACACAGTTGACCATGGTATATTGGTTGATAGTGTCAGAGACGCACGGATCCAGGGATCAGCTCTCAGCTGGATCAGTTCCTTCCTGGAAAATCGCTCTCAGTCGGTTCGCATTGCCCAGTTTACAGCTCCAAAGATGAGGACTACATGTGGAGTCCCGCAGGGCTCCTCACTATCCCCCCTTCTGTTCAACCTCTATCTCCTGCCACTGATTCGAGCCTTGAAAGAGAGGAAAGTCTGCACATTCAACTACGCTGACTTCCAACTAACGTTCTCCATTAGCAACTCTCCCGAATCGGTGCGTGAATTTCAGACCACCATGCTACTTATCAGCAGTTGGATGAACAGCAATCACTTGAAACTCAATCCGGACAAGACTGAACTGGTTCCAACGGGGGGGTACCCATAACCCTTGGAGCCCACTTTTTTGGCCAAAGGAACTGGGCCAATCCCCCACCCCATCCGCTTCAGCTAAATGTCTTGGGGTAACAATTAACTGTGATCTTACAATGAAGTCCCAAATTGGTTCAGTGATCTCAACTTGCTTCTATCAGTAGAGGAAAATAAGAAAGATCAGAAGATTTCTCACCCAGGAAGCCCTGACTCAGGTGGTTCTTGCCATGGTTATGTCCCATATTGATTACGCTAACTCCCTATACTTTGGCATTCCACTATACTTAACTAAACGACTGCAACTGGTACAGAACCAGGCAGCGAGACAGATTTTTCAGCAACCTAGGCAACAACATGTCACCCCCCTCATGAGGAAGCTGCACTGGCTCCCTATCTCACAGCGTTGCGCCTTCAAGGTATGCTGTCTCATCTTTAAATCCCTTATTCAAAGGCACACACCCACGCGTTACCTGCGTTTGGCTCACAAGCACCTTCTGTCAACACCCTCCTTCAAACTGAAGCGTCTGGGCGGCGCTAGGTTTGCCGTTCTAGCTCCCAGATATTGGAATTCCCTCTCCTCTGAAATCAGATGTTGCACAGACCTCTTGAACTTCAGGAAGCTCCTCAAGACTTGGCTATTTAGACAAGCTTATGAGTAAGTCTCCAGGGCTCCGGCACCTCTTAGAGCAGCGCCATGAAACCAACCCGGTGTACGTGCGCTTTATAAAAAAAATTAACACAACAAGGAGAAAGTGAGGAAACCTTAAAGCAAAGAAGGAGTCGCAAGAGGAGAAGTGACAGGTTAGACATCTCACTGACAGGGTAAGTCAATTCCATGCTTTAGCAGTGTCAAGCAAAGGCACGGCATCCTGCTTGCAAACGTGTGATTGTTGGAATGGCCAACGGATTGGCCTTCGTTGATCGAAGATGGCCAGCTAGGTGGTAGAAGGTTAACATTCTTTGCAAATTAACCTGGATTTGTGGCAAAGGCAGGGTGCCTTAAAGATGTAGCATTTTTGCACCTGTTAATGTAGTGATTTAGGATGGACAGAAATTTGCAAGCATTAATTTAGTCTGGGCACTAATCTAGTCACACCATTTTAAATACGCTAATGTTTAGAGGATAGACAGCCATTGAAGTTATAAGAAATTCAAGAAACTAGGAAAGAGATGATAAAAGCCTGGAACACCAATCTATAGCAACCACAGAGGGAAGGCACAGTAGAACCTTGCAGGGGGATTCTAAAATGAAAGCACACCACTTTTTGTTGATTTGTAGCACAAAACAGAGCAAACTGAGAAATGTTATACGAATACTGTGAACAAATGCAGCAGGAGTCGGCAGGGGTCCAAGTTCAGAAAGCCATGAAGTATAGTTCCAGATAGATTTACCAAAAATAAGTATTTCTGTTCCATTTGAATAAAGGCATTAGTTGGCATTCATCCAGTATAAGATGGCATATCTACATTCTTTAAATCGAAACTGCACAGATGCAGAAACCAGCAGAATCTCAGAACCAGTTGCATGTCATCCAAGTACACAAAGAATAAAGTCAAATGACTAGATCAGGGAAGCAGGAGGGGGCCACATAGATATTGGAGAGAGTGAAACTGAGGGCTGATCCCTTTGACACACCAGAAGGTATTGTTTTAAAAGAGGATAAAAATGGAAAGAGCTATGGATATTGCCTTGGATCTGCCCGTCAGGAAATGTGAGAAGTAGTTTAGACTGACTGACAGATCGCTGTTGTCAGTCGGTCATTCAGAAGTGGATGAGGGATATTATGGAACGAGGTGGAGAGATTAAAAAAAGGATTATGTTACTTACCCTGTAAGCATCTGTTCTTGGCTTGTAGAGCTGTAGATTCACATGCTTTGCATACTCCTGCCATCTAGTGTTGGGTCCAGATGTTTGCAAGTTGTTTTTTCTTCAAAGAAGTCTTTTCCAGTCACAAGGTAAGGTGACTCCTCCTTTCGGTGATACTGTGCATGGGCATCGACTCCATTGTTAGATGGCTTTCCCGCAAGAGGGTGAGAATGGAGTAAGTGAGTGTTGTACAGAGATGTCCATGCGTGTACAACGTGAATAATAACTGCAATGACCACAGGTGTACGGGAAGGAGGAAGGGCGCATGTGAATTTACAGCTCTACATGCCAAGAACAGATGCTTACAGTGTAAGTAACATAATTCGTTCGAGGCATGTGAGCTGTAGGAACAGTCTAGGCTTTGACTGTTTAGCAGAACTCTCCCAAAGCGGTGGCTAACCAGTGGGCGTTGCAGTGGTCTGAAAAAGTGTTCCTAGCACGGCCTGTCCTACATTAGCTTCTTGACGTGCTAATACATCCACACAATAGTGTTAGGTAAATGTGTACGTGTAGACCATGTAGCTGCTTTACAAATGTCAGCTATGGGAATGTTACCTAAAAAAGCCATAGATGCGCTTATTTTACGAGTAGAATGTGCTCTAGGAGGTATAAACAACATTCATTTGGCTTTAATATAGCATACAATGTTTGGATACATTTAACGATCCATCTAGAAATACCAGATTTAGAGATAGGTTTCCCTTTATGTGGGGGAGCAAAGGCAACAAAAAGTGGTTTTGTGAAAATATTTAGCTCTATCAATATAATACAATAATGCTCCTTTGACATCTAATGTATGTAGAGCTTTTTCTGCTACTGAATCAGATTGAGGGAAGAAAGTATGTAGCAATAGATATGAAAAGCAGAGACTACTTTTGGAAGGAACTTTGGGTTAGTGCAAAGAAACACTCCGTCTCTATGGAGTTGGAAGAACGATTCTTAAAATTTTACTGCCTGAAGCTCACTGACATCTTAGTGAAGTGATAGCAATCAAAAAAGCAACCTTCCAAGAAAGGAGTTGCAGTGGACAATTGTGCAGTGGTTCAAAAGGTGGACCCATAAGTCTTGTTAGCACAATATTAAGGCTCCATGCAGGTGGAACCTTTGATGGTATCACTCTTAAGTTATTGATCAACCAACGTAGGTATAAACCTACCTCCCCCTGGTACTCTGCAGAGTTAAAAATTCTCAAATCCAAATGTAGACACGTACAACACATATGGGGGTCAGACTATAGTGTAGAAGGTAAAAACAACTACAATCAGGCTCTTGCAGAATATAAAGTTGCTATTATTAGGGCAAAGAAGGAATTTTACACTCCCAAAATTGAAATGTCAAAGAACTCCACTAAAGAGCTCTTTAAGACGGTTTCTCTACTATCCAAACTCCAACAAGGAAATCAGTTTAGCCCTGATCAGAACTTATGTGATAAAATGGCGTCTTTTTTTCAAACCAAAATTCAATCTATTTATAGGGAATTAGAGGGGACAGGTCCTGCCCCCCAAACGTCATCTCTGCTTGGACTGGAGGAAGGGTCGGCAATTACTAACCATTTGGCCAGTTTCTCACCAATTACGGTGGACTCAGTAAATGACCTTTTACTGACCATTAAGTCAGGCTCCCCAGACGATCCATGTCCCCCAGACAATATTCATGGTGTCTCGAACCTAGTCAGTCAGACTCTTGCCCCTCTATTAAATACTGTCATAAAGTCCGGGGACTTTCCATTGTCTTGGAAGAAGGCCTGTATCAGACCGATCCTAAAGAAACCCGCCCTGCTCCCCTGTGAGGTTACTAGCTACCGTTCCATTTCCTGCCTGCCTTTGGTGGCCAAGGTTTTGGAGAAAGCCCTAAATAAAGAATTAAACAACTACTTGGACTCCAATAACCTACTTGACAGTACTCAACATGGCTTTCGAGCCAACCATTCTACTGAGTCTGCATTAGTCATGGCCACGGAGGAACTCAGATGGCAAATTGATAGAGGTGGCAGGGCCGTCGTCATCCTGTTGGACCTGTCCGCTGCGTTTGATACTGTGAGTCACTCCGTTCTCACGCAGCGGTTGAGGGCAATAGGGATCCAGGACTCCGCACTGGCCCTCCTCACCTCCTTCCTGACAGGGAGAAAACATAGGGTCTGCTGGGATGACCTTAAGTCAGACAAATTCCATCTTCCTTGCGGAGTCCCTCAGGGCTCGGCACTTTCACCCACATTGTTCAATATTTATGTGACTCCGTTGCCTTTACTGGTTAAGCACCATGGCTTTTCGCTTGTGTCATATGTTGATGACACACAAGTCATAATCTCCACATCCTCCCCAGAAAATTTGCCCTCGGCCAGTTTCACAATTGTATGGTTCATATTATTCAATGGATGCACCTCAACTATCTAAAATTGAACACTCAGAAGACGGAGGTCATGGAATTTGGCTCTGGTCCTCCCATTTGGAATTCTGACTGGTGGCCGGGAGAAGCAGGAGCCTGTCCACTGCCTGTGACCAAAATGAGAAACCTGGGCGTGGTGTTTGACACCCAGCTTAGTTTTATGGGGCAGATAAACCAGATTACTTCTACTTGCGATTTCACTCAAAGGATTTTGCAGAAGTTTTTACCGTTTCACCCGATGGAGCTGCGAAAAACAGTTGTGATAGCACTCGTTCTGTCTCAGATTGATTGCAATGCTCTTTATCTTGGGGTGTATAAGAGACAATTGAACAAATTGCAATCCCTACAGAACGCGGATGCTCAGACCCTACTGAATCTCCCTAAATATAGTCATATATCGGGGACCATCAAAAAACTTCATTGGCTCCCAGGCAAGGAGCGAATTGAATTTAAGGCTTTATGCTTGATTCATAAAACCTTACATGGAGGAGGACCCACAGAATATTGTAAATTATTCCAATGGTACACTCCGGGACGCTCCATGAGATCAGCAAAGCAAGCACTGGTTAGGATCCCAAGAATCAAAAAAGCAAAATGGGGTGGCAGAAGCCTCTCTCATCTAGCTCCTAAACTATGGAATAAGCTGCCACTTAATATTAGATGTTTACCGGCCCATGCACATTTCCGGGCCTTGTTAAAAACCTGGCTTTTACCCACCCAGTAACATCTTTTGTCCTGGCCTTTTCATATCTCTGCTATTCTAGCGCCAAGACGCCTCGGCAATCGAGCGCTTTATAAATTTTCACTTACTAAAAGCCTTCCATAAAGGTTTAATTACTGGTACTTTGAATCGGGATAAAAGTTTTGTCTTTTTTTGAAGATATGCAGCCACCGCTGCAAGAGGTAGGTGTATGGATGTGTAGGCAAGGCCTGCACGTTGTAGATGGAATAGATAACAAATGATTTGCTGTATAGAAGCATCTAGTGGGTCAATTGTCTGGCTATTACAATATATAACATTTTCCACTCTGCTGCATAGCATGCTCTAGTGGTAGGTTTCCTTACTTCTTTAAGAATTGTCATGCAATATGGTGGTAGATTTAGGTATCCAAACTCTATGACTTCAAGAGCCAAATCGCTAGGTTGAGCTCCCTGGGGTTTGGATGTCCGATTTCTCCATGGTTCTGGGTGAGAAGGTTTGAGGTGAGGTGAAGCTTCTGGTATGGAACTACTAAGAATTCTAGTAGTGTGGTGAACCATGGTTGATGAGCCCATGTGGGAGCCACTAGAATAAGGGTGAGATGTTTGCCTGAGCTTCCGAACCAGAAATGGAAGAAGAGCGAGAGGCGGAAAAGTATAAGCAAATATTCCTGACCAATTCATCCATAGGGCATTGCCTTTGGAAAGAGGGTGTGGGAACCTGGAGGCAAAGTTTGGGCATTTTGAGTTCTCTGCTGTTGCAAAGAGATCCATTTGTGGAAACCCCCATTTGTGGAAGTATGGGAAGAGGACATGGACTTGTTGCAACATCCTGCTGAGGTCAGCAAATTGGTTGTTCATCCCTGGAAGGTGTTCTGCTAGTAGTTGGATTTTGTGATGCATTGCCCAATGCCAAATGGTCTGAAAGAGGGGTGATAACTGTAGAGAGTGTGCCCCCTCCTTGTTACTGGACATAGCGGTCGTATTGTCCATCCAGACTAGGACAACTTTCCCTATCAGTTGAGGTAGAAATGCTTTTAGCGCTAGGTGAACAGCTAGAAGCTCTAGATAGTTGATGTGGAGACTTTGGTATCCCAGAGACCGTGAACTGTTAGATGCTGTAGATGAGCACCCCACCCTGTGAGGGATGAGTCTGCTGTGTGCACGATCTGTGGAACAAGGTCGGTAAAGGGCAGCCCTTTTGTGTGTTCCACCACTGCAGAGAGCGATGGGTGCAACTGTCTACCAACACTAGATCTTTTAGCTGACCCTGTGAATGATGCCATTAACACGCTAACCGTTCCTGTAGATGACGCAAGTTTAATATTGCATGAGGCACTATGGCAATGCATGATGCCATCATCCCCAGGAGTGACATGAAAGTTCTGACTGTTAGATACTGGTTGCTTTGGAATTGTAGTAGCAGTGTTTGAAAATTGTGAATCCTGGCTGCATTGGGATAGGCTAAACCTGTCCGAGTGTTTAGCATAGCTCCTAGATAGGGCTGCAGCTGTGAGGGTTGAAGATGGGATTTTTGTGCATGGACTGTGAATCCCAACTGATGAAGATTAATGGTAATCTGTACGTGTTGTAAACACTTGTGGTGTATGTTAGCTTTGATGAGCCAATCGTCTAAATATGGGAAGACATGAATTTGTTGTGTCCTTAGATGAGCTGCTACTACTGCTAGCCATTTGGTGAATACTCTGGGTGCAGTAGTGACTGCGAGTGGCAGAACTTTGAATTGATAGTGCTTTCCTGCCATCACAAATATGAGATATTTGTGATGTGCTGGGTGAATAGAAATGTGAAAAAGTATGCGTCCTTTAAGTCCAGTGTTGACATAAAGTTGCCTTACTGTAAGAGTGCAAGCACCTGTTGAAGTGTGACCATATGGAAGTGTTCTGATAGTATGTACAGGTTTAAAGGCCTGGGATCCAAGATTGGCTGTAGAGAACCATCCTTTTTGGGGATTAGGAAGTAAAGTGAGTAAAACCCTGACCCTTGGTGTTGTATTGGGACTGGTTCTATAGCTCCTTTTGTTAGAAGAGCTTGTACTTCTTGTTTGAGCAGTTGTTGGTGCTCTAGAGTGTGTTTGTGAATGTGATGTGGAATATTGCGAGGATTGCTGGTGAGCTCCAGGCAATAACCATGCTGGATAGTGTCCAATACCCATTTGTCTGATTTTATTGATTGCCTAATGGGAAGAAACTGGTGCAGTCTTCCCCCGACCGGTGTATGATGGTCAAGGAGAATTGTTATTAAGTCTCTAATTGTTGGGAGATAGAGAGGAAAATTGTTTCCTCTATAACCACCCTTGTAGAATCCTCTGGAGAGGGAGGATTGAGTTTGAGGCCTGTAGGAAGATGCGATGGCATCTGTGGAGGCACTTTTTGAGTCTCCCCTATAAAATGAGCAGCAAACGGAGCCTCTGTTAGAGGGTGACTGAAGTGCTCCCATGGATTTTGCCACTTCGGTGTCTTTTTTTATTTTATCAGAGGATGTTCTCTTACGCCAGCCTAGCACTGTGGATGGTGAACAGTGCCTCTCTTGGGCTGATAAACCCATACAATCTGGGAATCTGTTGCTGCCCATGGTCTGGGATAGGAGCATCAGTACTAAAGCAGGCCTGAGGAAGATTGTGGTTGCGTGGGTGGCACCGCTCTGGATCCAAGGGGCCAGACTGAAACCCGCCAGCAGGAAACCAGTGGGCACCCCTCCCAAACCAGTGGGGCCCAAAGGCACTCCAAAGTTGTCAGGTAGCCCAAAAATGAGGAACATGGACTCATATAACTCATTTAGTTGGGGGGCCCCAGCAAGGGAAGAGTCAGGGAGGCAAGGAGCAGACCCTGGCACAGGCTCAGCAGAGTAGCAAGGCCTAGCGTGCCGAAGCTCCAGCGCCTCATCCAAGGACTTGGACAGGCACAGCAAAGTCGAAGACCGCTTGCACAGGCACCAGTTGGCTTGAAACCCGCTGGTTTCTTAGGGTCCATCCAAACCAGGAGAAGAAATTCTGGGAAAAAATGTTGAGAAAAGTCTGCCGAAAATTGACTGAGTGGTAGATCTTCAAAGATCTGCGCTGACTAGAGAAGAAAGAAAATAACTAACATCAGCGCACTTAGGTGGCGCCTACATAGGCTCCGTGCATGTCAATTCCGGCACAGAACCGAACGAAGCCAGCTACCGGCATGCAGGTTACTGCTCGAAAATTAGCAGAACGAGTGGGATGCCTGGGGAATATTATACAGTAATGAATCTGCGGCTAGAAGTCTCTATCAGATTCACGTTACTATCATTAGTGGCTGAAATCTCAATTGTTTTCTGTGCTGAAAGAAGCATGGAAGTCCGATTGAAAAGGACTCCGAATATTGTGTGCCATGATGATAGAAGAGAAGCAAAGGAGCCGCCTGCTAAAACGTTATCTGATTTTTGCTCAAAATTGGGCAAGAGAAATCAGCCTATAGTTGGCCAGTATGGAGGGCCATCAGTGATATATTATTTTTTAATAGGGCAAATTTCCAAATATGCAGAGACTGGCTTGAAGAAAGGGAGATTACAGTCAGAGATTTCATAAGAAACAACGTTTTTTTTTACCATCTTTATGATTCAGGGGTTCAACAGAGGACCCTGAAGTAATAGTCTCGATTTTTGCCTTAAGATCTGTAAAGATTTAAAAGAAACATAGGTTGACAGTGATGCAAGTGATAGGACGTTATTGGTCATCAATCCAGTATTCAATGAGCTATTCAATCAGTCTCTTTTTACTGCCACTGTTCCCAACTGCTGGAAGCATTTACAGGTAGTTGCCTCTACTAAAGTAACCCACTACCAGTCTCACGGTTAGGTCTAACTTCAGGCCCATATCGCTGCTGCCAGCAGCCTCCAAGATGCACAAAAAAATAGAGAACTATCAGCGTTTTTACTATTTGGAAACTCGTGCTGTTTTCATACCCCTCAATAAGTTTTCGGCCAAATCATAATACCAAACCAGCACTACTTTAAGTTGCAGAATTCATTAAAATCAGCCTGGACTAAAGTCATTCAGCCACCTCGGTGTTACTTGACATTTGACACAGTGTCGCACTTAAATTTGTCAGAACGCTTAGAGGACTTTGGCGTTTGTGTTCAGGCCTTGAGCCGACTTAAATCATTTCCTTCAAACAATTGGCAATCTACTATGATTTCAACATTTTCCCCTACTTCAAACAATAGAAATTTGTGGTCCCGCAAGTTCCTCCTTGAGCCCTACCTTGTTCAATTTTTATATGCCCTTCCCCACCCTTGCAGCAATCATCCCATCATTTGGCTTACGATTGGTGTCTTATGGAGACAACATCCAACTGATATTTTCCATTATTAAGAATTGAGCCATGACAAGAATTATTTAAAACATGTCTCACCAAGGTTGTGCATTAAATGAAAATTTGAAGCCTTAAACTTAATTCCGACAACACGGAAACATCGCTTTTTGGAGGTGCTCAATCAATCTGGTCCAATGCTTGGTGGTAAATTGGGAGCTCCTCTAGTGCCTATTAACTCAGTGGAAAATCTGGGTGTTAAAATTGACTCAGATCTTTCCTTTCGTTCTCAGATTCTGGCAAATAGCGTCGACCTGTTTTTCTCTATGTTCTTTTAAACAAAATTCTCAACACCATGCCAGGTTCTACATATAATACGGTCCATGCTCTCATCACTGCCAGACTGGACTATGCTAACTCGCTATATTTACATTTCCTCCTGTATCCCATTCGCTGACTACAGGTTTTACAGAATGCAATAGCCAGGCTGGTTTTAAAGATCCACATCAGCAGGCAATATCATCACATCTGGAATCTCTCCATTGGCTTCCGGGACATAAAATGATCCACTTTAAAAGTCTGATCATGACACAGCAAGTCTTTTATAATAAGGTCCTAAACTATTTAAGGAACAGATTCATTCACTACTGCCCACAATGTGCTTCTATTGGAGATCACCTAACCCCTACTAGCTAGAAAAGGAAGTCGCTCTTTGCCCTTCCATCAGCCAATACATGGAACGAGCTTCCACTTACTTTACGGTTCCCATCATCCGAAGCCTGTTGTAGTAAACACCTTCAAAACTGACTTTTCAGAACAGTTTATTACCTTGGCTGGGTGCACTCTTTGCTTACGCAGCGCCGGGATTCACTCATTTAGCAGTTGCAACGCTTTATAAGTATCTCATTCATCTATTCGCTCAATGCATGTCAGGCAGGTTTATAGGCAAATATTGGATATCAAGCAGACCTTGCATTTATTAAATAAATCTATTTTCCCCTCAGAGAGACAAGCCAAACAGGCCCTAAGAAGTAGGGTCAAAACAGGGATAGAGATTTGAGGCATATTAAGGTCTTATTTCGTGGACACAATCATAGTAAAGGAGAAGGGGAAATCTGATAAATGAGAAGTAGCATTAAAATACCCTTCTCTAGAACGGAGGCTCCAGCATTCAGGGAGAAATCAGCCTTTGGTTTTAGTAATGGCATGCTGCCGTGTGACGCGAGCGCTGCTGGTATATCCGCCCCCTCTACAACCGCGCAATTCTACGCACTGCACATCCAACTCTTCCTACTCAGGTTGACAATCCTCTGAAGAGCCTTCAAGGAGTTCACAGATATGCTGGATTTAAACCTAAAGAAAGGAATTATGAGATTGGGGAAAATCAATCAACTCAAACTCCACTTTCCCTCATCTTCAACTGACATGAGTTCAAGTATAGCCAATACGGAGTTTAAGCAAGATGAGCTTAAGCACACAAATGAAAAATTCCAGCTTCTTACTGAACAGGAGCCCTTCGAACCAACTATAGTACCAAAACTTAGCAAATTCTATGCCGACTCCAAATGTAATGGGCACATTCCCAAAGCCAAGACTGATAGCCTAATTTCAAGCAAATTCTAGAACTATGCAGCCCCTAAAAGGACAAACCTTTCTAAACTCTTCCCTCCGACTTCCCCTCCACAACCCTTTTTACTTAGCCCAAGCCGCCTCCTACTGCTATGACCTCCAAAACAAAACAACAAAAATCTCTAAATCCTTCACTTTTCTATCCCTCCACTATCCTTTTCAATCAAAATAACAGACCAACATGTCCACTTCTCAAATTTCACTATACTAATTCACCACTAATCCTTTATGGGTTCCAGAGTAGCGTGCTACTCGCCAAAAAAGCGCTTAAACACCTCATCAGGGTTAGGCAGCAGAAGAACGCCATCTACCAAGCGGCTGGATTTTTCTTCACATTAAGCACTTTTGTCTCTGGATATGTCTTAGGGAGCAACGACTGCAAAGTTATTATATACCATTGTGGCTATCATACCACATGTGTTTTGAATTCTGCTGCATTTCGCTAAGACTCATCAAGAATACGGATGGACATCTAACTCTTCATCTTCCTTTTCTAATTGGATTAATTGCTGACTCAAACAAATGAGCCTGACGCATGGGTGCGATTGTCACCTCTGCCGAACTATATCTATGCTCAAGGTCACTACCAGATCCTTCTACATCTAATGCTCTGAATATATTCAATATTGCCCTGAAGAAGTCCTGTGTCTAAGGACGAAACGCGTTGGCTGTTTGTCTTGTAAATGTGAATGAATAAAGAGAAAGAAAAAAGAAAAATTTGATCTATGTTCAACTTCTTCGTGGCATCATCAAAAATCTATTAGTCATATGAATTTGAACATTTACGTAAAGTGGTGCAGCTCTGTTTTAGCTTTTTCAGGGGAAGCAAGCACTACATAAATGCAAACCTTTTACCCTCTTCTATCCCTCCGCTACCCTTCTCTATCCAAATAACTGAACAACATATCCACCACTCAAATTACTTTCATATTTCACTATACTCGTTTTCAACACTAAACTTTTATGGGTTTCCGGAGTAGCGTTCTACTCACCAAAAAAAACGCTTCAACACCCCATAAGGGGTAACAAGCACTATATAAATACAAACTTTTTTTCCCTCTTCTATTCCTCCGCTATCCTTCTGAATCCAAATAATGGACTAACCTATCCACCACTCAAATTACTTTCATATTTCCTAGACTAATTCAACACTAATCCTTTATGGGTTCCGGTGTAGCACGCTACTCGCCGAAAAAGCGATTCGACACCTCGTCAGGGGTAGTAAGCGCTATATAAATGCAAATACAATACCTAGTATAATGGAAAATGAAAGGGGACACGGATTAGACACATTAAAAGTCAACTCTGAGGTCATTGAGGGTGAAGCAGAACACCCCCCTCATTCTACCCTAAGAGCACAAAAACAGCCCCAACAAGGAAACAATTGTAAAGGATGCCTCTAAGACTGAGAAAGAACGGTCTACCTCATAAACATCACAATTTGACTCTGAGGCTTATAACTAGTCGTTGAGATACAACAAGCGCCGCAAGAAACAAAATCCGTCAATTATCCATTTTAGGGACCAAAAAAGTGGTGTCAAGAGGTGGGCTTACAGACCTACAACTTTTACAATCATCAGGACATCAGCAAGTGCCCGATTAGGATAATAAGAATGTTAATTCGTTACAGCTTCAGGGATAGTTCTTGCTGCTTTTGATGCAGAGAAGAGGAGGAGAGGTTTGCCCATGTAGCATGGTTTTGTCCAGGGATGCAGCACTATTGGGAAGCTGTACTCAGGGATTTGCAGGAGATAACAGGCGAGTAAATTGAGTCATCCCCAAGCGTTTGATGGCCCTTGGACAATTACTCACAAGGCGTAGAATAGTGATACAGTGGGCGAAGGGACCGTTCCCTACACTAAAGGAATGGCGTGTGGACATGGAGTATTGCAATACTCAGTCTGATGCATATCACGACCTGATGCTGGTCTGCAGCCACCTGAAGGATATTTGGGGACCCTGCCAGGCTTTTCTGGCTTGGATAGCGGACTGAGGCCGATAGCGCGGGGGAGGGTGAAGTAGCAATGGGCGGGTACGAGCTTGCAGCAGGCGGTGTAGACCCCCAGAGCCGCTTAATGTATGTACTGCTCACTATGAAGCGTGGTGAGGGGAGCCTGTGGAAGCAGTTGGTTGTACCCCTGTCCTGGAGATAGTGGAAGGAAAGTGTGATTGGTTCCCTGGGCTGGGAGTAAGGGGATGTGTGGGTGATGTACTGGGGTGTGTTTCCACTCCTGCTGTGATTTGCTCCACGTATGTACAACTGCAACCTTGACTGTACGCTCGGTAATCAGGTCACCAGAGCTACCTGTACTTGTTAAGTATGTGCCTTGCCACTGATTTACATGCCATTATCTCTTGTATGGTTGTTTAAAATGAAAAGCAAAAAAAAAAAAAAGACTATTCATCAGCAACAGAAGATACAATTATAAATATCTCAGAAGAATTGACAATTACATCTAGAGATACCTGGGACATCCTGTTAACCTTTCAGCCATCTGTCGATGCCTTGAACTATCAGTACAAGAAAACGGACTTGGAAATAGACCTTTTGACCACGCAAGCAGTATTTGTCTAGGGTACAGATATAAAGCTTGCTGATCTGAACAATCTACTAATTTGCGCACAAGCATGTTACACGCCACTGATTGATAAAATTAAGCACACTAGCATCTGCTCTAGACACTTTAATCAAAGAGATCAAAACTAACTTGAGTATTCCATGCCTGATCTGCAATGTCAATTCAATTTAGCTTTATTCGGTGTGTAAAAAACAACCATAAAAACAATACAATAAAATACATTACAATAAAGAAACGAATCATACTCAGAAAAGTTTGCTGTTGAATTACATAATACCAATTTCTTGTCAATTGCAAAACAAAACAATGCCTTTCCGTGTGTTTGCCTTTAAAATAAACATGGCAACGTTAAAACAGACCCCATCGTCATTAAAATCAGCCAAAAGTTTCATAGCAGCTTTATACGTTCTCACGTTTTGCTTTAAAAGCAGTGGTTTGAAATAATAATGCCTAAAATTAGAATAAAAATCTGCAATGTCAAATGATCAGACAATTATTCACAAAGCCCCACGTTAGCAGCTTGAAAGTCAAAAATCGCCCACCAATGCTTCTCATTCAAAGCAAGTAAAGTGGGTTTCTCATGAAATATTCCAAGTAAAATCATTGGGAAAAAAATTAAATAAAGAGCTCAGGACATTGGTTCACACTCCTCAATCAAGGTTGTAAATTGCAAACAAATGCAACCACCCAAAACCAAAAAGGAAGTCTCTCTGATCGCACATCAACAGAACAAGGATAGTGACTTACTGAAAATAACCATTCCAAAAACAAATATACATAATGCAGACTTGGATGACCACCATTTGTCGTTCGTCGAGGTAACAACAAAAAGACAAAGAAAAAGGTAAAGGAAGGCAAAAAAATAAGAACAACCAGGCTGCCGATCCCATGAGCTATGTTTTTCAAACTAAACAGATAGTTGGTCAGGTTAAAAGGGATTCACAGCAAGGTATGTATTAAGAACCCAGCCCCACCTGCATATATTAAGGATATCACCAAACTGTAAATAATTCTACGAACCACAACTTTTTTTCCCGATATTCTCAGATAAGCAAAAATCTGAGCAGGAAAAAACGGTGATAGAGCACGACATGCATGATAAGACCATTCCATTATGACAGGTCACCCAGTTTAAAAGAATAGAAGATTCTAGTCACTGCCCCCAAACCCTTTCCCTTATTGACCCTGGGAAAAGTGACCATGACAAAAGGGAAATAGAGCAGGACATGTATGTAAAGCCTGGCCCATTAAAATATAATACACAGCACACAAATATAGGACTGTAGTTATCAAAGCTTTCTATTCCTTCCCCTTGTTCCTTCTAGAGAAAATGATCTTACTACATCTATAACGTCTGAAGGAAATGACAATCAGAAATAGTGCAGTGAAACAGAATCCCACAAACAATAATAAAACTTCTCTAGCTGGGGAGGAAAGCACCAGTAAAATGTGAGCGACTGGATCTGGTGGTCAAAATACTATTGGTGACAGCACTGATCACCAACCAAAGAGGATCCCTCCAATTTGATAAAAATATGTGTTGCCAACCTTGAAATAGCAAGTAAAGAAGCCTTCTATGGCTTGAAAGGTAGTAAAATCCCTTCCAACCTGAATATCTTTCATGGGGCCACTTCGACATATTAAATAGAGGTAACATATTGAGATTACTTCATGCCCTTCCCAACCTTTTGAAACTAATCTCTTCTGATATTTAAACTGTAGAATTTCTGACCCCTCAAACGAACCACTTAAATTAGTACACTCTTGCAACCTTGCACTCTTGCAAGCAGTAGCAAGACAGGTTTTGAGCAAAATAACCGTTTGGATCTTGGGCATAGATGTCTCAGCGTATATTCCCCCTGGTTACCCACACGTTCGCTTGACCTAAAGCAATATCCACTAAGATGTCCACTAAAGAAAGAACCCCAGTGTATTCCATACTCAGGAATAGTATAGATACGACAATCTCCGAAAGTAGAGATCTCTTTCCTATACAAGACTTTGTAAAGCACAGGGACATAAGTAGCAGAATTAGAGTGGGGCTGGCTATCAACCACACTCATGCTCCTCGATAAATCTCGTACAAGGACACCGCACCAGCAAATTTAGGTAAAGAGGCGAGCTTTACTGGGGCTCACACCAGCACCAGTGTGACAAGTGATGTATGTGACAGAGGGTGCTCGGTCATTCTCCGATGTTTCCTTGTGATATGTATACCTCTTTCAATAAATCAAAAGCCTAGACGTGTGCTTGCACATACAATAAGCTTGTTGCGGACAGGCACTGAGAGTAAATAACTGTACCAAGGTGCTGGGACCCGGGCCCGCCTGGTGGTGAGTGAATCGTGACCATTCGATCCGGGTAATCAGCGTCTTACCTTTGAGCCTGGTGCACCTATGTCACATATATACAGTTGGGGCACCCTTTAAAATATGAGGCGGGCCGTATGATCCTCGGCCTACTTCAACCTACGAGTTATAGTGTGTGGGAACTATAAAAGATGCCAATGTCTAACACTTGCTATATGCTATTTACCTATGATTTTTTTGTTATTAGGGTGTGACTACAAAGGACACCACCCCTCTCCTTGACCAGATAACCGGTATCTCCGATAATACAGGTTAACCCTTTCCGTGCATTGGACGGCCGGGAGCCGCCCGACGTCACGGTGGTCATGTGCGGACGGCTCCCGGCCGTCCTAGAAGCCAACCACGGCAGAAGCGCTGGCACTCCCCCCGTGGGCCGCCGTTCATGCTTCCCCCACTGGGGAGGGCAGTGGAAGCCCTTCCGCTGCCCCCCTCCCCCCGCCCTTCCACGTCATCTAATGAGGTCATTTGCTTCCAGCGCGTCCATCAGAGAGGAGGTGAGTTTCTCCTCGGGGAGGGGGGAATTTAAACAAGAGGCTTCGGGGGAAAGGAAAGGGTCTTCCTTTCCTTCAATGCCTCTTTTGAGCATTCCTGCTGCACGATTGCGCAGCAGGAATGCCCACTAGACACCAAGGATGTTTTGATTTTTTTTGTGGGGAGCGGCCCCTTGGGCAAGGGTCGCTCCCCTTTGGGGAGCATTATTTTGGCAGTTTCTGCTTTTTGTGTGCCCCACTAGGCCACCAGGAATTTCAGGTTTTTTTTATGTTGGGGAGCTGCCCCTTGGGCAAGGGTCCCTCCCCTTTATGGGGGTGAAGATTTTGGCCATTTCTTCCCCCCTCCCCCCCCCCCCTTGGGGCAGATCGACCTTATGTTTTTAGGCCCATCTGCCCCCAGACACCAGGGATTGTTTTTGTGTTGTTGGGGAGAAGCCCCTTGGGCAAGGGTCGCTCCCCTTTATGGGGTGATTATTGTGGCCGTTTCGTTTCTGCCCTCTTTGGGGGCAGATCAGCCATATGTTTTTAGGCTTTTAGGCTCGTCTGTCCCCCAAGGAGGGCAGAAGCCACTAGACGCCAGGGTTTTTTAAATGTTGGTGTTGGGGAGTGGCCCATTGGGCAAGGGTCGCTCTCCTTTTACGGGGGTGAATATTTTGGCTGTTTCTGCCCCCCTTGGGGGCAGATCGGCCTTATGCTTATAGGCCCATCTACCCCCCAGCTTGGCTGGTGGATTGTGTGTGAACTGGTGCGTTATTTGCATGTGTGATTGTAATGTTTTATTTCTCCTTTTTATTCTAGTGCAAAGCTTTTGATTCTTTTTTGCGGTTTCGGCAGTGGTTGATCTGCAGTTTTGCGTAGTTGCATTTATTTTGTAAGAAAAACATTTTTGTTGTGTTTACTCCAAATGAGTATTGTCATGCATGAATGAATTTTTTGTACGTGGTGTCATAATAGCATATTTAGTTAGTGTTTTGAGCGTGAAATTCTTTGCGATGTGTTTTGCGTTGTCATGTGTAATTTCCTTTTCTTTTTTTTAGTGGAATATTGTTGGTCCTTGCTGTGTTTGTGCACAGTAGGTGGTGGTGAGTCTAGCTGCTTCTGGCAAGTGAGTGGTATAGTTTTGGAGTATATAGGTCTTTGTGATAAAGCCACATTTTGTTTATTACTTATTTTACAAAGTGTTTGTTGTTGACTTGTTTGACAAGTTACCTTTATTAGTAAGGATTATGGTCAGCCGCAGAATTACTGCTCATCAGGTGACTGGTATGCTTTTTGAATCTTCCTCTGACCATGATTATGAGACTGATAGTGCGTCTGAGGGAGAGGAGGGAGTACAAGATTCTGGCAGTGAGTTTTCTGTCCACGAGGAACCATCTGATGGTGAAGCTACTCTCAGTGTGGATGAAGTGCCTGTTTTAGTGGAGGATACTGATGTGTCGATGGTGCAGCAAGAGGCATCTGGTTTGCAGCCTGGGGCTGCACGGCTTCCCTTTGGAAGTGCTGGACTCTGGCTTGATTCAAACATGGTGCAGCCGGTGTTGCCTGCCTTTAGTGGTGATGCAGGGTGCAGAGTGAATTGTGAAACATTTTTGCCTATACAGTTTTTTCAGTTGTTTATGGATGATGTATTTTTGGCTGAGATTGTTGAGCAGACTAATTTGTATGCTGAACAGTATTTGAGGTACAACAGTGCCAGACTTAGGCCCCGCTCTAGAGCTACCCGGTGGACTCCCACAAATCTGGATGAGATGAACAAGTTTTTGGGTATGACTTATTTGATGGGCTTGATAAGGAAGCCGTCCCTGGCTTCATATTGGTCTACCAGTCCATTGATGGCAACGGCCATATTTCCTGCAATTATGAGTCGTGATCGGTATTTACTTTTGCTTCGGATGCTGCATTTTGTTGATAATGCCTTGGCGTTGCCACGAGATCACCCTGACTGTCTTTTTAAGATTCGGCCTGTTCTTGATCACTTTGTAGATCGATTTTCAGAGATCTATACTCCAGGGAGATAAATAGCTGTGGATGAGTCTTTGGTTCTGTTCAAGGGCCGTTTGGTTTTTAGGCAATACATTCCTAGCCAGAGACGTTATGGAATTAAGATGTACATGTTGTCAGAGTAGGACAGGATAGGTCTATAGTTTCCGGGTGTACACTGGTAGGGATTCCACTATTGACACCCCCCTCCCCCCCCCCACCCCACCCCCCCGGTTGTCTGTCCACTTTAGGAGTTTCAAAGAAAATTGTGAGGGGAATTTGCTAGAGGACTGTTTAACAAAGGTCACCATTTGTACCTAGATAAACAATTGCACAGCAGTGTAGAAGTTAAGGAATTGTTCAAAGTGGACACTCTTAATTGTGGCACAATCCGCTCTAATCGTAAAGGTTACCCAAAGAGCTTGTTTGCAAAAAGCTTCAGAGGGGACAGTGCAGTGCCTTGCGTAGTGATGAACTGCTAGCTGTGAAATTTGTGGACAGGAGGGATGTGTACATGCGGACTACCATCCATGATGACAGTACCTCACCTGTGACGGTTTGGGGTCAGGTTGCTGAAGTGCGCAAACCTGTGTGCATTGGGTGCACATGGGTGGTGTTGATAGAGTAGATCAGAGGCTGGAACCTTACACTGCTGTTCAGAAGGCTTACATTTGGTATAAAAAGTTGGCCATTCTAATTTTCAATTTAGCAACTTTTAATGCTTTTGTTGTGTTCAAGGAGTGTTCTCCAGCGTCAAAGATGACTTTTGTTCAGTTTCAGGGGTCTGTGATAAGCAGCCTTGTTGTAGTGGAACAGGCAAGTGTTCCTAGAGTTAGAGTGGTGGAGGATGTGGCTAGATTGAAAGATCGCCACTTTCCCGATTTAATTCCTCCCGCACGCAAAATAAAACATCACTGTAAGAGATGTAGTCTCTATTTGCGAAGAAGTATGCGAAAGGAGATTTGTATGCACTGTGCCAATTGTCCTAATCCTGGGCTGTGTGTGCACACATGTTTCAGTTTGTATCACACTCAAAACAGTTTTTGGGAGCAACCGTGAGTCTAATAGTGTTCTGCCTGGTCTGTATGGTTTTATATTTGTTGTTTAGTTTCACGATTGGCATTAGAATGATGTCTTTAGTTACCGCTGTTGTGTTTGTAGTTATAGTTCATAGTTCTGTATCTAGTTCCAATTGGTTTGTGTTTTCTTTCTTGTTAAAAACAAATTTGATGATGGTGTGTGTGGACTGGCACTTGGCTGGCGGTGTGCATAGACTGGCGCTTGGCTGGCGGAGTGCGTGGACTGGTGCTTGGCTGGCGGTGTGCGTGGACTGGCGCTTGGCTGGCGGTGTGCGTGGACTGGCGGTGTGCGTGGACTGGCGGTGTGCGTGGACTGGCGGTGTGCGTGGACTGGCGGTGTGCGTGGACTGGCGGTGTGCGTGGACTGGCGGTGTGCGTGGACTGGCGGTGTGCGTGGACTGGCGGTGTGCGTGGACTGGCGGTGTGCGTGGACTGGCGGTGTGCGTGGACTGGCGGTGTGCGTGGACTGGCGGTGTGCGTGGACTGGCATTTGGCTGGCAGTGTGGGTGGACTGGCGTTTGACTGGCGCTGTGCATGGGCTGGTATTTGGCTGACAGTGTGTCAGTAGTGACTTGCTGCTGGTCATTACACACTCTGCTAGCCAAACGCCACTGCACACACTATGTCAACCACAAGCCGGTGTGATTGATGTGCGAGTCATGTGGGCGTATGAAAGTGATGGGCCCTTGAATGGCGCTGTCTGTTGATGTGAATATTGTAATGTGCTGGGCCCGCGGCTGGCAGTGTGAATGGTCTTGTGCATCACGTATGAAAGGTGTGTGTGATGGCCTGTAAAGAGGTTGGTGCCTTGCCGTGGCTTTACAGCTCATGAGCTGCGAGTCATTAGTTCAGGTTAACCTTTTTTTTAAACATATTTTATTGAGTTTTTAAAGTACCCTGCGGGCAATTGCCAGACAAACCATTTTTAGACAGGATAATGACATATTACCAAATATGGGTATATCATTGGGTACATTGTGTATACATAACAAAAGTGAAAAACAAAACATTATGCAGACTGTCCCACCCCACCCACACTGGCGAGCATTTGTAAATACAAATACATGTCGAATAAAGGAAAACACAATGTCATATAATACGGCCTGTAGGTAGCCCATCGAGACCAGATTTTCCTGTGCTTTTGAGGGCAACCCCGTGCTTGGAAAACAGCTATTTCTGCACCCATGCAGTTGTCAAGTTCCTTTCGCCATTTTCCTATTGTCGGAGGGGAAGTTCTTTTCCATAACTGAGTGATATCACGTTTGGCAATTGTGAGCGCAAGGAAGAGTAAGTGTTGTTTGTAACGGTTACCCCATATATCATCCGTACTATGGAGGAGGAATAGTCTAGGGTCAAGAGGGAGGTCCCAAGACAACACCTCTCTGAGGCAGGTCAAGAGACTGCGCCAAAAGGGTTGTATTGCAGAACAGCTTCATACAGTGTGGAAAAACGACCCCTCCTCCCCATCACAGCGTAGGCATTGAGGGGATCAAATGACTCCCATCCTCCAGAGACGAAGGCGTGTATAATATACGCAATGGACATATTTGAATTGAGTGAGACGGTATCTGGAAGACACCGCAGCACCCCTAGGACTAGCTATAGGTTTTTAACCTTTTAATTATTAACGGTGCATTTCCTTTTTGTGAAATCTCTTGTTAATAAAATATACATTTTGAACCTTTCACTCACGCTCGTGCCAAATCCAACCAGTATGTGTGTGTACTTGAGGAACAGATGGATAGGCAGATGGATAGGCAGTCATTTGTCTTATCTGTCTTTCTGTGCTACGGTGAATTTATCAGCTTTAGATATTTTTGTAAACCCAAAGAAATTGGGGAGTACTGGGTGGTGTGCCTCTCATAGATCTCAACAAGTTTTTTTCCTCACAATGCCATGCAAATCTCAAAATGTGACTATAAAATGTTGCAATGCACCCGACAAGGGGGAATGTTGACGCAGAGTCAGGAATATATTTTGATGTCTTTTTGCGGCAACAATAAAACAATTTAAACCTAAAATGTGACTATAGTCACATTTTTCTTGCATTACTGTGTCATAACCTCTGGTATCAGACAAGCATTTGCAATGCAATAGGTCTCGCAATTGTGAGATTTTGAGCTATTGGCATTGTAAATGACAATGCCTTTTATTTGTGTTTAAAAAAACCTACAATAATAAAAGGCATTGTCATTTACAATACCGATAGGTCAAAGTTTATAAAATGCGAGACCTGTTGTATTGCAAATGCTTGTTTTCAAGCACCCCATAAAGCATTTTCACGCTAATAGAGGCCACGCGCCTTTGTTTGGATGAGGGGCGTCTAAAGAAAGGTCCGTTGCCGCTGTTAAAGGAAGGGTCGCTGTGATCTGTACTGGGAATATTTTCCGAGCTATGGAGTTGCAGAAATGTTTTGCAAATACAAAAAAAAAAAAAATCTGATTGAACTGCATGTAACTTTTCTGGTTACTTATTTTAGATTCTAAAATGTGCTTCTGGGTAAAAAAAAATATTACATGGATTGGGGGGTTGGTTGAAGGTGATCTAATGCGTCATGTAAGTGTCAGTAAAAACATGGGACACCGCATAGTTTCAACTATATTTAAAGATGTACTCCCTGAAATAACATTAAAACCTGCCTAAACTGCACTCTGCACTCACCAAGACGTTGTTTACTCTGCCTCTTCCTCCTAGAACTGCACTTCAATACATCACCCACATAACCTATAAACAAGCATTTGCAATGCAATAGGTCTCGCATTTGCGAGAGTTTAAGCTATTAGTATTGTAATTGACAATGCCTTTTATTTATGTTTTAAAACCCAAAACATAAATAAAAGACATTGTCATTTACAATGCTAATAGCTTAAACTCGCGTGAATGCGAGACCTATTGCATTGCAAATGCTTGTTTGGTAAGTGCCTAGTTTGGCGACTACTTACAAGATAGCGAACCCCGGCATGCTGCTTTGAAATGACTCTAGGCCTCCCTAAAGATGGCAAACAGGTCATGTGGTTTAAAGGGGTTTTATTTGCATGGTAAACTAACCTTATCTTAGTGTGCGATGGTTTGTGGAGGATTCATTTATGCCGGTTTTGTGAACAATAACACATATTGTGACAAGAAGAGTTAAGTTAGGTGACTATTTTGACACATGTATGCCAGTGTTCATTATTTTGCATATCTTTTAAACATGGCGGCTCCCATTATGTTATTCATAGCTATCCTGAGACCTTTAGGAAGATGGCGACCACGCCACATGTTTCTTTGGCATTTTACTTACTCAAACAACCTACCATTGTTTCACTCTTGGATCTTGACGACTGATGCCTGTGTTGACAGCAGTGCTTTTGTAAGTGCTTAATCTCATTACTATTTAGATAGCAGTGTTTCGTAGGGTCAGGTTCCATTTCTCTGACATATTTGGCCTCATTTTCCAATAAATGTATAAAATGAATCATCATTGTGCAAGTATTTAATTGGAGTCACTTATGTTGCTCTCTTCACTAACTGCGACTTTAGGAGGCTTCTGTGGAGATTTACACCACATAAGCTACCTATAAGGTCCTTTCTGGGCAGCGTTTAGTTAATTTTTGAATGCAGACTGGGAGTGACCACTCCACTCTTGTATTAACGTTTTTTTCCCACTTGAGGCATACTTTCTTGTGTGTTTTCTATTCTTCATAGAAATTATATATGTTGTAATATATACATATATTTCCCATATTAGGTTTAAATGGCCGACCATTTTTTGTATTTCCGACACCTTGTCCTGACGGCTATTTTTCAAGAGACTTCTATGCGCTATCCAGCGTGTTGTGTTTTTTTGCAGGTTTCATAGGGAAACAGTACTTTATAACCGCACAGAAACATATTTGCACATCACAGTATGCTATATTATACGACTAAAGCAAGACTCGAACGGGTCTACTTTTGAGATGGGAGATTCTTAGTCATGTTTAACCTGCCCACTCGATCCCCCCCGACCCCCCCTTTTCCCACCCGCTAACAAGTGTACACTGATTTATTTCCTTGATTTATAACGGGCTCTTTATGGCCTCCCATCCACAGCTGTGCCCAATATCACAAGGTGACAAAATGCTTTTGTGTTTTTACTGTCTATTGCCTCTTACATAAACTCCCATCTAAAGTAAAGTCCTTCATCCTCCATTAAAATGGGAGGTTTATACTTCAGAGAGTAATATATATTCACAGTTTTTGTAATAAAACCCACAATCACGAAACCACAGAACTCACAGCACACGGCTGTAGGCTGGGTGGGATGGAGATGGGATGGAGACTGGGCGCTTGGTGTGGCGTTCAGTAACTGACCATGGACCAAACTAGATCACTAGAAAACCAAAGAAACTCCATGAAACAACATCTGCTAAACAATAGTTGTGGTTGTTTACGCGCATTGTATATAAACGCACTATACTCACAATAAAACGTACACCACTGACTCTAAACAAGCAGACGCTGTAAGGTAGCATCGTGTCCCTCTGCGGTGGTGGGAAGCGTCCTGTGTGCTCAGATTTAGTTCAAGCATGCAGTCTGCAAAGTTTAAAACAAGCTGCCATCTTGGAGAGTCGGCACGCAAATGTCTCCATAGAACACAGACACGCCGTGAGCGTGCACATCAGCTGTCCGGGCAAGTGCACATCAGAACGCGCCGTAAGCGTGCACATTTGCTGTCTGGAGATCGCCAGCAAAGACCAGCGTGACGGCGACCGCATTGGCTGCGAGGTACACCGATCACCCTGTGAGCTCTAGGGACACGCTGCAGGGCATCGCGTGAAGCATGGCGGAACGACGGTAAGGTGGGGGGCGTGGGGGTGGCAGGCGCATGGCTGACTGACACTGGAGGGGGTGCAAGGACAGCTGGGGAGTGCGTGCAATGCGGCTGGAGAGGACGGAAGGGGGACAGGAGATGTGCACATCGCGTGCCTGGACGTGCGTGTTCACATTTCCAGTCCGGCCTGCGCGTGCACATCTCCTGTCTCCCTTCCGAAGCAAGTCGACGACAATAAGTCTCGCTAGCGACAGCGCTTCGCGCTGCGTCGCTAGGTCGAGACCTAATGATGAAGGCAAACCCCATGGCAGACTCGGAAAGGCTAACATTGTTATTCGGAGATCCCAAAGAGTTCAAATGACTTGCACTGTGCTATTAAGCAAAAGAGACTAATTGTTTGCATTCGTAAAACCCTAACTAAGCCTTATAAAGCGCCAGTCCAACTTGCAGGTCTCGTGCATTCTTTACCCACTTGTAGGAAAGAATTCACTTAAAATTAACCTGGTCTGACTTCTCCCAAAAACTGCTTTTGTACATCACGGAGACACTGATTTAACAGGGGCTGTTATGTAGGCTGTACTTATTAGCATAGCAAAATTGATTTTGAACATATGTCCGAGAGTAGTACAAATGTCCGACAAGTAATTGAAAATGAAGCTATAGCTCACGTATCAATGACTGTTTGGTTTGTACCATAACACTTGGCAATGGTCCATCATACATTAACGTAAACTGTACAAATTAATGAAAACGAGAAATCCAATTACAAAAAGATGCTGAAAAAATATAGATTAAAGCTTTGCACAAAAATAACCTGAGTAGATGATCATAAAAGGCATAGTTCTCTTTATGAATGTCGAGGTTTTCTTGTTAAAGGAACCTTAATACAGTGAGAACATGTTTAATTGTAGAGCTTCGCAACAGTAAGTTTTTCAGGGAAAATAAACCAGGGAAGCTTCACAATGACGAGCATACACATGTGCCAAACGTTTTCAATAAATCTCACATACATACTGAAAGTGGGCATTACAATATCTGAAAGCCTGCAGTCGGTGTTTGCAAGTGTGGCACTTATTTGGTCCTGGAGAACCTGTTACTTTACAATCAGCAACAGTCTGCAAGTCAACCACCAAGGGACTGTTACTACCTTCTCGTAACACATCGAGGTTCTAGTTACAAGAGCTACGAAGCCTAAACTTCCTTTCATCAGATATGCAACAGTGGCAAATTTGAGCACCGACTGGGAGGGTCACAAATGTTTAAAATATGAAAATCCCCAACGGAGAAAAAGATGCTATTAGAATTTGGGTGGAAATGTGAGTTAAAGGGCAGAATAAGTAATTGGGGAAACCCCAATAAACTGTAAGAGGATATCTGCACAAAAGGAACCTATGAAAGTCTGAGTTTCGGGAAGCAAACAGGCAGTCCTGAAGTGGACACAGCTGGAGTGATTTTCCTAGAAAGAGTAGCAGTGTGGTAGTAAAGCAAAAAGACTACAACTAAAGCAAAAGGACAATACAAATAAAGCAAAAGGACAATACAACTAAAGCAAAAGGACAATACGAATAAAGCAAAAGAAAGCATTTTGCACACAATGAAGTGCAAAAGCAACATAGTATTCAGTCGATCAGATACCCTCTAGGCGAACAAAGCCATTACACAAATATCTACAGATGAAGTAACAGCACCAGAGGGAAACCCTTCCTCACCCCACAAAAATCTAGAAAGTGTTGCCACTCCGATTACATCCTATGTCTGAGGCAGCAGAGGGAGGCGATTCCCAAACTAGTAAAACTAAATGTTGATAACGTCCTGTACAAAGGCAGGATTGAGCTGTACAAAAGTAAGTTGAAGGAGCCCGATGTGAAGAGATAGGATCCTGGCAGATGTCAAGGCAAAGCAGGTAATGGGAGGTGTATGGCAAACACTCAACTTTTCAACACTGCGCCCCTCAAAATGTGAACAAGCACTTGCAAAGATAATAGTTCTGGCTTTGCCTGCTGACCTTTTGACTTTGACAATGCTCATTTAATTTGTGAACGCTCTTTGTTAAACTTTTTAGGAAAAATAAAACATGTGGCCGAATGTGTATTCTCATGCAGGCATACGCTCAGAATCTATCTTAAAATGTTTTTTGCAATAGTTTTACCAAACCTGGTGGGAAGCGTGTGCCTGCAAAGGTGCACGCATGCACACGGGCGGCAATCTTTAACCCCCCCCCCCTTTTTTTTTTTTTACATAAGTAAAACAAAAATTAAATCCCATTCAAAAAACGGCTGCCATGTATGCGCATTCAGAGATAAGGGATACCTGCAGTAAATGCGCGTGATATGGCGCACCCTAGCAACAGTGCGACCTCGCAAAAATTTAAAAAATATATATAATAAAAAAGTTCTTTAAAAAGCACATACTGCCTCAACAGTTACTGGCATTGAAGGAGACTATTTTCTTTGTGGGTGACGAAATTGTGCTTGAGAAAAATGTAGTCACTCACACAGATGGGAATTAATGACTGAAATGGGCTGACCCAGTACAGTATGCTATGGTGGGTGGAAAATCAGAATGACATTGCAACAAACCAGTGAATGAAAAGAGCTCACTGCAAGCCCACGTATGTATAAGAATATACATTTTAATAAAATCAAAAGTTAGCTAATGCCAGACCTAAAATTGAAACAAGCGCACGCGCCTCGCGCTGAAAGTTTAAAAAAAAAAAAGGCGTGCAGGCAGCAGCAGTAGGGACGTCGGATAGGGAGAGAGAGGCGGAGGGGTGGACCCGTGAGTTGTGCGTGCGCGCTTGGAAGAGCAGTCTGCTCATTTTCAAGCACTGCACTCGTGCTTGTGGCACGCCCCTGCTCGCTCCCGCAAGGTGGATGCCGCCACAAGCACAAGTGTGTGGTTGAAAATGACCAGAGCGACGGCTAAAGGTCCTCCTATGCTGAGCATGCGCGCTGCATAGGCGAGACCTAAAAAACCACAATTTTCCTACCATCCAGCATTCCCCCCAGGTCTCCTGATAAAAATGGTACCTTACTTGTGTGGGTGGGTCAAGTACCTTTAACAGGCAAGGGCCCAAAACGTATCGTGGAGACATCAAAATTACCCATCACAAAACGACCTGGTTTTGAAAGAAGGGTCACCTGGGTTTTTCGCCCCGGGCCTGGCGTCAATTTAGGAAAACCTACCAAATCCACACATTTCTAAAAACTAGACACCCAGGGGAGTCCAGGGAGGTATGGCTAGCTTCTCTGTGCTGTGGCTGGCAGCCTGCGCTTGCTGCCTCCAAGACAGGATTCTGACCTTCTGCCAGGCAGTGTGAGCACTCCCAGTAGTCAGGAACAAAGACCTGGGCAGAAGGGAGGACACACTTCCTCCCTCCCAGGAAAGTTAGTGACGTGGCAGATCAAGGAGGTGAGCTTCAAAGGCTGCACCGCCTCGGATATGCATCAGGGCTGACTCCCAGAGGAAGAAACAGCCCTTCGCCTGTCCCAGGCACATTTGCACCTGGGCAGGCAAGAAATTAGATAATGAAAGAGGTGTACACCCCCAGAAGGCTAGCCACGCCTCCAGGGTGGGCAGCCCTGTCTGTAGACTGAAAGAAGGGTTCTGCCATCATTTTTAGAAGTGGCAGAATAGAGGGTTCTGGGTAGAAAAGGTGACCTACACCTCCGTTTGTGGTCACCTCAGGGGTGGATTATCCACTGCAGCAAGCAGCCCATTGGCCACTTGCACCCACAACGCTAATGACCCAAAATCTATGATTTAAGGGCTACCCCTAACACCAGAAACTCAGTTCTGAACAACCTGCACCAAAGAGACCCATGTCTGTGACAAACAGAACTTGCACAAAGCAAGAGAAGGCTACTCTGCACCTGTGGTGACGCTTCTGGAACTGCCTGATCGAGACTCTTCCTAGGCTAACTCTCAGTTCCCCCGGACAGAAGGACCCCTGTGAAAGCCTGAAGCACCGTCAGACTACATTAAGGCACTAGTCCCCTGCAAACAGCAGGTAAAACTACGCTCCTCGCCCAAATCCAGACGTTCTAGTGCATTGTGGGAACTGTAGTCCTGCCTTCCACGAAGTTACAGGCAGCTACTGCGTTTCCGAAGGACCACCGGACATCGAAGTATCTTTTTCCAAGGATTACCGCTGCCAAGGCTGGATGGTCGCCAGTCCGACAACGGAGCTCGATGCTGCACCTAAAGGGAGCTCCACCAGACCTTCGACCAACGTCAACAACCACCCGTTGTTGTGTTTTTGCATCTTGTTACCCGCAGCACAATGTAAGCGGTAAAAGCAGCTTTCCTACGGCTCCGGTTCAGCACCAGGGACAGCCAGGACAACTGGGAGTCACAGGCCAGGTAAAATTTAACTGACTGTCGTGACCTGGTCCTGGGACCCGCATCACCCTGCAAGGCTACCACACAACTCGACCTGCAAATGACTGATTGTCACTAGTGGTTTTCCCATTGTCGGCAATGTTAAAGTTTCACTGTATTATTTTGCACTGACTTTATATTGCTTCTAAAATCTATAACTCCAGTTATATGTACGCCATTCGTTTTGGTGTCTAAATTAAGATAAGAATACTCTTTTTATAAGTCGGTGTATTATTTCTCTCGAGCCATGTCAATTACTTATCGTTCATGTTGGTACTCCGAAATTGTTAACACATGTACCTCTAGTAAAGCCTGACTGCTCTTTACCACACTACCAGGACTGAGCCAAGGATTTGTGTGTGTGAACTGAAGAACCATCTTTGGGGTCTGAGAGAGTATTGAATGGCGAGGCCTAACCAGCACCACCA
>CAWUFW010012681.1:347500-352500 GCA_963921515.1 Calotriton arnoldi | reverse complement strand
AGTAGGCGCGCGCGCGCTTGAGAGAGCAGCCTTCACTTTTTCAAGCACTGCACTCGTGCTTGTGGCGCGCCGCTGCGCGCTCCCGCAAGGTGGATGCCGCCACAAGCACGAGTGCAGTGCTTGAAAAAGTGAAGAGCGACGGCTAAAGGCCCTCCTATGCAGCGCGCGCGCATGCGCTGCGTAGGGGAGACCTAAAAATAAATTTAAAAAAGGAATTCTTAAAAAAAACGACTGGGAGCTGGAAGACTTGCCCAATATGCATTCCACGAATACACTTTTTGCGGGTCTGGCTGGCTCTTTCCTTTACCAGTGGCCAAGTGCTATTTGTCAGCCACCAGTAACACTCAGATCTGAAGACTATTATTTGTTTTCTTAATTCTAGGAAACTCCTATTCAGTGGGGCTGTGGCTGTTTATAAAATTAAATATCAGCAGATTAATGTTATATACATAAAAAAGAAAAACAACATTTTAAAATGCTCTGTATATGTGAAGACATTTTACATTGGAAGCTAAAAATTAAGTTTGTCTCATCTTGATTTGTGAAGGCAGAACTAGAACAGTAAACTAAATCTTGTATGGACTACTGGTGGCCTCAAATGAAGGTGCAATGATATGCACAGACAAAAAGAGCTTGCATTAGGAGCGCAAAGATAAAGTGATGTACCAGACTCTAGCATATAGTTTCATGTTTTAGAAATAAACTAGATTTTAAAAAGCTCCATCGTCTCCATTAAAATAAAAATGTTGATTTTCACATATTTGTTTGGGATTTCAATTACTTCCATAATTTGTGTATCTGTATGATGTGTTTGTGTAGTGTTCTGTGGTTCAAATAATAGAAATTGCTTAAACAGAGGTCAAAGGCTTCCAATAGTGATTCACTGGTGGTCTACAAAAATCAAAAGGTTAAGAACCACTGTACAATGACATTTTCAACCACTTACCTACAAAAGTGCCAGAGAGAAAACGGCAAGAGTTAACCAGACCAGGCTGCCAGCTACTGATCTATACAAACTAGTAATTGTGAGATCACTGCATTTTGAAGGTATGCAGTAGATTCTTGATATAAGCGGATCTTTTCAAATGAGCAGATAAACAGATCAGAATTTTGGGCACGTCTCGTGGATATTTGCAACATAAAATACTCTACAATCCTACTGGATAGAACAGACAATGATATTTAGGATGAGTGTGTGGCTTTCAGTTGCATTACTAAAGCATTCCGTGTTCTCATAAATAACGAACGTTCTTTCAACACGGAATTTCGGTTTCAAAAACTTAAAAGGTGCAATGATAAGCAATATTGATCAAAGGGGTAATATGCGCAATTTTGCGATCTTCACAGTGTGCCAAGACCCATTTAAGTACAAGACGAGATCTAATCCTTCTATAAATAAAGCCAACATCAACATTCGAGAACGCATCAGCATGCTAAATAATTATTCAATTTCTCAATTTCCCAAAAATAGGAAGGTGTAAAATGAACTTGAAAGTTCTGCACACCCATGTATCTCTTTGATCTGTGGAACTGATGTAGGATTCCTACAAGAGCACAGATTTTACTTTATCTAAGAGGAGTTTTCTTATGGGCGCATTTTTGAAACACTAGCAATGCAGAATGATACCGCCTTGATGAAAATGCATACTTTTACAAAGGACCATCGCTGTACTACTCTGCAACAGAATTCCCAAAAACCTACTGCTGCAGACTACTCCCAAACAGTGCAATGGTTATGTGAATTTTGTTTATTAAAATAAAAACACATACATTTCAATACTCTTAACCATTAGCTAATGAAAGCAACAATCAACTTAATCATAAGTGAAAGGATACATGCACAGAATAGTAAACATTCTTATAGATTAAACGTTTTTCTGCCTAATACCTTGCTTCCAAAGCAGTAACACCAAACCTAATGAGTATTTTTTGACCACTACACTATTGACCAGGCCAAAAGCAAAATACTTGTAACTCAATAGTGGGAGGTCTGGGGCATAAAAGTAGCTAGTGTACATTTGGGGTTACGGTGATCGACAGAGGCAATCTGAGCACTTCCATTTCTTCTACCTTCGTCCACTCTCTTGCCTCCCACAACACTTACTTCACTTTAAACAAGCATTGCCAATACCAACATGTTTGGCATGCCTGCGATACATGGACTAGACATGGTTGGGTCACAGTTGTATGCATGTAAAATAGCTCAGCAGAAAGTGCAAAAACTTCATCTGCAACATAATGGTGTCAAATACACAAAGTGCACATCTGTGATATTCCATGGGCCGGTAGTATGAACCTCATTGGCTACAGACAGCTATGTTGGAAAGCTAGACACTAAAGATACAACTCTTGTATCAAAGCTGTTGTTGGATTATCTCACTTCTCTCCATAAAAAGCCTGAGCACCAAGGGGTTCTCAGCCAACCTCTGTTGGAAAAGATGCTCTTTAGAAGAGCTGAAAGGTTGCGAGAGTCACAACAAAACAAAGTCCTCAATTCTCAAGAGCAGATCTAAATAACGTATTAAATGTACTAAAATCATATCAAACAAATAAGTGCCTCCCCTGGTCCTGAAGGCTCCAATTGCACCAATTTGCTGTATTTTTTAACAGAACAAATATATTAGACAGGAACTCCAATCAAGGCAGACCCCCATCTCCTGTTTACTCATTCCACCCTAGAACCAAGCTAAGTTCTTCCTCTTTCATCTCATGGGACATCCATAAAGTTGGCAGACATTACTCACAACAGGGAGTCATAGCTCCCTATATCCTTTGGTTTCTTTCTCAACTCAAACTGAAACCTCTCGGAGCACATCCAAGTTTGCTAAATCATCAAAATTGTGTCTCCATAAACTCAAGAAGTGAAAACATAACCTTCTTGAAACTAGCAGATGAGGCTACAGTACTCTAAAGTCTTGACAGCTCTGCTTTCTGACCCAGCCCGCCAAAAAAGATCTATTTTTAATGCCTGCCAGTTTTTCTAAAAATACTTTTTTTTTTCTAAATCCTATTTAAATTTGCTTCCTATTGGGGTACATTGGCCAAGCACCCAATCTACTCTGGCTTGAATGCTTATAAGTTGGCAGTTATTACTCCCATATGGGTGACTACTGCTAAATCCTTGGGTTTCCTTCTGAAGTCAAGCCTGGAAAGAGCCTAATAGATTATCTATGTAGAGACCTGAAAATATGGAGATCTGAAAATGTACTATTCTGTGTTGCAATCCACAAATGAACACATTAGCTAAAATAAGAAATAAATGTTTACATGGCTTAAAAAAACAAATAAAAATCCCCTAAAAGATTCACGCAGGTTGCATTGCAATACTTCAATCTGTTGCATCCAAGTCAGTTCAAAATCAAAATACTATTGCACAATACCAGTTTCAAATTTAGAAGAATAACTTCAATGCAATGATTCCACAAACATCTAGGAAAGCCCTGCCTAGGATTCACCCAAACAAAACAAGAAATAGTGCTTGAACTGTACAAATAAAAGAGTGCATTTTTAATAGGGGGAGTTTTCTACGCTAATACCTTCCCAAAGACAACAGAAAGTAGTTACAATGAATCCTCGTGGACGAAAAATATAAAACGAGGCAGTCCATTGAGTTAATACGGGTTGCGTTCAAAATCAAGTAAACCCTTCTGTGATCACAGATCAGAATGTGTTTTAGATAATAAATCCACTAGCATCGCTATACCGGTAGTACCACAAAAACTTACACTCATGACAAATGAAAACCTTAGTTTAAGGAAATGGCTCATCCCATCTCTTTATTGCTGATACTATTTGTGATGCAATGACAACAAAACTTTAATTTATATTACAAAGAATGTGCCCATGGAAGGGAAGTGCTTAAGAAACGCTCAAGAGCTTCCCAGAAGTACCGTCTTAAATCGGAGCATGCCAATTAACATGGCAGTTCTAAACATTAATTGGACAATTCGATGACAATATTAAGGATACACTTTCCCAGGTGAAGACTCACTGGTAGCAAGTCGTATCCAGTAAGTGAGCAATAGAGAAAATCTTCAGTAATCAAATGTTATTTGGCAACCTTTTGCACAGTACAAAGTTGAAAAACAAAAGTCGTGGTCGACATCCTTGGTGAGCGTTCCAGGTCACGCTGCCGCAAAGATTTTGATCAAACCATAAACATACACTATCTCACAGGCCAATACTGTTTTGGTTACAAAAATTCACATCAAGTCCTTGATGAAACCTCAATCTAAGAAGCTGCAAGTACGGTCTCTAAAACAGACCTTAAGCAGGAAACCAGAAGTATTAAAGTAAAACAATCTGTGATACCATGCATTTTACATTTAGTTCAAACATAAAATTTAGGACACAAAGTAAACAGATATTGGAAGCATAAATCGAATTATAAACACGTTTTCAGCAAACAATATATGCAGAACTAATAATGTGGTAGGCATGTTTCTAAACACTTCCAGGGTTGAAAGGGAAAGGAAGTGAGCCCCAGGAATATAGTGTTTGTCCCAGATCACAAAATGTCATTGCATCCGGAGCTGCAACCAGAAACTCTGTCCCGCGTCCAGTTACAAAGGGAGCCAAGATACTACAGCTTTTCGACATCTGAATAGCCAGGAAAACGGGTAGGGTGAGAGGGTTCACTGACCTGCCAATTTGACGCAAGGCGCTAATACAGAGGAGGACTGCCGCACACTTCTACTCACACGCTGCATACCCCATTAGCTACCAATGTGAAGAAATTAGTCGCACTGGGCAGCTCCTACACGATTTTCTATATCTTTTACAGCTCCTCTAGCATGAGCAACTAGATAGACTCTTTCCTAACAAGTTACATTTCACTTTATTGTGGATAAAGGGAGATTTCGGAGGAGTCAGGCAGGTAGTGGGATAGACATAACACCCCCCCCCCCACCCCCAATGTCCCACTACATTGATCAACAACATATCTTTGCACCTGGTAAGCACTGACCACTTCAGCGGACTAGGAATGCAAAGTTTTTTCC
>CAWUFW010012681.1:340000-342500 GCA_963921515.1 Calotriton arnoldi | reverse complement strand
GTATGAGTAAGTGAGCTGGTGTGTGTATAACTGTATAGGTGAGTAAATGGCAGTGTGTTTAATTATTTGCATGACTGACTAGGTGTGTGAGTATCTCTATGGATGAGTGGCGTTGTTTGAGTGTCTATATAGGAGTAAGAGTGCATATGATAGTCCTGTACTGAGTGACCGTAAGTATGAGTGACTGTACGGGTGAGTGAGTGGATGTGTGTGTGTAGACCTAAGAATCAGTGAGTGGTTATGTAGTTATTGGTGTTGGAGTGTCTATGGTTTTGCGAATGGCAGTCTGTAATTTAGAGTGGGTGAATCAAAGGTTATATTAGGGTGTGAGGAGGTGCATCAGATTATCACGTGGATGATGTCATCAGTGATGTCATCTGAGATGTCATCAGTGATGTCATCAGTGATGTCACTGACCATGTCATGAGTGATGTAATATGTGACGTCATCAGCAGTGCATTGCGGGGCGCGAGTTATAGTTAGCTGAACTAACTATAACGGGGGAATTTCACGGGTTTTGTACGAGTGCAATGTCCAAGTAACTAAAACTGTCCCTAAAACCTATGGTTTTTTCAGTGAATTTCAAAGGTTTTTTAAATGCTAATTTGTAACTATAACGTGTCTGAAACCTATGGTTTTTTCAGTGAATTTCAAAGGTTTTTTAAATGCTAATTTGTAACTATAACGTGTCTGAAACCTATGGTTTTTTCAGTGAATTTCAAAGGTTTTTTAAATGCTAATTTCTAACTATAACGTGCCTGAAACCTACGGTTTTTTCAGTGAATTTCAAAGGTTTTGTAAATGACAATTTTTAAATGTATTTGTTATATTAATTTTTTTCATACTGATTTACTACATTTTTAGAAACAATTTTTTTTTACATATTTTATTTTTTAAATTACATTGTAATTACATTATACATTACATTACAAAAAATACTTTCTCAGAATGAATTACTTTAGTTTAAATACTTTGCAGATAGGCAATAGACTTTTAAGTACAGTAGTTACAGTTGTTGCAATGGGCAACACATTTTCAAACACAATGCAACATTCAGCTCAATGTGAATTTCTAGTTAAATGCAATTAGTTACTTTATGGATTACTTTTGTAACCACAGGACTGGATCCTAGATTCAGTCCTGGTACATCTCCTGTAAACAGTTGAGTAAAAGCGTTTTGGTTACAGTCGTGATTTTTAAGGAATATTATTGTATTTTAAAAGTTGACACTTAGAAACTTTTTCTCATAGAATCACCAATGTTATCCTATGGAAGGAAATTCACTTAGCAGGTAAAAACTGTTATCGTTACTTTATCTTACTCAGTGTTGGATCCTGGATCCAGCACTGGTGCATCTCCTGTAAACAGTTGAATGAATGCGTTTAAGTCATACAGGCGATTTTTAAGGAATATTTGTAGTTTGTGAAAATCGACACTTTGAAAGTTTTCTGCTGAAAACCAGACAATGGATTCCTATGTTAGAAAATATAAGTTACTGGTAAGTACGGTTAAAATTACTTTTCAGGGTCAGTGCTGGGCTAAAAGATGCAGCACTGGGTTCTCTCCTGATAACAGGTGAGTAAATTGGAATTCGTACTTTGGTTGATTTTAGAGGAATATTATAAAGTTCCAAAACTCCACACTTAGAAGAATTTCCAAGTGAAACCAGTCAATGTTAGCCTATGAAGGAAATTCAAGTTACCGGTAAGTACGGTTAAAATTAATTTTGAGGATGAGTACTTGGCTGAAAGATGCAGCACTGAGGTCTCTCCTGATAACAGGTGAGTAAATCAGAATTCGGATTTCGGCTGATTTTAGAGGAATATTTTAAAGTTCCAAAAATCAACACTTAGAAACTTTTTCAGCAAAAAGCAGGCAATGATATCCTATGCAAGGAAATTCAAGTTACTGGTAAGTACGGCTAAAATTACTTTTGAGGATTAGTACTGGGCTGAAAGATGCAGCACTGAGGTCTCTCCTGATAACAGGTGAGTAAATCGGAATTCGTATTTCGGCTGATTTTAGAGGAATATTTTAAAGTTCCAAAACTCCACACTTAGAAGAATTTCCAAGTGAAACCAGTCAATGTTAGCCTATGAAGGAAATTCAAGTTACCGGTAAGTACGGTTAAAATTACTTTTCAGGACCAGTACTGGGCTGAAAGATGCAGCACTGAGGTCTCTCCTGATAACAGGTGAGTAAATCGGAATTCATATTTCGGCTGATTTTAGAGGAATATTTGCACAATGGTGAAGGGAGGGGGCGGGGCCTCAGGTGACATCTGTGCAAACGCGCCCCGTTGCGCGTTTTAAGTTGGGGGATTAAGTCCCCTTGAATCCTGAGGGTCCCTAGGGGCCAACTAGCCCACCAGGAACCTCCAATATGCGCCAGGGGCTGCGTTGCAGAGACGTGTAGAGAGGCCACACCCTTTTACACCTCTCTGCAACGCAGCTCTGTGGCGCTTTCTGGATGTACCTGTTGGGCTAGTTGGCCCCCAGGG
>CAWUFW010012681.1:0-332500 GCA_963921515.1 Calotriton arnoldi | reverse complement strand
AGGGGCTGGGGGATGCCAGGAGACAGGGTGAGTCAGCGCAGGGCTGAATAGCCAGATCGACCTGTAGATGGGTGGGAGGGGTCGCACCTGGGCCCTGAATAGGACAGTGCCTTCCCTCCACAATGCTGGCTCCACCTCCTGTGGTGCGTCTGATGTCCCTGGCCTACTCACTGAAAGAAGGGACGGAGACTTGTCAACAAAGTGCTCCAGAACTGGTTTGGACTAGGCAAAGGCCTCTCTACCTTCAGAGAACAAAGGAATTTGGGATATAAATATTGGGGCCCTGACCCCATGAATTTAGATCTCGCTGGAATCAAGGAACCTGCCAAGACGAAGAGCTGGAAGAGCTGCCAGGAGGAGTACTGCCCCTTTGCTGTGTTGTTGCTTTGTTGGGTTGGCCTGCAGTTGCTGCTTCTGTCTTGGGCAGTGAAAGGACTGGACTGAACTTTCTACAATCTTGTGCTGAGTATCTCCAAGGGCCAGGAACCGAGCTGGCCTCCTGTTAAGAAGTCTCAGGGACTACAAAGACTTCACAAGCCTCTGGGTACCGCTTCTGGAACGCTGTTTCAGTCGCCACAGAGGAAGGGAACTGCAACCGACTCCGTCAACCGAATCCATCCCTGGCCGGTGACCTGTTTGCACCGCAGACCGCATCGCCCCGCATCGCAACCCTGGTCTCACCGTGGGCGACGTCCGACGCCGCCAACATCGAGCCGCTGCTTGCACCGTGACCTGTGGGCCCCGCAGTTCGCATCGCATCGCTTCACTGGGCCAGCCGGACCAGACCGACACTGTCGCTGCAACTGGCTCAAGAGTCGAGACCGCACCGCATTTGGGGCACCGCTCGCACGTTTGCGACGCACCGCTCCGACTCGCACCGCTGTCCGACGCCAGCTCCCGCACTCCGGCTTGGTCGCCTGCATCGCAACCTGTCAGCACCGCATCGAGCATCGTCTCACCCTGCATCGCACGCCTTGGACTCACCGACTCTGTCTGCACGACGCTCATCGAGCCGCTGCCTGCACCGCATCGAGGGACACCGCACCTTGCATCGCTCCGTCTTGCACCGCAACCGCGACGAACGCCGACCGGCTCGTACACTCCGTACCAGCCACAACGAGAAAAGGTACTGTGACCGAGTCTGTTTACGGCTCTGCTGGCCCGTATCGACGCGGTCGGCTGGAACTGTTAGACTCTGTGGTTTTCAGCATCACGGTAGGCTCGGACGGAGCTACCGACTCGTACTGAACTTTGCTTTTGTGCTATTCCTGCAAAGAAGAAGTTAACGTATCAAGCATTCCTTCGTAAAGTATAGTATTGTGGATTTTTGTCGTAATTGGTCTTGTCTTGAGTATATAAAATATTGGTTATTTTTATAAACTGGTGTGGTGTCCGTTTGTAGTGCTTACACTGTATTACTGTTGGTTATGTGCAAATGCTTTACACACTGCCTCTGAATTAAGCCTGACTGCTCGTGCCAAGCTACCACGAGGGTGAGCAGGGGTTACTTCACGAGTGAACAACCCTTACCCTGACTAGGAAGAAGGGTCCCTACTTGGACAAAGGTGCAAGCCCTTGCCAACTAGAGATCCCATTTCTAACAGTTAAGTTCCCATCTCCAATTTACGTTGCCTTCTTGAGACACCAACATTTTTCACGACTCTATAACTCCGACATCTTTGTCAAAGTTTGTATACCTCATCTCACTCACCTCCTCAAAACAAATTACTGACAATGAAAAAAACAAGCATTGGCATAGCCAATAGGTCTTGCCTTTGGGACCTTATAAGTATTTAGTTATGCAGCACAACTGTTGCATGGCTAAACACTTATGTCCCAAATGCGAGACCACTATTTTTATTTATCAACACATTCATTAGCAGTTTTTTATAGTGTGTTCATGGCTCAAGGGATGACAAAGCGCTTTACAGAAACTAAAAAAGGAGTAGACTGAGCCACATAAAAGAAGAGCCATCAATTATTTGAACTGTGCATTAATTTCAGTAATGGTTTGGATGCAATTAAAGAATGTGCAGTTAAGTGTACATAAATGACGACATTGCCAAACTAGCATTATATGATTTTTAGTTTTAAAGGCTCGCTCTATGTTTTCTTTTTTTGGAATGTCTGCCCGAGAGCCTAGATAGATCTGTCTGTTTACACTTGCTCTGGAGTCAAGTAGACACATGGGGCTCTGTAGTGCAAGAAGAAGTGCAGAACAGAGGAAATGGGAAAGGTGATTGGAAGGCTAGGGAATGAAAAAAAAGAGAAGCATTGGAACGGAAAGAGAGGAAAGGAAGAAAGATTTTTTCGAAAAAAGAGAAATAAAGCGATAGTTGGAGGAAGGAGCTCTGGAGCAGGAAGAGAAAGTGAGATAGGAGACAGAGTGTACAGAGAAAATGGAGGGCAAAAGTAAACAGGGGAAAAAGAAGTGGAGGTATGGAGATGATGGGAAGTGAAAGAAGAACAAGGGAAGAGATGATAGTAGAAAAAAAAACGAACAACAGAGAGGAAATGGGGGACAAAGGGAGAGGACGGTAGCAGGGAGAGTAAACCGTGTGAGAAGAGGGAACGGGGTGATGGCCAGAAAGCAGAAACAGAGAGATAAGAGATGAAAAGAAGCGCGCGCGCCTCGCGCTAATAGTTTTTTTAAAAAGCCAAAAAGACGCGCGGCCGCGAGACGCGCTCTGTGGTGAGGGAGGGGGAGGAGCGGGAGAGCAAGTGAGAGGAAAGCCAGATGGCGCCTGAGCGATGCGAGGAATGCGCGTTACTGTGCGTGTAACCGCACGCTCTAGGCCAGCAAAAGCTTGTGGTGGCATTTCTAAAGCCCACTCACTAAATGTCTCGCCAGACCAGCGCATGCGCATGCTCAGGCGAGACCTAAAAAGGAATCCCACCAGAATGTCTCAACCATGCATACCTCATAGTAGTCTTAACACTTGCATCTCTAGTGCCTAGCAGAGTCGGGACCCAGACGTTTTAATGCCTCCACTGAGTAAATCTATAAATCAAACTACCACTCTTTGACCATCTCAAACACTTACCTATGACCCAAGACGTCTCTCACCTATATTTACCCCGCCTGTGCTTTTATTTGCACGGATGTAACCAGGTTCAGAACTAGTCATTTCCAATGTACTTAAATAGGCTAGGTTAATCAATGTTAGAAAATATACCTGAAATAGAATCATCTCGTCATTCTCCGTGGTTTATTGCCATTAGACCATTTTCTCTCTGTGTAAAAGAGTTCCAACAATAAAAGTTAAAAGGCAATATTTTTGTAGGGACATTCGCCTTTTCGTACTTGTATGTTTTGATTCTGGGTACTGAAGTTGCTTAACAGTTTCTAGTGAATGTGTTCCGCCACGTAAACCAGTTGAATGCTCAGCTACCCCCAAAAGGCGTCACAAAGACCAAGTATGTGGCATGTTAATAGTAAACAGGGACTAGTGTGAGGAATCCATTTAAAGGTGGGCTGTTCCCAGCTAACCTTTCTCTGCTCTCAACAGGAGGGTTTGCCTTCCCTTATTTCGATAAAACAGCCAAAATTGTAGGAATTAAGAATAGCATATATTGACACAGAGATTCTGTTACTCTGAATAACCAAAGAGAAAGGTGTCCTGAGATTACCAGAAAACCGATACAAATTGATTTTTCTTAGTATTGATTCAGGAGTGATCAGCAGCACTGACTAGTGTGCACTATAAAAGGCTTCCCACCCACCATCAGCACTTTAGAAAACCAACTGGACTTTAAGAAAATGGTTTGTTAAGCAGGTCAGGTCTCAAAGACTGAAGTGCTTCTCAAAGGTCAGATCAGCAGGTCTCTAGCAGCATCAATAACATAAAAGACGGAAGGAGGGCATCTTGGAAGAATAATCAGCAGACCAGTTGGGACTAGCATATGCTCCAAGCGTCCTGACTTGTGAAACAAGCATTGGAAATGCAATTGTCTCGCATTTGCTTATGTTAGAGATATTGGCGTTGTAAATGGCAATGTCTTTTATCCATGTGTTATGGAGTGTATGTGGTGTGTAGTGAAGTTCCCCGTTTCAGATTTACTTGTAGAGCTGTGCAGTGTTTGAAATAATAGTTCCACCCTTGAAGCCTACTCTCCGGCCACATTCCTTCCCCGCTCTCTTCCGTACTTAGGGCATCTAGTGGTGTTATCACCTGCTGTGAGATCACAAGTCGTGGCTACCTTACAACTGAGGAAAGCTGTGTGATCTTGGGAAAACCAATGCATGGTATATCAGTGGGGAGGTGGTTGGGACTTGAAGCACAGCTATCACAATTAAGTGGCACCTTTACTCCGGTCCGTGAACTACAACAATTGAGTGTTTAGAAACGAGTTCAATGCAGGTGTAAGGCGCTACATAAAGATGTGAACTGGGGTGGTGGAGTGAGCTAAAGAATGATGTGAACTGGGGTGGTGGAGTGAGCTAAAGAATGATGGCTCAAACGTTCCGTCCATCATCCCCTTTTGTATCGCTTTGTTCGCCCTAAGTTGGCGGGGGTATGCCCAGACGTGGGTCCCTTGCTCACTTTGCCACTGGATTCAAGCAAGCCTGGCTGATGACGGCTGGGATGCCAGAAACCGGTCCTAGGATGCTTGTTTCCGGTCCAGGGAAGACATGGCTTGGCAGTTCGGGCTGGACTGTTCCCATGAGGCACAGGGTCAGACTGATTTGCATATGGCCATGTCTGAACTGGGGTGGTGGAGTGAGCTAAAGAATGATGATGGATTAAACCCAGATCAGTTGACTGGGGGTGAGTGTTTGATTGGCTCAAACGTTCCGTCCATCATCCCCTTTTGTATCATGTTGTTTACTACATCAGGGTATTACAAATGGTCATCACAGTTACAGAATAAAAACCAGAAGTACATATATAAGCACGTATAAATATTGAGCAAGGAGACCAGATTTAGCTGGAAAAAACCACATTTTCCACATATGTGTGTGTGGAATCACTGTGCCCGCACAAATGTCCTACCCCACAGCGTTCCCCTCAGTCTCCCGAGTAAAATGATACCTCACTTGTGTGGTGGGTGCGGCAAGGGCCTGTGACTGGGAAGAGCCCAAAATATAGGGATTAAGGGTATAGCACCGAGAATTCTAAGCGCTACATTTTTTTTAAAATACATTTTTAGCCAATTCTGCATTGGACACCCAACACAAGTGAGGTATCATTTTACTCGGGAGACTGAGGGTAACGCTGTGGGGTAGGACATTTGTGTGGGCACGGTGATTCCACACACAAATATGTGGTTTTTTCCAGCTAAATATGGTCTCCTTGCTCAATATTTATACGTGCTTATATATGTACTTCTGGTTTTTATTCTGTAACTGTGTAAATTTGAGGTTTGCAGGGGATTCAGGGGAGGAAAACGTTGGGGGATCCACGCAAGCCATACCTCGCTGGACTCCCCCGGGTGTCTAGTTTTCAGAAATGTGTGGGTTTGGTAGTTTCCCAAGATGGCCGCCGAGCCCGAGGCCAAAAACGCAGGTGACAACCCTTGCAAAACCAGGTTTTGTGATAGGTAATTTTGATGTCTTCTCAATACGTTTTGGGCCCTTGCCTGTCGCGGGTACGTGACCCACCCACGCGAGTGAGTTACCATTTTTATCTGGTGACCTGGGGGAACGCTGGGTGGTAGGAAATTTGTGGATCCACACAGATTCCAGAACTTTCCACCACAGAAATGTGTGGAAAATGTTTTTTTTTTTTTTTTTTTTTTTTTACAAAGTTGGAGGTTTGCAAGGGATTCTGGGTAACAGAACCTGGTGAGAGCCAGACGAGTCACCCCATCCTGGATTCCCCTGGGTGTCTAGTTTTCAAAAATGTATAGGTTTGCTAGGTTTCCCTAAGTGCCGGCAGAGCTAGTGTGAAAGGCAGCGAGTCTTCGAAGACCCTCAATGCTGCCCGGTGCAGGGTTCCACCTCTAATTCACTTTGGGTTTGCTATCAAAATAATGAGGCAAGCGCTGTAAACTGGAAGACAAGAAAAAGGTTTTTTCATGAGGAGATCACGTCAACTGCAGACACCGGGATGTCTGAGGGAGGTGTTCTGCTGATAACTCCTTTGGCTCTTCCTTTTATACAGGTTTGACACAATGCATTGGTTTCATCAACATGGTTACACAAGCTTGGGGTCCCCGCCCCGGGCAGGTTGTCACACAAGCCCAACAGTAATTCTCTTCCCACCCAGGTCAAACAGACAATCTTATCTTGCAGCTGGACCTTGCTTCAGGGTCTAAAACATGTGAGACCGGCCAGATCTAAGAGTCCGTTCTGTTGATAAAAACAGGTCCCATTGTTGGTAACAACAAGTCTTGCTGTTTGCAGTGCAATAAATCATGTTGCAAGAGTCTTTTTGGTGTTTGGAACCTGTTTGTGTAACTAGGTGCAGTGAGGGGTAGAGTGTCCAAAGGTTTACCTGAAAACAGAGATGAGAGGAAAAACGAGTTTGTGGCAGCAAGTGGCGCTGAGGTTTGTTGCGGCAAATAGAGTTTATAGCCCCCAGCACACATACCAGGTCGGTCAGAGGGATGCTAGTAAGGGCAGGGTGAAACAAAGGTGACCAACAGAGTACAAAATGGCTGTGATAGATTAAAATGACTGCAACTTATGTGCACAAAGAATTCCACCAGACAAGATGGCGCAGGTAATGTTCACGATTGTCGTTTTGCTTTTAACAGTGGTCCCTTTGAACATAACTAGCCAGCTTGTCAGTCTATTTCGATCTCCATAATGTCCTGTATCTCTTGATCATACATTACTCTCATTTTTGTTAGCCGAGTGTCCATAGTCTTAGGGTGCAAGGTAGTTATGCAAAGAGAACACAAAGGTGGTGTTAGACCTGGCACCATTGGCGTGGGTCTCCCTTCCATTTTTCGCTGTTGTCTCCTCTGTTTTACTGCTGTTAGATGCTCTGGGCGCTGTGCCACTGCCATTCAGTGTCACAGCGCGAATGCTCCCTGTATAAATATGTGAATTGGTATATCCCTGATTGGCTTATTTGGTTTACCTGTTAGTCCCTAGTAGTGTGGCCTATGTGTGCCCAGGGCTGGTAAACCAAATGCTGCTGGTGGGCCTGCAGCACTGATGTGTGCCACCCACAGAAGCAGCTTGTAAAGTGTGTCTCAGACCTGCCACTGCAGTGTCTGTGTGCAGTCCAGAACTGCCATCTTGGCTGTGAAGTGCACTCACTTCCCAGCCCCTGAACCTTCCCTTAGCATCCTGTAAGTCACCCCTATGGTAGGGTGCCTTGTATGTGTAAGGCAGGACATGCCTTGGTGTGTGTGTAGCATGTCCTGGTAGTGAATTATGCCCCATTTCGTTTTTCACTACTGTAAGGCTACCTGTTCCTCATAGGCTAGAATGGGCAGTTTGACTATTACATGCTATAGTCCTAACTGACCCCAGGAACATGGTAGAAAAACGAATTTAGTATGCCCGAGCTCAGAATATTAAAATACATCTTTTAGTGAAGTTTATTTTTATATTCTGTGTTTGAAAATACCACTTTTAGAAAGTAGGTATTTTCTTGCCTAAGCCTTCCAGTGTGCTCTGCCGTTATGTGTATTGGCTGTCTGGTTTTAGAGGGGCAGGACAGGCTAAGTCAGACCTGGGTTGAATAGAGAGATCTGCATTTAGAGTGTGGGGAGGGGTGGCTCCTTGACCTGAATAGGGCTGTGCCTGGCAAGGTGAATGCTGGCTCCACCTCCCACTGTGTGTCTGCTAGCAGACCCCCTCTTTCTGAAAGGGAGGATGCAGCCTGGTAAACAAAGTGCTCCAGGCCTGAGCAGAACTGGTTCTGGCTAGGTTCAGTGACTGGTAGCTTCAAGGATCAAAGGCTTTTGGGGTATAAATATCTGTGCTCAAGCCCCTACATTTTGTATTGCTTTTGGATCTGGAGAGGAAACTCTGTCCGTGCCACTGGAGGAATCTGCAGGAAGTGACTGTCCCTGTGCTGTGTGTTGTTTCTTGCACTGGCCTGCAGCAGTGACCACTGGACCTTGAAGAAGAGGAAAAGGAACTCGAGAGAACTTTTATTTTTGTACAGCAATTACCCAAGGGCTAGGAAAAGAGCTAGCCTCCTGCTGGAGTCTCAGGCACATCAGACTCCCCCACCAACCTCCTGCTTCCTCCCTGCGAGGACTGCTATCTGCTGAGGAGGCTCCTGTGAGTTCCAGGGCCTCTAGTAGTGCATCAGAGAAAAGAGGGTGAGAAATCGACGCTAACGCATCTTTGCGGGCCGCTGCAGTCGAGAGCGCTGGGAAAATCATCGCGCTACTGCCGCCGAGGGCCCGCAACACGAAACCATCGCTGACGCCCCTTTGCGAGCCGCGGCAGCCGAGACGCGCTGGAAAGATCGCGCTGCTGTCGCCGCGCACTCGCAACCCTTAAAGAAATCATCGCTTCGAGACATCGCAGTGCGGACGCCGTGCGTCCGCCACTTTGATCGCATCGCACCGAATTTCGTCGCTCCCTCGCGGAGCGGCTTGTCTTTGCATCGCAACACGATCGCACAGCGCAACAGGATCACCGCATCGACTTCTCCCACGCAGCAAGAGAGTCATCGCATCAGCGGTCCAGCGTGCAGAAGTTTGTCGCATCGTCTCCGCACGCATCCCGCAGATCGGCGCATCATCCTCCCTTGCGGCAAGGATTTCAACGCATCGCCGGCCTCGCGTGCCGAGAATCATCGCTACAGCTTATTTGCGACACTTTGTTGGTTTTGCTACTAAACCCAGGTACTTTGTGAAAGAAAGGGTCGCAGAGACCACTGCTTTGAACTTGAACCTTATTTTTGCAACCTTTGAACTATTTTTGACAGCCCTTCAACAGCTATCCTATTTTTGACAGTATTGTGGCTTTTACAGTTATTGGTCTTGTGATAAATCTGCCTTTATATAAAGATACTTATTTTTTATAATAACTACTTGTGTGGTGTCCCTTTGTAGTGTTCCTCACTGTGTTACTGTGTATGATCATAAATGCTTCACACCCTGCCTCTGAGATAAGCCTACCTGCTCGTGCTACGTTACCACAGGGTTGAGCAGGGGTATTAAAGAGGGTAGCCCTCTCACTCTGACTTAGGAAGAAGGGTCCCTACTTGGACAGTGGCCAGCCATTGCCAACTAGAGACCCCCATTTCTAACAGGTGGTATACAGTGTATAGCCAAACAACAACCACATATTGTCAATACTGGGACCAAGAGAATCACTGATATTTTCCAACCCCACTCCTTCAAGATGCCCCAAAGCCAACTTCCAATTGTCCAAGTCTCTGATCCTTGATGAATTTCTGAAGATAGTCTATGGAGATGTTCGATTGCTTCATAGACAGAAGGTGAATTATCAGGAATGTATACACAGCAGCTGGCACCGATGATGCGGCATGCTCCTCCACGGTCCGCTAGTACCACGTCCAGGACCATGCGATTTTGCAGGGTAACCAGACGGATCGCTTGGAGCTCAGCAGTGTTGTTGGTGAGGATGCCAGCAGTGACGTTCAGGGCGGTCTCTACCGCTTGGGACAGATGTCTGATGGCTCGGCTGTTTGCCATCGGACCCCATAGCGGGACGAGCCCTTTTGCTGCGTCGAGGAACTGTGATGAGGCAGAGTCTGCTTGATCAATGTCTTTAGAACGCTTTTCTCGATGATGCTCTGCAGGGGCTGTGTAGGTTGGTGGCAAAACAAAGGCGATGTAGCACGTGCCCCCCAGTTTCTTGGGAGCCAGGTGTAGGCTTTGGTTCCACAAACAAAGTACATATTGGGTGATGCAACAAGCGCTGGGGGGTTGGCAGTGTTCAAAGTCCTTACAATGCTACAGGTGCTGTGACCCACATTCTTAGTCCCACGGCCTTCAATGCATACAAGGCCAGAGACGTTCACCACAGATAGGGCCACAGTCAGTGTTGCAGCAGTTCTTTTCTTCAGGTAGGAAAATGTGGCTCTGTTAGGATTATTGAACACTTGCATTTCCACTCGTTCTTTGGAGGGGACATTAATCTGGAATGTCGCATTGAAGGTGTGAGGGCAGAAGGGGGCGGCTGTCCTTCCTGTTTTGTTTCGCCAGAACTCGTTGTAGAACTGGGCGATTGTTCCGTCGGAAGTGGTATTGTCTTTGTAACTTTCTTGTAGGAGCATCATCCAGGCAAGGCAAGATCCGTGAATAGAAAAGGGCGAAGGGATGAAAGGGATGGAATGTTCAGTGGCATGTGGTAACAGCCCACAGACCCAACAGTTGGTAGCATTGGTGGCAAGATTGTGCTGGTGCAACATCTGCACAAAAGAATTATTCCAGAATTCTTTGCGTCGTTCTCGGAGATGTGGCGGTAGTGATACCAGGTAGTGTTCTTTCTTGGTGGTTGGTTGCATGGTGGGTGACAATGTTCTGTATGCAGGTGCATTCTCTTCAATGATCCAGAGTGCGACCATTAGCAGGAGACAGGTGAGAAATGCGGCTACAAGTGCAATTGTCTTTGTGCTGTGCAGGTTAGCAGTCTTGGTGTCTTTGCGGTGGTTTTGCAGGTGTTCAGTTTCTTCCATCATCTTCGAGGAGCTCAACAACTGTTAGGACCACAGACTTTTGTCTGGCGCTTTCCTGGTAGCGTTGTTTGACTGTGCTACTGATCTGAGACCTTGACTTAGTTAGTGGCCTGGTCATTGGAGCTCCCTCCTTTCGTCGATCTTAGGTTGTACCCTTTCCTGGATGGCACCGTGGGGTCGGGAAATTCAGACAGTTGGAGGGTGTCTTCTTGTGGGTAGCAACTCAGAGCTGGTCGGTCTCTCGCGAGTACTTCCTCTTGCACCTCCACCCTTTCACAGGTTGCCAGGGTTGGAGGGACTCGTTTGCAATGATGAGCGTGCAGCCAGTTTCGTTTTCCTTCCACTCGGAGGGCAGTTCGGGTGGTGATTAGGATTTGCCAGGGGCCCGTCCACCTAGGCTCCAGATTCTTCGTTCTTTGGAAGTTGCGAATCAATACATGGTCGCCTGGCTTTATTTCATGTCCCGGGCCCCTGGATACGTCAGGCAAGGCTTGCTGCACCTGTTGGTGGATAATTGTTAGCTCGTTTGTCAATTTATGCAAGTAATCCGACATTAATATGTTCGGGACATCGTTAATGGAGGTGGGTCTTGGTGCCGCCCAAATGCTCATAGGCCTGCCGAAGACCACCTCATACGGGGTCAGTCGGTGTTTGGTTGGGGTGGAGCGCATCGATAACAATGCCAATGGGAGGGCGTCGGGCCATTTCAACCCGGTCGTGGCAACTATTTTGGCTAGTTTTAGTTTCAACGTTGCATTGTGTCTCTCTACCAGGCCCGCTGATTGGGGGTGGAAGACGGCATGGAACTTTTGTTTTACCCCCAACCCTCTCAGTATGTTCTGTATCACCTCGGCTACGAAGTGGGGGCCGTTGTCGCTCCATAAAATTCTGCAAAGGCCGTATCGGGGGAAGAATTCTTTCAGCAATACTTTTGCAGTGGCTAAGGCGGTATTGTCGCAGGTGGGATATGCCTCCACCCATTTGCTAAAAGCGCACACAACCACCAGGACATATTTTAGACCAAGGCATCTCTCTAGTTGAATGTAATCCATTTGAAGGATTTCAAAGGGGTGGTCAGGGACTCCAAACCCTTCCTGTGGTACTACTGTCCCCTTCCCTGGGTTGTGTTGTAGGCAGACTATACATTGTTGTACTAGGCGTTTTGCAGATTCTGCTATCTTGACGTTATGGCATACTCTGGTGATTAGTTCAATCATGGGGGTGGAGCCTATGTGTGCTGGTAAATGTGCCATGGTCAATATGGGGATGAGGTAGGCATTGGGTAACAGCCATTTATTTCCGTCTTTAGTTCCCCAGCAATCTTCCTCGTCTTTTAGTCCCACCTTTTCCCACTCGGTCAATTCGCCTTGTGTGACTGGTCTGTATGTCCCTTACAGTGGTCCTAGATTCAGTCCATCGTTCAGCTTGTGACCTGGTCACATACATTCGTGTCGTAGTTCTGTCTCCTGCCGTGGCTCGGGCAGTAATGTCTGCTAGTGCATTTCCCTGTCCAATGAGATCAGTCACTTTCCTATGTGCTTGGCATTTTATCACTGCTAACTTCTTGGGGAGGAGGACTGCTTGCGTCAAGGCGGAGACTAAATCTCCATGCAGGATGGGTTGAAGTCAGGAACCCTCTTTCTTTCCATAAGATCCCAAAATGGTGAACCACCCCGAAGGCATATTGGCTGTCGGTGTATATGTTAACTGTCGTGTCAGTCGCTAAGATACATGCTCGTGAGAGGGCAATGAGTTCTGCAGCCTGGGCTGAACGTTGGGGAATACGGGCTGTTTCCAGAACGGTTCGGGCTGTGGTGACAGCGTATGCAGCTGAGGTGGGGCCGTCGGGGAGTTTGATGCACGAACCATCCACCCATAGTTCTCCATCTGGTTCTAGAAAGGCGGTGTCTCTGAGATCTATTCTACTCTTTGTTTGTTCATCGGTTAGTGTCACACAGTCGTGTAGTGGAGTCACGCTAGGGTCATTTTCGGGTAGGGGTAACAGTGTGGCTGGATTGAGGGTGGTGCATCGCTTTAGGGTAATGTGCGGTGCTAGCAGGGTCAACTCATATCCTGTCAGTCGGGCGCTAGTCAAGTGTTGGGTTTTGGTCTGGTTTAGTAGTGTGTCGACTGCATGGGGTACTAAAACAGTGACTGGATTGGAGAGTACTATTCCTTCGCTCTGGCGTATCGATACTGCTGCAGCTGCCACAGCGCGCAGGCACGCTGGCAGCGCTCTGGCTACTGGATCGAGGGTGGCAGAGAAATATGCACACGGGCGTTGTTTGTGACCAATTCATTGTGTTAGGACAGACCATGCACATCCTTCCCTCTCGTGCGTGTAGAGGAAGAATGGTTTGGAGTAATCCGGGGTTCCTAGGACAGGCGCTGAACAAAGGGCATTGGTTGTTCTTTAAAGGCTGACTGGCATTCGGGGGTCCAGGGGAGATGTGAGGGGATGTCTTTAGCTAGGAAGGAGAGAAGGGGTTTGAAAATGAGGCTAAAGTTCGGTAACCACTGTCGGCAAAATGAAGTGAGACCTATCAAAGAGCGGACTTGTTTCTGATCTTTGGGGACAGGGGTGTCTAGAATTGTCTGGATCCTGTCAGGCGTGAGTTTCCTCCCTTCTTTGGATAAAAGGTGACCCAAATAGGTCACTTGTGATTTACAGAACTGCAATTTCTTTCGGGAGACCTTGTGACCATTCTCAGCAAGAAAATGGAGTAGTTTGATGGTGGCTGTGACGGCTATTGGTATGGTGTCCGCTGCTAGAAGGATGTCGTCTACATATTGTATTAGTGCCACTCCATCTAGCAATTGTATGGCGCCAACTGTCTTTTAAGCGCCTGGCTATAGATGCTTGGGCTCTCATTGTACCCCTGAGGTGCTCTGCAAAATCTGTACGAACGGGAGTTTAGGGTGAATCCAAATAGATAGCGGCTGTCCTTGTGTATAGGTATGGAAAAGAATGCGTTTTTGAGGTCAATTACAGTGAAGGTGGTGGCAGTGAAGGGGATTAAAGTCAAAATTGTCGTGATGTCGGAAACTACTGGGTATTGTGGCACTACGATTTTGTTCATCTCCCGCAGGTCAATGATGAAGCGATAGGCTTTTCCGTCTCCCTCTCCCTGTCTCTTTACAATCGGTAGTATGGGACTGTTACAAACGTTGCTCACTACTTCCTCTACCACCCCTGCCTCTACCAAAGAGTGTATGATCTCCGTCAGTGCCTTCTCACCCTCTGGCGATATTTTGTACTGCGGTACTTTCGGTAGGGTTGCGTCCTGTCGTATTGTTACGTGTACTGGGTCAATCATCATTCGTCCTACGTCTGAATCAGCCCTAGCCCATAAGTGTGATGGCAAAGTGTCCAGTAGGGATGAGTCAGTCTCGGAGATGGGAAACATGTGCTGAGAAGGGTTCTCTCTATGGCGCTGGGGGTTGTCATACAGGACGACACGCACTCCGTCTGGTGAGCATCTGATAGTCGCATGGAAGTGTTTCAAAAGGTCGAGACCCATAATGGCGTCTGGGGTGTTGGAAGAGAGGAGGAATGTCGTTTCGACGCTATTGTTGTCAAGGTTAAAAGGGATCGGTCAGGACAAAGGGTTGGTGGAGGGCGTACCGTCAAATCCTATTGAGGTCACATGTGAGCCTGACAAGGGTGCCCTTGGAATCAGTCGTTTGGATAGTGCACTACGTGTTGCTCCAGTGTCTACCAGAAATGGCGACTTTGTGCCCAGGACCTCAGCGGTAACATAAGGGCCTTGCTGATCAACATAGAGCTCGACTGGATCCCTCCCTTGCCCCTGGCTGTCCTATGCAAAGTCGTACGTATTGTCATAATCTGTCTGTTGGTACTGATTCTGTTTGGGATGGTCAAATGTGTTCACTCTTCCTGGTCTTTCCTTGCTTGCTTCACTCGCGTACCCTCTCCCACGTCCTCTTCCTCTCTGTCCACTTGCTATTTCCCGCGCCCCTCTGCCCCTTGCAGCTCCTAACAAAGCCGGGCATTGGGTTTTCCAGTGTCCATATTCTTTGCAAAATGCACATTGATCCTGTCCTAGGTCTTGGCGTCCTACATATGATGTCGATGAATTGTTTCTAGGTGGCTGTACTCTAGGGGTATTCTGCTGGTATCCTCCCCTATATTGCTCCCTTCCTGTATTCGCCCCCTGGAGTTGTGCTACCATTACCCTTTCCTTCAAGTCCTTCTTTTTCCTTTCTGTAGCCCTGTCATTTTCGTTTCTCTGATGCTCATAGTACTGGGCCATTTGGAGAATGGCCGCCGGTTTAGATGCTGCCCAACTACTTTCGCTGGCTTGTAATTTCTGGGATACATCTGGCAGTAGTCCTTTGACATAGTTCTGCACAAATAAGTGGTGTCCGGTTGCGGTGGACATGTCTTGTCCACTGTAATCGGAGAACACCGTTTCAAATCTGGAGAAATACTCTGAGACATCCTCTTGTGGTTTCTGGCGGCACGCGGTTACTATGGACCAGTCTATCTTTTTCTCTGGGATCAGCGTTTTCACTTTCTGCACTATTTTGTCAGGGAGGTCCAATATCGCTTTAACCGGTTTTTGACCAGGGTTCCGCTGTTTATCTAATGTGTTGAGTTGTTCCCAGGTATGACCAAGCAGTTCGGCATGGTCTATTTTCCTAATCTGTTTCCACACATCTGCTGGCAAACATAACCCGAAGAACAAGTCTATGTCGGCAAGTGTCATTATTGTTGATCCCAGAGCGGTACCTAGCTCGGTGTAAAAGGCGGTGGGGTTCTTTCGTAAATCCGGTAAAGATTTACGGAACGTCAAAATGTCCTGTCTGTCCCATGGTTGATACACCCAATTGTAGACCACCCTTCCTCTAGCGTCTTGATGGTTCATATCGTCATGAGTCCCTTGTCCTCTAGGAGGCACCCAATAAGGGGCAGCTTCTTTTATCGGCATCATGCTATCTGGTTTTTCCACCGGGGTTCCTGCTATCTTAGATGTCCTGTCCTTATCTATCCGTCCTTGTTCCACGAGGTGATGGAATACCTCCAGTGTGGATGAAAAGAGTTCTGTAACATCGTTGTCGCCTTCATCTCCGGTGTCTACCTTCCTATAGAGAGCCACTAGCCGCTCGGGCCCTACATCTTGGTACTTCTCTTCATATGCAGTAAGAGTGTGGTAACAGACGTACAATAAAGTATCGTTTGCGGTTTTCAACATAGGAGTTGCATATGTCAGTTACATGCTCTTCTGTCTCCTTCCTATCTATGAGGGATTTAACTATTTTATCAATGCCTGCTCGCTCATTTTCTTAATCGCGGGACCCTGGGCGCTCCTTTTTCTTTTGATCCTCCCTCTACTACTGTATCCTTTGATGAGGCATTTGGTGTAGGTGACTCGGTGGGAGCAGAGGCGGTGGAGACTGAGGCGATCGTGCCATCTCCGGCTATACTTTGGTGGTCCTGGCGTTGTACTACGGGATGAGTAGGGGCGTAAGGGGGTGGCATGTATATGATTGGGGGACCTAACAATAAATCATCATTTACCCTTTGTTTTGCTGGTAACTTGGGGTAAAGAGTCGAGGGCGTTCTAACAGGGCATTGACCTGATATTTTTGATTCCTGTTCCTTTTTATCGATTTCCTTTTCTTTTAGTTTTTCTTCTAATCTTTTACAGGCTTGGTAAGCTGATTTTCGCGTTTCTTTATCTTGTCTAGCTTCGTCCCTTTTCTTTCTTTGAGCTGCCTCTTTTCGCCATAAACCAAAACTGTCAAACATGGCTGGTCTAGTTTTCTTTTTGTGGAGAGCCAATTCTAACGTTTCTATTTTAGCGGGATCGAAAGATCCCGTCAGTGGCCACTGATTTACCCGGTCCTTCCTAGTGTATTTATGCCATAGTTTGCTATAAGCTACGGTGGCTAATCCATACTTTACGTACATGTCCTTGTTAGGGGTGCCTTCCGGCGGTGCCGGCTGACTGACCTCTAACGAACGGTCTGGTCCAAAACAATTACAATCAAAATCTAGAGAAAACAGGCATGACGTATTAATCTGTCAAAAATGAATATCTCAATCAATCAATTTAGACAAAAAGTCTGCACTACCCGTCCTTCGCTGCCTGCAAAGAGAGAATATTCCTATTCTTCGTTGTTTGCAAGCAGGGAAATGTCGCAAATAACAATATCAAAAAAGGAATACTAGTATTTCAATCAAACTATTCAATCGATCAATTTAAGTCGTTTTTTCACGACCTTACCCGGACCGTATGGACAGTTCTTCGTCTTCCCCTTCCAGCGGCTGGTTGTCCTCTCACTCCAACAATCAATGCGGCGTTCCTCTAAGGTCCCAGTCAGGACCGCAGGTCCCTCGAGAGAGGTCCGTTCGGAACCGGTGAAGTTCAGTTGATCGGCAGCCAGACAAGGGTCTTCTCAGGCAGGTATACCCCAATCGTTTAGTCGTTCACTCCGTCGTTAGGACCTCTCTACCGGACCCACGCGTCGCTGATGGGCCCCCACGTTTGGGCGCCAATTTGTGAAAGGCAGCGAGTCTTCAAAGACCCTCAATGCTGCCCGGTGCAGGGTTCCACCTCTAATTCACTTTGGGTTCGCTATCAAAATAATGAGGCAAGCGCTGGAAACTGGAAGACAAGAAAAAGGTTTATTTCTCATGAGGAGATCACGTCAACTGCAAACACCGGGATGTCTGAGGGAGGTGTTCTGCTGATAACTCCTTTGGCTCTTCCTTTTATACAGGTTTGACACAATGCATTGGTTTCATCAACATGGTTACACAAGCTTGGGGTCCCCGCCCCGGGCAGGTTGTCACACAAGCCCAACAGTAATTCTCTTCCCACCCATGTCAAACAGACAATCTTATCTTGCAGCTGGACCTTGCTTCAGGGTCTAAAACATGTGAGACCGGCCAGATCTAAGAGTGCGTTCTGTTGATAAAAACAGGTCCCATAGTTGGTAACAACAAGTCTTGCTGTTTGCAGTGCAATAAATCATGTTGCAAGAGTCTTTTTGGTGTTTGGAACCTGTTTGTGTAACTAGGTGCAGTGAGGGGTAGAGTGTCCAAAGGTTTGCCTGAAAACAGAGATGAGACGAAAAACGAGTTTGTGGCAGCAAGTGGCGCTGAGGTTTGTTGCGGCAAATAGAGTTTATAGCCCCCAGCACACGTACCAGGTCGGTCAGAGGGTCAGAGGGATGCTAGTAAGGGCAGGGTGAAACAAAGGTGACCAACAGAGTACAAAATGGCTGTGATAGATTAAAATGACTGCAACTTATGTGCACATAGAATTCCACCAGACAAGATGGCGCAGGTAATGTTCACGATTGTCGTTTTGCTTTTAACACTAGGGTTCAAAATCTACAGCTAGGCACTTTGCAAAAAAAGGGTCAGTTTTCACTGTAAAAATGAAGTGTGTCCACGTTGCGTTTTGAGCCGTTTCCTGTTGCGGGCACTAGGCCTACCCACACAAGTGAGGTACCATTTTTATCGGGAGACTTAGGGTAACACAGAATTGTAAGGCAACTGTCATTACCTATTGACTTTCAATGCATTTTTGCCTTCCAAATGAAAGACAATGTGTAAAAAAGGAGTCACTTTGAAAAATGTCCTATAATTCTCATGCTAGTATGCGTACTCACAATTTCAGAAATGTGCAAATAGCTACTATTTCTAAACTCTATATTTTGTTCCAATTTCAGAAATACATAGGTGTCTTTCATCCCGATTTTTCACTGTATATATTGTCCCAAATGAATTGCTATATACCCGGTACATAATAAAAAACCATTGCAAGATGCTGCTCAGTTATTGGCTCTGGATCTGTCGGGTTCTTGGTGAACCTAAAAGTCCACAACCAGAAAGGTCCAGCGGATGTAACAGTATATTGCTTTCAAACATCTGTCATAATTAGAAGTTACAGGTGAAAATGTTGGCACAAATGGCTGTTTTTTTCAACGCATTTTCAATTTTTCCTATTTTCAACTGTTAGTTTCTATAAAGAAACCTTGAAGGATCTACACAAATGACCCCTTGCTGAATTCAGAATTTTGTCTACTTTTCTAAAATGTATAGCTTTTCAGGATCCATTATTGCTTTCATACCCATTTCTACCATTAACTGGAAGAAAGGTGAAAGCACAAAAAATAGCAAAAATAGGCTATGTCCCAGTAAAATGCCAAAACTGTGTAAAAAAATGTTGGTTTTCTGACAAAAGTCTCTCAGTCCCTGAAAGCTGTGAAAATGGTGATTTCAGCCCCACAAACCCTTTGATGATACCATTTGCAGGGAAAAAAAACAGACGCTTTCATTTGCAGCACTTTTTTCCCAATTTAAAAAAATAAATAAATCTGGGTCTGCTCCAGGGGTAGCCACAAACCCTGGGTACCTTTAGAATCCCCATGATGTTGGAAGAAAAGGACGCAAATTTGGCATGGATACCTTATGTGGTCAAAACGTTACAGGGGCCTAAGCGCGAACTACTCCAAATAGCCAAAAAAAAGGCTTCGCACAGGGGGGGGGAAAGGCCTAGCAGCGAAAGGGCTAGAAAGCTCCTTAGTTGTTGGGGAACAATAATGGACCAAGGAGGACATTAATCGGCATCTGAAGAAATTAGGACTTTTTAAAGTAGCAGGGAGCAAGGGTTGGTACGGTTAGTCTTTCCCTCGGATCTGTGGCGGTAGTTCTCATGGAAGACAGCCAGGAAAAACGGAAGAATTTGAAAGTGCTAGACTGGAAACTAGATGCCCCTGCATCTCCCCAGCTGTTGTCTCTGTGGGGAAGACTAGTTTGCTGGTAAATGTTTTATCATTTTTGGTACAAGAGTGGCCACTATTGATAATAGACCTGGACTACAATAAAATTTGCATTTCCATCGGAAATATCGGTGCTTTTGAGCATTTTGATCACAAATTCTTATCTCGCAAGCCTTTGTGCAACTTTTGTCATTTTCATATTCTATTTAATAATTTTTTTCTGCTGCATGGTTTGGGAATTTTACAAATTTAATGTTATTTTGCTGCTGCTTAAAATCTTAATAAGCAGTTCACTGGGCAATGGACTGTTTTCTATAGTTGCTACATGATGACCCCGGAAGATTCTGGAACTTCCCCACACTGAAATTTGAGGAAAATGTGTTATTTTAGCCAAAGTTTGACGTTTGCAGGGAATTTTGGGTAAAAAAAATTAGTGGGATCCACTCTAGTCACACCACCATGGCTTTGTCTGGGTCTCTATGTTTCAGAAATGCCCAGCTGGGTTTCGTAGGGCTCCCTAGTTGCTAGCTCACCCAGAGCATGAATATTGTTCTGCAAGGCAAGTGAGAGGAAATTGGCATTTACTCTCTCTGCCAGCCAATATGGCAAAATTATGCCCAAAGTAATACCAATTTCCTCACACTTGCCATGGGGATGGGGTTGCTGTAGGCCCCCGGGGCTAGAGGGGGATGGGGTGTGGGGGACAGCGGGGGAGCAGGATGCCTCTTGGGGTTTTAAGGGTCGAGGTACAACTAGAACATATAGAGTGGAACATAGCACATTCTTCACTTACTCACCAGAAAGTAACCAATAAGGATTTTAGGTCTTCATAGATTTTCCGAAATAAAGTAATTAATCATATTCATGTCTCGATAGGGTTTATCTTTCTGCTTTTAAAATCTCTTATGACAGCAAAAAAGACAAGTTTATTACTACTGTTCCCGACCTTCGTAGCCAACTACTCGCTACAAATAACACTTCAACATGGGGCCCTCATGACCAGTGCCATCGCTGTTATGCACAGCATAAATACTAAGAAAGGATACTAACCGAGTCCTTCAAAAATGGCGCCTGACCGGGATGCAACAAAAGCAGACCACAGCTCCGGCAGGACATCAGGGATTGGATCGAGTAAAAGGTATTATGCCAGAGTACGGTAAGCTTTTTGGACCAACGTCCTTGCGCTTTTCTGCTCATTTGTTTTGCCCTTATTCAGAGGAACATTTACTCTAACATGCCGGGCTGTCTATTCAGTCACTTTGCTCTCGTTACAACTAAATTTATTACAGGAGTAGACTATTAACAACACTTACACGGAAAATAAGTCGTACTCTCATTTAATCACGAGTGCAGTGCAATCACTCAAGAACTATATATTCACAATAGTTTTGCACCATTAACCAGACTTTCAAAAATCTTTAAAATTAACTACAATTGATTACATCTTAAATTTCCACGAATTCCAGGCCTGCGTGCCAAAAGGAAGGGGTGGAACACGTGCTGGCGGCATCAGGCTTAAAAGCGGACAATATCCTGTATAATAATTATCATACCCAAGGATACCCGACTGGATTGGAAACATAAGTACATCAAACTAGGATATATCTCAAAAGAAGTACTTGGAATCATTTTATGTATCTGAAAACAAAATGGATACTCTGGATAATTGAGATTATTGACAACGGACAATAAAATATTTTCTTACAGATTTCACTGCTAGATTTTTTCTATTTTTCAACTTTCGCATCATATGCTACTCTATACACATAGGGAACCATACACTCTATACATCAAAACAAGCTAGCATAAGAAGAGCTTGAGGCTCAAAACCCCTGCTGAAAATTGGGCGTTTTCTTGCATAGGTGGACTAGGTAAAATCTATGCCTCAAAGGCTGCACAGGGCCTGCTCGCGTTGCCAAATCGTTTTTTTTCTCCATTTGTTACTTCACTTTATGGCATAAATGTACAAAGGTGCACATTATACACACACACCTTTAAAAGTTTCTGAAGAGTGTGCTCACGTCACTATCTAGATTACTGGATTGCTGTCCTGTCTAGGTTTGAGCTATAGATGCCTATAAGCAAGAGTGAAATCTAAACAATTACCAAACAGTAATCATTTCTGTCTCACGGGTAGAAATTGATTCAGCTGCAAAGCAACAAACAGAACAGCACATTTTATTTGCACATGCAAGAAACAGGACTACCACAGCACTACTGGATGTTTTTTATTCAGAGCTCTTCGCAACCCAATAACAGCAGTCTTAGCAAAGCACTGTATAATCTGCACTACCTTCATTGCTACCACAGAAAAATTCTGCAAATTTACAATATAGCCAATTTTAGCCTAGAGTTTGCAATCAAGAAGCTCAAAACTAAGATGCAACAAACATCTGACAGAGCAGAGGTGAAATACCTTTTGTACATTCTGCACATACCAGGCATTTCCGTAAAAACCAAAATTATACAACCTCAATAAATAAGGCAACCACCTGACTATGAACATGACCAGAGAACAATACTCCAATACAGTGGTTCCCAAACTTTTTAGACAACGACCCACTTTTCAGAACGACAAACTTTGGTAACCCACCTAACTTTAATGGACAGGAGGAGGTGCGATTTTTGAATGTAACTAAAGCATCGTGTTGTAGCGCACTGTCATTTACAGACAGCCCATTTTCTATTGAAGTGGCCTCTAACTTCGCACAGACATACTGTTTAACTGCTAAAACTACATAGCGCACAAATGTGTGGAAATCGGGTTTCAGTGAATATTTATCATTTGTGCATCACCAAGTAATGCGTCTCAATTTGTTTTGCTCGTATTACAATATCGGATTCCAGCACACTTCAGAATGGCAAAAATGTTTTTGCTTTATTCTTGCTTTTCCTAACTGCTAAATGAATACAGTACATTTACAGGCATCAACATTTTGTTGTGTTTCAAAAAATGGCATCACACTTTCCTATACTCCAGCAAGATTGTGACATAACTCATTTTAAAAACTCCTGTCACTTTGCAGTAGGAGAAAGAAAAGTAAACACCAATCCCATAAGCAGCAATTTGCCAGAAAACATAGTATGTCATTTGACCTCTGCCTTTGAAGCACCAAATGTAAAAATTAAACAGAATTTAAAGGGGTCATTATTTATTTCTCAGAATTTTGTGACCCACCAAAAAGCGGCTGGAGACCCAGTGGGTCGTGACCCACAGTTTGGGAAACACTGCCCTAAAACATTGCAAACTGAATCAGACTCAAGCCGGTGACGGTCACACCAGAACCACATGGAAAGCCATTATTGGGACATCCGGAAAGTCATAAAAGACTTTGCCAATGTCAGAATGTGTACTATGTGTTTTACCAATAACAGTTCACAATTTATTAATTAGGATTACCAAAAGCGATGATTTTTCCCAAATATCCCCAACCTAGCTCATCCGTTTCATTTCTACACCCATTAGTAATAAGATCGTTGCATACAATCCTACTGTTTGTAAACCCTTAACAATATGGCCCCCAGTATAAGATCCAGCTTTTTTCTATATGGTGGGTTATTTCAGATAGGACTGATAACTTGATAAAAAGGATTGCTTAATGTCGAGCGTTTATTCTATCCTAAGCCACATTAACGCTAAGTTTTACACTATCTTCTGGAAAACGTCACATTACGATTAGTAAAGACCTTTAAATAAATTGGATGCACACATAAGACTCATACCCAAGTTAAACAAGCATTTGCAATGCAATAGGTCTCGCATTGACGCGAGTTTAAGCTATTGGCATTGTAAATAACAATGCCTTTTATTTATGTTTTTAAAAAGAAAACAAAAATAAAAGGCAGTTATTTGCAATGTCAATAGCTCAAACTCGCGTCAATGCGAGACCTATTGCATTGCAAATGCGCTGCTATCGGGCAACAGAAACAAAAACATATTACGAAAACGTCAGGAAAACAGACAGCAATAGCACCTAACAAACGCACAATTAAAATATAAATAAAAAAACCTACCTCTTCGTCTGCATAGCGCCGCTTGCCCCATAACCGCTGTTCTAGTATCGGCTACACACATATTATACAACATACACGCATATTAAATTATACTAGAAAACGTAAATAAAACAGACAACAATAAAGTGGATCGCAAACTACAAAACAATTTCATTACTGCTGAGGCTGCCACAATGTTGCAACAGGAACAAAAACATAATACGAAAACATCAGGAAGTAGGGAGATATGCAAATAGTCAGGGCGTGTGTCATGCGGCCGAAGCAGCTAAACGTTTGCATCGTTGTAAAATAAGGGGCTTACCCATAAGTTCTGTTAGTGCGGGTTGTAACGACGTATAATGTGACTGGTCCCGTATGGGCTGACTGCACCAGAGTCCCTTTATTTAAAAAAAAAAAAAATCAGTCTTAGCCCAAAATTACAGCTATATACGCGGACTACTAAAATATCCTTACATTCAAAGAAAACAAGCTGTCGCCATTACGCGAACAGCCACTTGTTTATATTTGCGTCGCGCTTTCACTTTAAGTGTAAGCGCGATGCAAAAATAAACACGCTGCTGTTTTTCCCACGGCTGAGTGAAATAAAATAGTGCACACCCACAACATAAAGCCACTGTGTAATTTCCGAGAGTACACGATCCAATCCGGATGGTCGGAGCTAAAAGGAGACAGGGCGGTAACACAAAAGCCTGAGTCTCAATCAGAAGGCAGCGTTGAACATAAATGATGACGCAAGCCAATAATAAAGATGGGCGGGGCTTCCAGGTCACTTCTAAAATCTACTCTACCACAATATGTCTCGCAGAGCGAGCAACGCTAGGCGAGACCTAAAAACGGGTTTATTATACGGGGCTTGTATTCAGCATTTTCCTCTGGTAGGCTATTTTATGAAGTGAAAAGTGGCAATGAAGTATGGCACACCATAAGAGCACCAAGTACGGTTTTGCTATTCTGATTTCATATTCAGCATCAGGAACACTACAGATATCGTCAAGGACCTACCGTTTATAAAGCATCTTGCACCAAACGAGATTCTAAGTGCTGAAACTATACAGACTAATGACTGGGAGCGAGGAAAAAGAAACCCAATAACAAAAGGTGATATTTCGAACATAGCATGAAAATGAATCTATAGTACCCTTCTAAACAATGGACATTTAGAAGCGAGAAAAAAAAAAAAATCAATGCAATTCAAACATACAGAGATAAACATGTGAGCACAGTAACCATGACAACAGTCTAATGTTCAATTTTGCATGCCACATCCGCCCTGGAACCCATCTTTTCCTTGTAGCTAAGTGATGTAATGAAGAAAGTGTTGCTTTATCCCTTCAGCCTCGTTTCTGATTTCAACATCCTGCAATGACAGTCACTGTCATCGCAGTGTACGAGGCCAGAGAAACTAGGGAAGATTATTTTGTGCATAAAAATATAAAATTGGAGATTACATAAAACAAATGAAACATTTTTAAAAAATGAGGGACAGAATTAGCTGGAAAAATGTTGAAACAGGCATTTTCCACAATTAACAGTCTTGGAATAGCTGTCATGGAACAGGTAAACTACAGTCTATGAGGTAAGGGTCACCGCAATAACTACCTTTATAACCTGTTTTTCTTTCAGCAAACAGACTTCAAAAGCACTGTTCTCTGACCTAATAAAGCGTCTTTTTAAATGTGTTGCATTAATGTAATGTCGACCACACTTAAAGCATTTTATGAATAATTAAAAAACTATTAAGACACATTTTACAGCTTCTGGCACAAACGTAACACTGACCTGGAGTAGTATTAAAATTAACTGGATTCCAGACAAATGCTATTAACAGGTCTTGCATCTCAATGATTTCACACATGCTACTTAGTTCGGTGTTATTAGTCCACTAAAAAGACTTTTTGTAGATCTTGGAAGAAGAAATGGCTGTGTCAACCCTTACATTTGCTGTATCCTGTGCAAGATCTCGCCTGCAGGCGCCCAATCTGCTGAAGTATATACTCGTGGACCGTAACTCACATTTTCCACACTATTTGTTCTTACAAAAACATTTGTAAAGATAAACAGGCCATTAGTAAGACCATCACTCAATGCCCTCTTGCTCATACACCTTCCCATGTTGTAGGGCACCAAAAGCATTTGCCTGATTTTGTTACCTTCTAGGGCAATCAATCGATCAGGAACCCAAGGATAGAAATCCTAAAACCATTAGTCCTACACCCAGCAAGAGACTCTAGACGTGTTAGAAGGTCCTGGGCAAGCAAAGATTCAAACTCTAACTCCCAACCGCTTAAAAATAGCTAGAACACACGTTCAGAAGGTTTGTAGATGGCTGAAAAAACAGCTCTTCAAAACGGGCTATGGTTCAGAGAATGTACTTCACTTAGCCTCGTGCTATTAAACGCACCTGCTCCTCTCTTCTGAAGAGAAAGAGCAGCAGGACGAATCACAAGAGCTCTATAAAACAAAACCAAAGCCTCAGGAAACTGCGCAGTTTAAAACTTACTATTTGGTCATGTCATCCGCATTAAAAGTAGTAAGACACTAGAACTAGGCCTGGGAGTAATTTTAAATATGCAGGAGTAATCGGAGTAATTGTGGCGATTCCACATTACACTCTGTTAGACTTGGCATCTTTTGGCGTGTTTCCCCTGAGTTTTTGCTTTCTGACCTCCCGGTTTTGACTCGGTTTTTGCTGGCGTAGTGTTTCTGCGTACTTTTCTCACTGCTGATCAGTGGTAAAGTGCAAGTGCTCCTGTGGTAAATTGTGTTATGGATTGGTGTTTCCATGGTTGGATATTTGATTTACTTGTTAGTCCCTAGTAAAGTGCACTGAGTGTGCCGGGATCTCTGAATCAAATGCTACTAGTGGGCCTGCAGCACTGATTGTGCCACCCACGTGAGGAGCCCTGAAAAGTTAACTCAGACCCGCCATTGCGGAGTCTGCGCGCAGTTTGTAACTGCCATGTCGACTTGGCCAGTGCACACACCAGCCAGTCCCTCTCTCAGCTTCTACCATTAACATTTTGATATGTTTACACTTACATACATTACATCCCGAACGTGCCTTAATTGTTCACTCAGCTTCTACGTATTTGCTATGACAAATGAGGAGATCAAACTAATGCTGAGGCTCAAATCAATTTACCATTATCTTCAATTATAAAATGTCTTATTCCTCCGAATCCTTTAACATGTATGAACATTTTTCCTATCAGACTTAAGATTTAATTACTGTTCTTAATCGCGGTCACTTAACTGCTGACATTTTTTTTATTATTAACTGGAACAAATAAGTCAAAATATTTAACAACAAAGTACCCAGAAGGTTTTCAACATCTAGTGTGACCATTGACAAATTATCACTTAATATTGTCTTTAATTTCATTCATTTGCAAATAGCAGACACCTAAGGCTGGATGCCAATTCACAATCACTGAACAATTGCTTAGGACACCCTAACCATTTTATGAAGAAGTTCATCAGCTCAAAGGCCAGGATCCTGATAATCTCAAATTCAAACCAAAATAGTAGGACTTCTACATAACCTGGAATCAATCTCATGTCAAAAAAGTACTCTAAAAATGGAGTGGGTGGGTTAACAAATCATTTGGAGAACCATGTTACCATCCACAAATCACAGCTACATCAGAGAATCCCATTTATCAATCCAAGTTGAATACCTCAAGTGAACCACTGTATTGAACTTATAAGGGCAGGTCAAAAAATTAAAGCTCCGGAGCTCTGCAACAAAGTCAAGGCACGAGGATCAGTTTGAACCTAAAGAAATCAACTGACCATGCCAGCCTCGAATGAACTCCACCAACTTCCAATCATAGAAACAAATTCAATCTACTGAGGAAAATTAAGAAGCCAACAAATGCAGAAACTGGTACCCCATTAAACTTCATATCATGCTCTCGAGTTGGGAAACGAAATAAAGGATGCCCCAAGCAAAATTTAACTGAAAGCAGCTCTGTGAGAGCTTAGGGGGGAAAACATAACACCCTAGACTCACTCCTGTGATCAAAACCCGGAATATCTGCTTTTACGAAAGTTCTGAAATCTGGTTAAACGGGCATTCCTCAGCACCCATTCAGTTCTGGGACGCTAAGCACATTCCTCTATTGTAATAGTCCAGAACCATACGAACGCGAATCGCTAGATGCCAAGTCATACATCATGCAAGCATCTTAAACCTTAGCTTTTGATTACAATAACATTTTTTAAAAATTTAAAAAATAAAATAAAAATAAAAAAAATCAAGGAAAGCTACAATTTTATTTTCAACTACGTCTGTAAAACAGACAATTATTTACCTCATCATATGCTACAAAAGGAAATGTGCATAGTCGGAACTAGAGCACATGGCATACAACCTGTGGCTTCCGGAAGAAGGAGTTATGCCGAACTGTGCATAGAGAAAAATGTATTATTCATTAGCCACTGTTTGAGAATTGTATAAATAATTATTCTTGCTGAAAACTTAAAAAAAGAAAAGCTGTTGGAAAGTGTTTCTTGTTTTCACATATCATATCATATGTATTTATTATGACTATTAGATGAGCTTTGTCATCCAAATAATTATTTCGGTTTTTGTTTCGATGTATGTTGTGGATGGATGAGGGGGTATGAAAGATTGTATAGTTGAAACAATATGTAATGTGATGTATTTTTGAGCTATTTATTCTTAAAGCATACATTGAATATTATATTTTTGAATAATAAATATATTCAATTTGATATTTATTCATATGTCCCTGTGGTTATTGTATCATGTGCCCTCAGTTGCGTTATGATATATTTTACTTGTTGTGAATGAAGAGTTGCCTAAAATTTTGTATGCACTTGATTAGATTATCCCTGCCTTAGGAACCACATTAGTTAGCAGGGGAACCCCTTTATATTTGCATCATAGTCGGAAATAGCTGCAGCAAGTTCTCTAACTGCCCAGAAAGACTAATATGAAATGGTGCTCAGAAAAAATCAAGGTGGAAAAGGACATAATCCCTGCATAGATTAGGATGCTACACTTCTATGTAACACGTCTGAGCAGCCTCAGCAGAAATAAAATCCACCAATACAACTTGGGGATCGGGAGTGGTCTAAAACCAATGTCTTGAGGCTGCCCAACTGCATTGTTCATCTAGTAAACTAATGACAAGAGATTCATGAATGGTTTGCAACAAATGCCTTTTAGAGCAAAATCACTACAACTTCAGATTAAGCTATGTACATTTGTCACCCTATATCCTGCAGTCATGGGAGGCAAACGTCCCTAAATTCACAACTGTCCTAAAAGGTGAAACCATCTTAAGTTCAGTTGTACACCACAAACCAAGATTATAAAAAGTCTTACAAATGCTTTTCAGAAAAATAAAGAACAATGGCCACAGTAAACTATGCACGGTACAATGAATAATGGAGGTAGCTTTTCTGTAGTGAACATTGCAAACTTGATTGTTTTGTTCAATCTAAGGAATGAATCTAGTACTCAGGAAGTTAAAACCAAGAGTTTCAGAAACTTTTGTTGGCACAGTCATCATCAAAAATACTTTATTTAGACAATCAAGTTCATTAAAGCGCCAGGTGCCATAAAAAGATTAAACGAAGAATCATTACATGATTTTAGCCATGATATGTTAAAAATTAATCGGTGAAAACCATCTTCTCAATCATACAGGTTCACTCAATTCATGTAGACAAGATGTTTTAGAGCGCGTTTTGATAAAAAAAAACGTGTGCTGTGTAAAATTTACATTTTTGATAACATATACGACGATAGTGTTCACTGTTGATAATAAAATTGCAGCGCATCTCGAGGTAAACATAACACGATGGTCAATGCGCTTTTCTAATTTCAGCCATATAATTTAAGCACATCATTATCAAACAGAATAACATTTTTAGAAATTGAAACATATAAACGAGCCAATTATTTCTATTTTCTCTGCGTGTTTTTGTGTTAGCAGTGTGGTTGATAAAAACCTGTGGTCTGAATAAAACAAGTTATCTATAACAAACTTCTTAGCTGCATAATTTGCAACCAACTCTTAAAGCTCGCCCTGAAACGCTGCGGCCTTTAAAATGATAGTTTTTTCCTTAATGATTTGCCCATGTCCAAAATTTTTATACATTTGGAAATCGCCTGCGGCTGAGCATTGTTCAAGAGATACTTAACAGCTGCTGGTAGTGTCCGTGTCCCCTCTTTAATCAACAGATGCCGGAGAAATCTTCTGCGCTCCAACTTGTTGGCATAGTCGCACAACCTTTTTCACATTAACAATGCCTATCAAATTGACTCAGACAGACGAAAAGGAAAATTTAGGTTTAAGATGTTGGGTAAACGGAAAAAACACGTTACCAGGTGGTGTTGTTGAGAGAGACAGGGAAGAGGGGTAAGAGACTCTCTCCTTGACTAAACTGTAACAGGGTCATTAGCTGTAAACAGTCTTGGTAACCAGGGTGAAATGACAGGTGGATGAGGTCACAAGAAACTATGGGGGGAAATAAGATTGCCAAATTGTGGTACATAATTTATACAGAACTTTATAATTCTCAGAGGTGTCTCTGGCAGCATTTTGCTGGTGAAAATCCACACGTTCCTGGTCAGAGAAATAAATATGGAAGAAAAGGGCTGGTGGTAATGGTATTTTCACTGCATTTACCTGACCCGGTCATGTTCAGTGGAAACATCACAGGTACAGTTCAAAAATGCAATGTTTCCCAGGCAATATGGGCTTAGCCTAAGAAAATAATATAAAAAATAGAAAGCCACATCTTTTAAATTTGAGTCGAGTGTCCCTGGCATGAGCTATTGTACCCAACACATCAAACCTTGGGGAAATTTCTGGGAAGACCTCAAAACAAATCTCTAAACTCTGGATGCACCTTAATGACTTAGCATAACTAGTGACAAAACCGAGACAGTGACCAGGAATACAAAACTAAACATAACTCCAGAAAGACTGTTCGCTTACCCATTTTAAGCAACCACCAGCACAAGTAATACAATGCACAGACAAATCAGCCAACATTCACCTAAATCCTCTCTAAAAGACTGCATCCTACTTGCTATCTATTGCTATACACACAAATCCATACTATTTGGCACTGTCCCCAGACACCCCACTAAAGGTTTCCAGAAACTCTAGCCAGGACATAAGAAATGCACATAAAAGACCGGCATCATTTTTTTGGGCTGTGTAAGAGTATGTATCCACCTTCAGAACTGAATTGTCTTGTCTATCCACAGAGCACCAGATACAATCCCGAATCAACCCTCTAACTTAGAAGGCTATCAATGAAAAAACTCCTAACTCCTTATTAGGCCTTCTCCCGTTCGACCAACTTGCCACTCTTCAGTGCTCCAGCGCCAACATAAACTGTGCATATAAACATAGTGATGGTCCAGACATTCTGACAGATCACCAATAGAGGCAGGAACTAAACTATGAGATGATTTCCCCGAAAACCGAAGGCTAGTCAACATCATCATAAGTGTCAAGTATCACCTAGTTTAACTCCTGCTGTTCATGCAACAAAAAAAGAGAGAGAACATGATGGTGAGCATTACAATAAACACAACTAAAATAATACTACATTTATTTTCTGAATATATAAACCCTTGACCTTGTTGGAGAGATATAGACAAACTTTCTAGTGGCATACATCCTCTTGGGAAAAGCAGTTATATTAATGTACTGACAGCTAGTGTAGGAACATCTTGAAATTTGATGGTTGTCTAATTTGCCACATTACAAAACTGAGGCATTCTGTCACTTCGATTTTGTACTCAAGACAAAGCAAGTTTTATGAACAGCCTTGTCAGTAGAATCTGTATCTTTGTTGAATACAAAATGTAAGGAAAACCCTAAATGGTTCATATGAAACCACTCAAAAAGAGTGGAAAAACAAGGCATTAAAGTTTCTATTTCTAATTTCATCAAGTCTTTTGTAGAAGCCGAGAAATATGAAAAGCATACTTACAGATTTATCAAGCGAGGATGAAAGCACAACTGCCACCTAGCAAGTGTCACTATAATAGCTGTGCTTGGCAACATGCTACTAAAATGAAATTCTAATAGATTCTCATTGCTGTCTTAAGCACTTAAATATGATTCCAAACTAGAGGAAAGTGAGCGTTTTTATGTTAGATAAATCTAGGGAAAGTTCTATTTCAGATGCGTTATAGAGGACGAGTAGGATTTTGTTCTACATACGACAGTTACGTCCACAAATTCTCAGCTAACTGATCATAAAAACCAAATTTATTCTCCGATTCTCTATTAAAGGCCAGTGACAAAAGTATTAGGAGGAAACAACATTTGCACAGGTCATTTATGTTATCATAGTGTACAAAAATGTCTTTGCTCTAGTGGTTACCATATTTTAAAGGTCCAGCTTGACAGTACAGTGATTTGCAGACGTATTGTTACAAATTCTTTAACATATACATAAAGTGGTCTGTGGTTCCAACCAGAGTTAAGATTAATGCCTCATCTCATACTATTGGCAAGTTACTTAACCTTTTCAACCTGCCATTAATTGTTTCCACTGGAATGCTTGAGGGATTGTTTTTTTACATCTGATAAGTATACTCAATCATCAAGCTGCTGGTCATCTTTAATTCTTTATCTCTTATATGCATTCTCAACACAAAGGAATACTTTTTTCGTACACCATTGGCAAAGCCAATAGTACACACTTTAATGTGATAAACTGCATTTGCGCATGCAACAAATGTAGTCAGCATTTGTAAATGCCTATTTAAATGTGCTTGCGTTTTAAAGCTAGGCCTATTTGCTTTGCCAATCCTGGTTCTAGTTGTGCACTGTGTTATCAGTGGGGGACAGTGAACACAAATGTAAGCCCACAAAATCAGCGTTCAAGGATAAATCAGCAGTGTGATAAAAATTGGCGCCAAAAAACAGACTTACAACCGTTTTCAGCACTCGCTCAGATTGTTAACTAGCAGTTTGTTTTCACATCTTTGCATTACATGACTAGTGCTGTGTTTCACAATAGTTGCCAAATTTTACCTAAAAAGGTTCAATAATTTGTAACATTCATTTATATTAAACACAATAGCACATGCAATACCATACTATTAAAATTACAAGACTTAACTTTACAAGTGATAAAACGTTTCTTAATTAAGAGAGGGTAGTAACTAAATAAAGACTGACCGTATTCTGTAATATATTCAATAGACAGGTCGTGAAAGACATCTCTGTCACATTTTGCAGTTATTAGCAATTCTATAACCTAATCTTCAAATATGGTACTGAATCACGACTTTCACGCCTTCAGAGTCAATTTCTTTGCAATCATTAACACAGTTGGCAATGCAGTGTTAAAACTATAGAAAACGTTGAGATTATGAAGGCCTGTCAACCATGCCCTTGTTTTGCTGTTTGGGCTCCCTAACAGACAGCATCATTTAAAATTTGCAACCAGCCACGTTCATATCTGTGCACTGGAGGAAAAACTGGCACAAACAATTTTACTCCGTTTTACCAAGAGCAATGTGAGCGCAATAATGGGAAATAAGCATGAAAATGAATGCATATGCTAAATACAAGGGGGATACCGCAAGATTCTGTGCATCACACACCAACATGATGAAATAGGTGTTTTGCTACAACCTAGCAACTGAACAACCTAGTTTCCAAAAGAGTAAAACAATCTAAGCACATTGTGTGTCATGCAAATTACAACTCTAAGAATAGTAATTGACTGTTTGGAAAATAAATTCGCAAATTTACTCAACTAGTCCGGTTCTGAAAGGGAAACACTTCTTTGGAACTAACATTCTTTTGTTTGATTCTCTTTACTGCTATACTGCAAACGTCACATAACGCATATCAGCCATGTAGGCTAAGTCCAGAATCTACTTCTAACCAAGTAGGGGTCCATTATTTAAGCTCTTGAAAAAAATCTCATTCCTTAAATCAGCAATGATTGAAAAGAAATCACCTATAAAAACACATGGCTTTGGCGTACAGATGTTGCTGATATTGTTCCTGTAAAATAATTCACCCTAAATATGGGAATGCTGAGAAATGTAAAGTTCAAGCTTAGAGGTAAACCCACTTCCTGTATCTCCCTGAAGAGATTAACATGCTGCAACCCGGCCATAAAAACCCCAAACCACAATTCATAAAATATTTTGGAATCAAAGAAAACTACTTTTGGCAAATGAAACACTCTTTAGGCAAACAAACAACATAGCTCCTGCTTAGTACCCAAAACTCCCCCTCATACCGCCCCTCATTCACCTTTGTCCGCGACAACTAAGATCCTGTTTCATGGGGACGACCAACTTCCCTTTACTTCTCAACTGTACCCAAAACACTCATCACCTGGTCCATCTAACGACCAATCATAGACCACTAATAATTCAGCCCTTACTAGGCCCTCCACAACTGGACTTCAGCTCCGTTTCCCCCGGCTGCAGTACCACAAAAAACCTCCTCAGATACCAACACTTGTTCTCACTTCATCTGTAACTTATCCACAACTATTCTGGATCAGAAATATTACTTTACCCTTCCATAACCCGGATCTGCAAAACTCCTCTATTGAAAAACGTCATCAAGAACTCTCGAACGATCCTTCTCCCACCTGGTGCCCATCATTCCCCCATCCTCACTACGACCACTCCACTACCAACTAACACAAACAGCTCCTCTTGCACACCTGTCTGACCTCCAAGATGGCCTCACCTACCTTGATCTCAACACTATCAGCACAGACCAGATAAACCACAGATGCATCACAATTCCCTTTCCTAGATCCGTAACACTGCTTCCCTGTCTTCCCCCAGTTAGCCCTGAATATAAATCCAAACACAACACACCACTCTCCTCCTTGGACCCAACCCCACCATCTAACATCCAACACACATCCGTCTAGTACCTGGACTCCCAACACACCTCAACCATACTCATCTAGATATCCACCACACCTCTGCCTCCTCACATGCACAACACTCTCGGACTGCTCACTTAACCTAAATATGTCACTACATCCATTAACTAAACACCCAACAATACGCCACTTACTTGCCAAGATGCCAATACCAATCTATCTGGCTCACCTGGACCACCAATGCTTCACCCCACCTACGTTTTCCTGTAATTCGCCCAGCCACTCAACCGGTCTTCAAGTCTCAACTACTTCCATTAGATTCTTCCATTAGATTCCCCCCCAGTCCTCCCAACTATATAAGTGACAACATTCGCTTAGTGACAGAAATAAAAGTGAATATAGAAAAAAGACCCACACTCCGCCCTCCCCCTAGCCTGAATGGACCCTTATCTCTTTCCTAACCGCTCATCTGGAACCCAAATACCACCCCTCCTATTCACTACCCTTCCTTCACTCCCTCACCTAAACAAGCAACACTTTCCCACCCCTTCAAATAAAATCCTGGCCCTGGGAACCACGAATCTAAACCTCGATCCTCAACACTCTTCAATCCACCTTTACCTGCACGCCAAACGTTATTCCCTTCGCCCTTTTCCTCCCCCAGGAGTCACACAACTCCTGATCCCACACCTCCCTCAATTGGAACCTCTAGACCGGTCCTTTAGGATCCTAACTCCTAACCCCAGTGATCCTAACCCCACTATGGGGTTATACAATGCCAAGTGGTCGTGAGGGGGTACAGCTTGAAATGAGTTACGAGAGTTCACATAGGCTGCTTTCTTAGATTTGTGGAGAAATTAGTTACAATATATCTAATCCCTCCCCCATCCTCCAAGAAGTCGCCAAAGCACAGCTCTCACACCCCTTCCTATGAGCTTCTCACCTTAGGCAGACACGCTCCTTCTGTGTCCCTGGTCTCATGACATTGCGTTCCTCTTCCTCGGCCGCAGCCCGTAGGTGCCCCGTCCGATCAGATAGATGCCACAACCCCCACCTCTACCCGCTTCCTCCCTCCGCCATTTTCCCTCTTCCTTCCCTTCCCCCTCTGGGGCTTTTTTTTCACGTTCGACGTCGTAGAATTGCAAGAGCGCACGTCCCTGCGAGAGACGAGCGCGTGCTTGGGGAAGATGAACGCGCAAGAACACGGGGTTTGACGTGCGCGCGACAACCTTTGCCTGTTGACTGAAATGACAATGTAAACAAAGAAAAGGGACTCTTCTGGTTCGCTCGGATTTTGCTGATGTGCGTAAACGCAGGTTAGATGAGTTTACGTTACATAACTAAGTATATAAAGTGTTAGAATCCCTGATATTAGATTAATCGAAAATAAACGAATGTGTTTCTTTTATGTTTTAGCAACCAGTACTAAATAATAATCTTATTTTATGCACTGTTGCATTGCAGTACTGATATTTAAACTTGCTTTATAAGTATGTTCTGATAAATCATAAGTAGTGTAATTGTTTTTTAGGAGTTGTATGGACCGGGATTCGTAGTCTTCTTAAGTGGGTTGTGGATACTGCTCAATTCTAAAATGGCGCAGAATTCGTCGATATCTATTGAATTGTCCCCATTCTGTTTTGTTTTGACCCGTTTTTTGTTTGTTTTCCTAGATAAATTTGGGAGCGCCCTCCGAGACAGTCTTACCCACGTACCACTTAGACTCACAATCTTCATTTATTACAAGATACCACCAAAAAACTGCCGTCCCTAGATCTCAGCGCATCTCCGCTGACTTCACGCCTCTCAGATAGCTCACAGATGTTACCTGTTAACCCCTTTTCTCGTGAACTATGCATAGCTGCCAAGTTTCCAGATTGCGGCAGCTTATGCGTGACATTTCCATGGTTTGAGTCACATTCAACTGCAAATGTGTGACACTTAGAGTGACACTTTCTCGCGAGTAAAACCAAGCAATTAAGTGCATGGAACGCGAAAAATATCAGAAATTGCTCTATTGACTATATTGAAACTGCTGCCCCCACCCCCTGAAATGGAAGGTTAACGCTTGCTTTTTATTGAACACTAAATGAACGGTTTACGGCAGCTTGTCTCATACAACGTGTAATCTAGATTTTCCTAGTACATTATGACGGAAAGTCTTAATTTTATTAAAAACACGGAGGCGAGTAATATGCTTTCTTTCTTGCATTTATTATAATAGCAGCCAAGATAAGTAAAACTACAGTTCCCAGAGGGCCAAGCGACCGCTGGCCAATGGGAACAGAGAAAAAACGTAACACATAACCAATGAGCAGGCAGCCACCAATATTACATCATAATCTGACTGCGAACAGTCCTCTTTTCGCTGACGAGTAGCTCAGATAGAGTCCAAAAACAGAGGAACAATAGATAAAATAATAGAAACAGCCAAAGTACAGGAAAAAATGTCTCGACCAAAATCCAACCAGGAAACTCAAAGATCAAGAATCACTGTGGCAGAATCCGAATTAGCAGAAGGATTATCACCAGGAAGGGAAGAATACTGATGAGAAACTTGAATCCCCTCAGGAAGATGCGGGAGGCAACGCTGGAGTCGCTGTAGGGAGGGAGAAGCACACATATTAGCAGTGTTGAGGCGGGATAATACTCGCCTCCGTGTCTTTAATAAAATTAAGACTTTCCGTCATAATGTACTAGGAAAATCTACATTTTATGGCAAGACCGGAGGCTCCTATTATGCTTGTTCAAAGCATGTCAACAACCATAGAAACAGCAGTAACAATCGGTTTGCAATAAAACATTCGAAAAACATCATTTGACAAATCCGCAGATCTCAGAATGTCCTCTAAACGAGAGCCTGCCCAAAAAGCTTTGGAGGCCATGGCTCCCCTGGTGGACTGGGCTCCGAACGTGGAGACATCTATGCCCGCGAGGGACATGATCCAACGAACCCAACAGGCCAGGGTAGCAGAGCTAACAGGGAGATAGGGTTTACGAAAGGAAATGAGAAGTTGAGAATGAGAGGACTTTCTGAGATCAGAGGTTCTTTGTTCATATACTCTGAGACATTGGCCTACACATAACTTAGGATGGGAAGGAAAATAAGGGTAGAAAACAGTGTTCAAATTCGTTTTTGTACGTTTGTTAACCTGAAACAATACACCTGTAGGAGAAAACTGACGAGAGGAAATATCCAAAGCTTTGACATCAGAGACACGTTTGATAGAAATAAGACACAGTAACATGGTAAGCTTAGCAGTGAGCATTTTTAGAGAAAGAGCAGAGTTATCTGGCCAATCAGAAAACAGTTTAAGAACCAAATTAACGTCCCATAAATTAGAATACTTAGCCAACGGAGGTTTGGAAAATTTTACTCCTCAAAGAAGACGGCAAATGAGGGGATGGGCGCCGACCGGCTTGCCATCAATGGGGCAATGATTGAGGGAAATGGCAGATCTATACAGGTTTACCGTTCTATAGGACTTACCTGCACTGGCTTCGGGAGCTAGAAAATTAACCACAAAATTTAGAGGGGCTGAAAAGGGGTCGATACGTTTCTCCAGACACCAGCTTGACCATAAAGACCAGGCGGACTTGTAGGCCTTGGAGGTACCTGGGGCCCAGGCCTTACTGATAAAGAGAGAAGCCTCTTGTGAAATGAGGAGGTCAGAAGGGATAGACTGGAGACTTTCCATGCAGACAGAACCAAGGAGTTGTCCAGGATGAGACTGTGCGGATGACCTAGCGGACTGAGCAGGAGGTCGTTGCAAGAAGGGAGGAGAACCGGAAAGTCCACCGCCATCTCCAGAAGAGATGGAAACCAAATTTGTGACTGCCAGAAGGGGACTACTATGACCAGGGAAGTCGACTGACGTCGAACTAGGGAAAGGACCCTGTTGATCATAAGAAAAGGGGGAAAGGCATAGTTGAGATGCCGAGACCATTCCTGCAGAAAAGCATCCGTTGCTAATGCCCGGGGGTCCGGGCGCCAGCTGAAAAAGCGAGGTAACTGTGCGTTGAGGCGGGAGGCAAAGAGATCTATCGAGAAAGGGCCCCATTTTTGATAAAGAGATAGGAAAACGGATGGCAGAAGCTTCCAGTCGCTGGAATCTCGAAGATAACGGGAGTGCCAATCTGCGACAGAGTTGAGATCTCCCGGCCGATATTCCGCTCTCAGAGAAAGTTTGTTTAATAGACAATACTCCCAAAGACTTTTTGCTAACTCCGCCAGAGGTTTGGACTTGGTGCCACCGAGATGGTTGATGTAGCGGACCGCAGAAACATTGTCCATGCGAAGAAGAATGGAACAACGGACTTTGTGTTTTGTGAGGCTTTGGATCGCAAAGGAGCCTGCCAGCATCTGTAAACAATTGATGTGCAATTTCAACTCCTCGCGAGACCATGTACCGCCAGTCGATATTGGACCACAACGGGCGCCCCAACCCGATAGGCTTGCATCGGATTCTAATACAAGATCTGGGGCAGAAGCGAAGATAGTTCGCCCGTTCCAAGCCTTTAAATGGTCGATCCACCACTGAAGCCCGACTCGAGATTCTTGATCGAGATCGATGAAGTCGGAGTAGGCCAGTCCTTGGCGGAGGTGACGAATCTTTAGACGCTGGAGGGCACGATAGTGAAGAGGCCCTGGAAAGATGGCTTGGATGGAAGCAGAGAGAAGGCCGACTATCCGGGCCAGAGATCTGAGAGATATTAGAGAGGAGTGAAGGACCTGAGAGATTTCTGATTTTATGGTGGAGATTTTTGCCTGTGGGAGAAGAAGAGATGCCGTGGAAGAGTCCACGAGAAAGCCCAAGAACTCGATGTGCTGAGATGGAATGAGCATCGATTTGTCTATGTTGAGAAGGAACCCTAAATCGAGAAGTAAAGAACGAGTGGTGTTTAGGTCTGACAGGAGACAAAGCTTGTCCATTTTCATGAGAAGAATGTCGTCTAAGTAGATGATGAGCCGGATCCCTAGGGATCGGAGGAAAGACACCACCGGTTTCATGATCTTTGTGAAGCACCATGGTGCTGATGATAGGCCGAAAGGAAGGGAGCAAAAGCGATAGGTCACGCCTAACCATTGGAACTGAAGAAACTTGGAGTGAGAAGCGTGAATGGGGATGGTTAGATAAGCGTCTTGCAAATCTATCCGTACCATCCAATCGTTTGGACGAAGGGTATCTCGCAGATGAATGATAGTCTCCATTTTGAAGTGGCGATAAACCACGAACTGGTTGAACCATTTCAGGTTGATGACTGGACGCATCTTTTTGTTCTTTTTTCGGACAAGGAAAATGGAGCTGAGGAACCCGGAGGGTCTAGAGGAGCTATCTGAATGGCTTGCTTTGAGAGTAGGTTTTGGATCTCTACGGAAATGAGATGAGACATGTCCACTGAGAAAACTAGAGGAGGAGGAAACACTGTCTGGAAAGGAGGCGCGTAAAGCTCAATAAGATAACCTTGGCCTGAGTTGAGGACCCAGGGATCTGCAGTGAGAGTGCGCCATTTTTGAAAGAAAAGTTTTAGACGACCCCCGACTGGGGGAGGTAAAGTAGGACCTACCTTGCTGGATGTTGTTGTTGCGGAAATTCTTCTGTCCTCGGCCTCGGAACCCACAACGTCTTTGGGGGTAGAACTGCGGCTTGTACTCTTGATAACCTGAATTGAAGGATCCTCTGGAGCCTTGATTGGGGTATGAACAGCCGGAAGAGCAGCCCCTGCCTCTGCCGGCCCGTCCAAAAACCCGAGGGGAAAAAACTTTCTTGATGGATTGCTGGGCTTTATCCAACGAGGCAAAGGTAGTGACGAACCTGCTTAGGTCCTTAACCAGAGAGTCACCAAATAAAAGACCGTCCGCTTTAATGCCGGGATCTAGAGGAGCCAGGTTAGCCAACTTAGGATCAAGTTTAATGAGCAACCCTTTACGGCGTTCATATGTAATAGCGGCATTGGCATTACCTAGGAGACAGAAGGCTCGTTGGACCCACAAAGAAACATCTTCTGCACTTAAGTCCTGTCCTTCCAAGCAAGCGGCTTCTGCCAGGTCGAACATGCGAACCAAAGGACCCACAACATCTAGGAACTTGTCTTGGCAAGTGGACCAAGCTTTATCCACACCTTTGCGGGGGTCTTTACCAAACTTAGAGAAAAAGGTAAGGAGAGGTTGATCTATGGAAGGAGCCACTGTGATATTAGACGCCAGAGAAGGCTTGGGGCACTCTGATTTCAATTTAGCCCTGGCAGACTTGTCAAGGGGAAGACGCAGTCGGGCTGAAATATAGTCACCAACATGGAGTGCAGGGAACCATTCGGTGGAATTGGGATGGCGAATAGTAGAAGGATCAAACATGGGGACGCCCTCTGAATCTAGGACGGGAGAAGAGGAAAAGGAGTCACATTTGCTTTTCTTAGCAGGGGGAGAAGGGGGGTCTGCCACATCAAAAACATCAAATAAGGAATCATCAGCGTCACCCATATCGTCGTCTGTGTCCAGAATGGTGGAAATCACCAGTTTTTTAGGTAGCTCTACATGTTTAGATTTAGATTTTCTTTTACCGTCAAGATTTGACAACCCCTCCTTAGAAGGAGGCCTGGGAGGTACAGAGTCCTCAGTCTGGAGCAAGGGAGGCTCGCTAATCAGGCGTGACGCACTTTTGGAAACATTTGTAGAGGGTACCGATTTTCTTTTTCTGCTATCCCCCGCAGAATGGGCCAAAGCTTTGGACAACAGACTGAGCATGGAGTTTTCCATGCCCTTTGAAAAGCGTTTCATAGATGCTTCCACAGCATTTTCAACAGAATTATTAATAAACATTTAAATCAGATTTGAAGGCATCGCCTTCCTCATTTTGTAGGTCAGACCCTTGGGAACTGTTAATTTCCATGTTCAACAGCAGTTCAAGCAGACTGACTGGCCAGGAAAGGGTTAACCTAAACCTGAGAGAAGCCGGAGGAGGGCAAAACCACAGCAAACCACTCCCACAGGGGCGGGCACCAAGAGCGAGAGATACGAGGCTGAGAGGAGCTCCATGCAAGGAGAGGAATGCGTGCTGAAGAGAACAGCTGAGACGGAGAAAAACCGCCGCAGCGCACGCGGAGGACAGAACCGTCCACATGAGCCGGCGGGGGAGGGGGGGGCGGGCGGGCGGCCCAACGAGTGAAAAGAACGGAGATAGCGCAGCGCAAAGCAGTAAGGCAGCAACAATAATGGCGAAATACCAGTAATAATACAGTGACAAGCCAAATGAATAAGAATACAATGAAATATATATTTTTTTAAACGGAACAACGAAGAGAAGGCACTTATCTGACTGCGAGCAGCAAGAAAAGAGGACTGTTCGCAGTCAGATTGTGATGTAATATTGGTGGCTGCCTGCTCATTGGTTATGTGTTACGTTTTTTCTCTGTTCCTATTGGCCAGCGGTCGCTTGGCCCTCTGGGAACTGTAGTTTTACTTATCTTGGCTGCTATTATAATAAATGCAAGAAAGAAAGCATAATAGGAGCCTCCGGTCTTGCCATAAAATACCGTTTTAAACAATGTGGTTGTACACAGTGCATTTAGTCGCAGGCTGTGACCTCGTAGCACTATAAGACAGAAGTTACTATTTCCAGTACACAAAGCAGGACTCAAATGTTGCGGAGGCTTCCATACCGCCAAGTATCGCGGACGCATAGCGATCTGAATTCAGCTTCTTTATTCAAGATCTGACCATACAGGAAACAGGTTCGTCTGGCTCTACTGCTGCAACCATAATAAACCGAATGCTCCCAGTGGAACCAGACCATGTAACACCACTGTATTCCAATATACAAACCACAACAACCCACTCCTTACAATAAAAAAAAAAGGAAACCACCAAACAAACAACACCACCACCCCCTTTAAATGGAAAAAAAGCAGAACAATAATAAAACTATGCTAAAAGAAATCAAAACACCAGAAAACTAATTACCATTTATCCTAAAACATGATCATTTAACCATCCAGGTAATACTCTTTTCCTTTTCTCACCATCAGAGTATTGTTCCTGTGCACCTTCTTTGGGATATTCACTAACATTGCTCGTCCACTCTTCAGTCACACAACCAACACATTCCTACAACTCTGGCACATCAGCAACATCATCCTGTGGTAATGTCGACTGTGCACACACAAACTCAAACTCAACCATATCCTCTAACCAAAGAGAATCAACTCCTCCACTTAACCACCATACCACCACACTCCATCTGCTGATCATTAGAACATAAAGCCACACACTTCAGATTCAACACTTTACTATTCCTAAGTTTAACAGCATTCCTTAAGATTTCCACCACCTGCTCTGGTGGAAAAAATTGACTTTCGGCCTTAGGCACCGTAACCTGCTTCTATATCTGCACCCAATCTCCCACTTTTATGTGAATCAGTTTGACCTTATGGGCAGCATCATAGTACTCTGTACTCTTGCTATGTGCCTCCTCCAACCTTTGTTTTACCAATTCCGCAGACCGTTGGTCAACCGCACTATGACACATCCATTCTAGTGTGAACTTACACCTAGGGTTCCATCCTCTCATCATTACGAATGGGGACACACCAGTAGAAACATTCTTAGTTACCCTGTAAGCCTGCACAGCTTTTTTCACTGCAATCCTCCAATCACACCTCTTACCAACCACACTCTGAATAACCCCTTTGATAACACAGTTAAATCTTTCCACAGTACAATTGCCACTGGGTTTATAAAGGGCAGTGGTCTTATGCTTCATATCTACCCTCTCAAAATATGTTTTAGCTGCATTGGAAACAAACTGCACTGTATTATCGCTCAAGAGCAAAGCAGGGATACCTTCCGACCCAAAAGTCTTATCTAAAAACTCTTAACACTGTAGTCGTATCTGCTCTCTCCACTATATCCACCACAGACCACTTGGTGAAAAGATCTATCAACACAATCACATACTCCTGTGACTCTCCAACCAGACCCAACAAATCCACTGCAATACCTTCCGAAGGCTGTTTAGAGATCAAACATTTGCTCATGGAGGTCTTAAAGTGCTCAAAGTTTTGTCTGATGAAGAACAAATATCACACTTCCGGATAAACCTTTCCACTGCTTTGTATACTCCTGGCCAACAAAACATATCTTTTACTGCTGATTTGGTCCTCACTATACCAAAATGACCCTCATGACAAAAATCCAAAATCGTGTCCCTCACCCCATGTGGAGGAATAATCTTACACCCTCAAAAAACAAATTCCCTGTCCACAGACAACTCTGACCTAATCTCTCAAAACAGTCTACACTCTTCAGATAAATGTTCATTTTTTGGCCAACCATCTGACGTACTTCAGAATCATTTGTAAAATGTTATCCTCCTTGTGTTTTTCCTCCCAGTCCTCCCTTTTAATAGCCTTTGACCCTGAATCATGTACTAAGGCAACCTTAAAATCATTCCAGGGGTAATTCTGACACACTTCTAAAGGACTCGGCATTCTGGACAAACAATCTAGTGATTGTCCTTCCCTGGAACGTACATAATGTTGTAAATGTAATCCATCATCCTCATCGACAACCTCACAATCCTGGCTGGAACTGTAACACTCCCCTCCATAGTTAATAGCTTAACTAAGGGTTTGTGATCAAACCGAATGGTAATCGGTCAACCCCATACAAAAGCACGAAAATTTTCTAATGCCCATGCGCAAACTAGTGCCCCCTTGTCTATTATAGGATAACTCTCTTCAGCTGGGAACAAGGACCTGGATGCAAAAAGAATGATGCTCTCATTTTCCCTCAAGCTCCTTCTGTGTCAACACTGCTCCTAGGCCTTTATTACTAGCATCAGTCGTTAACTAACACTCCAATTTCGGGTCAAAACTACTCAAACTAGGCACTCTTTCCAGATAACCCTTGCTATTACAGAACTCCTCTTCACACAACGGATCCCATAAAAATTTCACATATTTCTTGATCAACTGCCTCATGTTTCACACCTTTTCTGCAAAATTGGGGATACATTTTGCACAATACTCGGCCATCCCCAGGAATGACCTTACCTCATCCTTCTTTGTAGGTGCCGTGGCCCCAGTGATGGCATTTATCAAAGAAGGCTTAGGTTTCACCCCCCCTTTCCACTCACATGCCCCAAATATGTCACACACCTTTCCGCAAACCTGCACATACTCAGCTCCACAGTCAAACCTTTGCTTTCCAGTATACCCAGCACCTTTTGTAATCTCTCATTGTGTCTTGCGCTATCCTCCCCAAAGACTAAAATGTCATCCTGGAAGTACATCACCCACTTTCTTTTCCAAACAAATTGTGCATGAGGCATTTGAAAAACGGCTGCCCCTGATGCCAGTCTAAACGTCATTCGCTTAAACTGAAAACACCCAAAAGGTGTGATAAATGCTGTGAGCTTCTTGGATATCGGCGTGAGAGAGACCTGATTATATGGGCTTGAGAAATCGATGGTTGAAAACCACTTAGCCCCCTTCAAACTTGACATCATCTCTGTGATCTTAGGTAGGGGAAAACAATCAATGAGAATGTTATTGTTCATGTGTCGTAAATCCACACAGAGACAGATCTTGCCATTGCTACGATGAGCTACCAGCACCGGAGAAATCCAGTCCAAACACTCAACTGGTTCGATAATATCCATTTCCACCAATCTGTCCAACTTCTTTGAAACCTCCTCCCGCACCATCATTGGCCTGTGAACTTTAGGGGTGGCATCACTTTTCAGCACAATATTGTGTTCAAAACCCTCCAACAAATCCCAGTTGCTTGCTAAAAACTTTGGGAAATTTCTTCGCCATGTCACTTCCAATACAGCTTCCATCTTCCACCACCAACACTTTCTCCACACTGGTGGGGTCTAGCACAATATGCAGGTTGCCTTGATCTTGCCATCCCAGGACTGATGGTCCTTTCTTAGCCACATATAATTTACCCCTTGAATGTCTACCCTTAAAGGAAATGGATAATCACCTAAAACCCAACATGTTGATTCTTTCGCCAGAATAGCTTTCAGGACTTATGTCAGGCGGTGAGAGGTGCATGCCAAATTTCTCTACAAATTTGTTCCTCCATACTTACTCGTTGACGATTGTGAAAGGTAATCCAGAATCCGCATATATTTTTATTCAGACTCCTCTTATAGACATATTGCACTCAGGCTTCCCTTTGGACTCTTCTCATCAATGTTCAGGACAAATTTCTCTTGTAAATTCCTAATATTGTCCAATTTCAGAGACTTCTCGTCCCGCTCACTCTCCCAAGAGTTCTTCCCTTCATATAGGCATTTAACCGTGTATGTTTCTTGCATACCTTAGCATAATGGCCAATGAAGGATGCCACAACTACTGCACTTCTGCTTGAGTGCTGGACATGTTTTGCTATACGCAAGGTATTCCTTGCTGCCACATCGATAACACCTCCTGTCATTACCTTCATGTTTTTCTTTAGAACTATTTTTTTTCATACTTCCCCATACAAGGCGTTACTTTACAGATACAGTGCGATCCTTATCCGATTGTTTTAACTCTATGCTGCATCTCCCTGAGATTTCAGCCTTGCGCACAATAGCCAACACCTCCTTCAGTGGTGAATCTCCATTCATCCACAGGCGTTCTTGGATAGCTGGATTATTGGCATGCATAACCAACTGAACTCTTTTTAAGTTGTCATGGATAACACCAAACTTACAGTCAATGGCTAGTTTCATAAGCTCTGTTACGTAGTCATCAGCTGACTCATCTTTATTCTGCTTACGTTGAAAAAACTTAAATCTAGTTATCCCTATGCATACTTTAGGTGTAAAATATCTGTCTAAATCCTGTAACTCAGCTGCAGTGTATTAGTATCACCACTAACTGTAGTCTTTGGCATGCGACTAAATGTTTTCAACCCCACAGGACCCAAAGAGTGCAAGAGGATCCTTTTCTTCTGTTCCGCTGACATTTTCTAAGATTCATCAATATAATGTTCAACATACTCCTTCCATTCCACCCCCTTCATGGAAGGCTCTATCTCTTAAACCCAAAACGCATGCGGGTGGCTGATTGAAAAGTTTTGCTATGCCATGTTTAAATTGCCACTGAAGAACTATATCCCAAAAATGAGACAAAAAAAATGTTCTGGACCCAGTCCAGATAAATCCCACCATAGTGCCTCAAAATGCACTGAAAATAAGGGTGACACCCTCACCTGTTTCCTGTATGGTATAGTAGTCCCAACAAAACACCACTGCTAGTGCCTCCACAGTATGCACCAACTCGCTGTGCTTAGTGTTGAGCGCTGAAGTAGTCCGCAGTGCTCAGCAACGCACTTGCTGCCGGATTCTGACTATTTTGTCTCATGTAAAGAACCAAAGTGGCCACCCAGGGTCACGCAGCGTGACCTGACGCACGATGAGCGTCACAACATGTAAATGAGGTGTGGCAAGCACCGCACATTCCAGCGAGAGATGGCCAACCCTGAGTGAGTGCAAACGATGATGGCACCTACAGCAGAATGAAGTACTCACGCACCCAGAGGCTTTAAACGTTGGAACCCGCTCCTCGCTGCCTGACGAAGTTTCCAACTGAATTTCAGGGTTGAAAAATGCTCCGCACCCCTCTGGCTAATGATTGTAAAACAGTGATTTCCTTGCCAATCTCTGTGTCTGCAGGCAATAAAACAGGAACCATAGTTACACTGTACTTGCTGGCACAAAAGTTCGCATCTGAATGACAGTACCGATGAGGTACCAAAATGTAGTCCAAGTGTTGTAGAAACGGTTCAATTACCAGCTCTTAGCCAAATTGTTGTGGAGGGTTCCATAGTGCAAAAGTATACACAGAAGCGTAGTGATCTGAATTCAGCTTCTTTATTCAAGCTCTGACCATACAGGAAACAGGTTCATCTGGCTTTACTGCTGCAACCGTAATAAACCGAATGCTCAAAAGTGGAACCAGACAAATGAATACAGTGGAACCTGAAACCAGACCATGTCATACCCTTGTATTCCAATACACAAACCACAACAACTCAATTCTGTTTTTCTCTCCTTTTCCCCACAGGCCAAGTATCTATTCACTAATTTTTCCATGTCAGACTCATTCCAGGCAGCAATGATTTTCCTTGACACTCCTTTTGGTTTGAGCTTTGCTTATGTGTCTTGCTGGCACCATGGTCAAAAATGTCTTGTTGGTGGTAGTACATACTACTGTCTTGTGGTTTGTGGCCTCCTGGTCTGCCTTGCTACGTTGGCTTAGGCCTGGCTGCCATGATGCCTTTTTGCGCACGTTACTTTGTGCCGTTGTTTTTCCAGCCTCTGTTTAAGCCCTGCTATTTTAGAGCTGTCTGCATATTTGTCTTTCACCTTTTCTCCTGTTCCCTTTGGGCTACGTCTGCACACCATGTACAAGGTCGAAAAACAACGTCCCTTGTTCTTGCTGATCTGGCCAGTCCTTCGCACTTAGACATAACACTATGTACAGCTGCCCTGGAGAAATTTGTGTGCTTTTAATATTGTGATTTCACGGTTAGAGACACTTGGAGAAAAACCTTTCCAGAGAGAAGAGCTGTGCTTGTCTGATGATGTAAACCTTGCATCTAGATATTGAGGTATGGGGGTTCGCTAGACAAAGCCCAGAGGTCTTCTGTTTTTATAATAAACTAGCTACTAGCACGGGGAGGGTGGTAAGGTCATTTAGCCCTATATCCACTGCTTTGTGAAATGCTTTCCCCGTTTGTATTCTATGGAGTTGTAACTATGCTGATTATATTATCCTTATGCATTATGCTGATAGTACTGGCACGTGTACTGTATCTTAGAGCACGGTAGTTGAAATAAACATTTTAAACTATACAGTGTTTCTTACGCGCGTTGTGGACAGGTATGAGTGAGTTATGAAAGGGTGTTCTTGCTACTGCGAGTCCTGAGAGAGAGATACCGTGTTCTGGGTTGTCTAATCATTGGTAGCATTGTTGCTAATGAGACGCTACAGCTAGTCGGGTTGGGGTTTTAGGTGCTAAGGTGTATGGTTGGCTCACCACTATATTCCGAGGTCCTATTATCCTGTGCATAGCTCTGTGTATGTGCAGAATCCCTACAACATGGCGCAACCAACGAGTGGGCTGCTTATCTGCGAGACGCTTGAGTAGTATTTGTGCTTGTCCACAACTCCCTTCGCAGACGCTTCCGGAAGCGTGTGTGACGGCGATACCTCCTATATTGACGTTTTTATAGGTTCTTTCAAGCTTGATGTTGTTAAAAGGTTTTTTTGAATAAAACCCTCTATTGTGCTGCCTCATATTAGGTTGTCGAAAAATTCTAGCCTAAAATGGCTGTTCAAATTGCGGCACATAGCCACGCAGCGCTCCGGGCTCACTTAACCGTGTATGGAGTGCCTGACGCGGATGTCGATCTGATCTTTGTGGTACAAGCGGATCCCGCTTACCACTTTGAGGTGTTTTACTCTTGGATCACCTTTCCGGCAGTGGATGGGGCTGATAATTTGTTCCATGAATATGAAGCCACCGTTTTTCCTAATCACTATAGACCGTATAGGAATCTTGAAGTACCGCTCACGGCTTGGCAACACCGTGTTTGGTTTGATGGCGCCCTCCCCCAACCGGTTACCGCGGTTCGTTTAGGCCCCTTATCAATTGAAGGGGCCACTTGGCCTGTCTTGGCCGGGTATACTCCACATCCGCGTTATATGACGGTGGCAGTCGGTGAACTGCGTAATTTACATTCGTCTTTGATACGAGCTTTAGTACAGTATGCTACAGGCAACATCCAGGGAGCCCCGCCTGGAGTTGCAGCCCATCCAGCTGGTGCAGGCGGTGTGACCATAAGTCCTGTCATGGTTAATTCGGTGATGGGCAAGCGACCACAAAATAAGGATGATTTTCCTTATTGGCTTGCAGAAAAATTTGACCAGCTGGAGGCAGTTTTTCCAAATACATCTCCTGTGGAAAAACACAGGATTTTGACGATTAGTTTGCCAAAAGACTTAATCCCCGAGTTGGCAGAATGCAACAACTGGGGTAGGGTATTCGCAGCAGTATATGCGAAGTGTTTCGGCACTCCTTCTGTTGTAATTTGGCAGCACTTAAGTTAAGCATTGGCTAAAGACAGCCTGTATTCAGAGGCTAAATTGTCCGCTTTGTGGAATCCATTTTGTATTTCTGTCAGCCATTTTGGCTGCCATGTGCTACCATGTGCTCGCCATGTGCTCTGTCCTACCTTCCTGTTAACTGCTCTTGAAATCTGCCTAGAGACAAGTTAACTTTAGTTCCTCTTGCTTTGCACATGCTCAGTTGAGCTTGCAGCTGTTTCAAGTTTATAAATGTCAGGATGTGTCTACTAAAAGTAGAAACTGTTATCTCCACCCACTTGTCGACTGTGCATTCTCTGTATGACCTTATATGTACCTACAACCAGCATTTGTGTTTGTACCGCCTTCATTTGAGCCCCTGTGTGGGTATAAAAGGACCAGGATCCTTCCATTCAGTGTGCTACTTCATGCATTACTGAAGGGTGATGTGTGAATGTTAGCTCCACCTTATAAGGTTTAATAAACTCTGTCTTTTATATTTCAGTTTCTGTGCCAACTTCTTCCTAAGTGTCTGAGGACTCTGTGCAGAGAAGGGAGAACCCCTAAGCACTGGTAGGCCTTGCTGAGGCTCACTACAACAAATTGGCGCTCCAACGTGGGGCTCATCAGTGACTCGGATGCCCGAAGGACTGGTCGAGATGAAGGATTGGAATCTCGCTCTTGGACGCGATCGCTGCCTGAGGAGACCTGAGTCTTGGCACCCATGGCGTTTTTCCTTTCTTTCTGATCTGACCAGCCCGGCGGCGCCGGTCCTTGACTGAGATCTCTTCTGTTGATTTGCCGTGCAGTGACCATTTGGTCAATTTGAGAACTTGGCAGTTGGAACCTGGACACCATTTGATTGGTAAGAGCCGTTTTGCGGCACTTGCTGTTGGTTTGATGCCTTTGATTGGTAAGGTAGTTTTAGTAACACTTACTGTGGCTTTGTTTGTATGATTGGCCAATTTTGGAATTTGTTTTGTAAGTTATATATGCATTGCAATTCATATAGGCAGGTAATGAGGAGATTTTTCTCTATTTGAAATTGTTTGAACAGCGCAACGTACAAAGAGTACCTTAAGCGCTACTTTGATTATAATACTGCATATTCTGCACTATTTTTGGCATGCCTGTTTCCAGTACACTTCGCAGAAAGTGTTGCTGTTTTGGAGGTACCGATATGGATTTAGTAAGTACTTAGTTGACTCCCCTCAGAGGGGATACCTAAATAGGTTTAGGTATAGTAAAAAGATATTTCTTCCTTGGTGACTAAGTACCCCATGGAACTAAATATGTACATAAAACGGATCCGGATCTGCGCACTTAGTAACATTCATAAGTGGTGATATGCAGAGCGCTTTTTGAGTGTTCTACCAGCCAAAACTGGCGAATTTGACCATGGAACAGTTTTTTGGGCTACTTTTGAGAGCTCTTCTTGTAAATATGACTTACAATTAGTATTTACAAATAGGTTGGTCTTGCGTACACTTTGTAAGCTGTCCTAAGTATTGATTTGTGGGTTCAATGTGTGTTTAAATGTCTATGTGGGGTTTTTGGTTTGACATTGGTAATACTTGTGTGAGTACTCTGTGTACGAATGGCTGGCTTTAAGCGCGCTGTGTTGTGTCCTTCTGTAACTGTCTGAATGAGCTCAATGAGTTTGTTTATGTTTTTTTTTGCTGTCATTATTCTGTTATGCAAAATGTCATTTAGTTACTTACATATTAAATAAAAATCCAGAAATAAATTATGTAACATATGCTAAACAGCTGCATGTTACTATTAAATTGACAGAGTAAGACACTATACATGTGTGCAAATTGCCACAATGCTAAACATAAAATTAGAATTCGTATTCAATAGGATTAAAATAGGCCTCATACAGAGAGGTAGAAAAACGAAATTGTGTGTTTTGTAATCAATAGACTTAAATACACAATGTTACAGCCTTTTCTTTAAACATTGTATTAGACATTAAAAGGCATGCACATCATATGAGTGAATTTGGTCGTTGCTGAACTAAATATACATTATAGAAAGATAGATTTGACTGCATTGAAATGCCTCAGTTTTTAAATAGACTGTGACATGCTTTTCTCTCAGCACCCGAGAAAAAAGCTTTCCGACAGCTGTGTTTAAACTGACTAACTGAAAGAAACCGTTTGACACAGCAAATGGGGATTTAACTCTGTCAGGGTATTTCAAATAATAAAGGGGTTTTTTCCTGAGAAAGGCGTGAAAATTCGACGCCTGCTGACACACAACAGCTGCATAAATAGCATATGGCTATTCCTGCTCACGGCCACAGACAGGAATGCTGCGTCAGCGATATTTTAAGTCAGTGTAGGTATACAGGCCTGCATTATTTTAAAAGTTTCAAAACACCAGTTTCATTATTTTGGATAACAGAGAACAAAATTGAAAGTAGGGATTTCCTTTCTTAATGCCTTCTTTACATAAGTATATCTATGGTTCCGATGTTAAATGATAACTGTCCATTAAAAGTGGCGCAGACTTTTCCTGTTTCAAGTAAGGCTTCTGTGCTTAGGGTTATGAATGAATGTGTTTAAATATGATAGGCTACGAATGAAGCTTGCTTTTCCAATGTGGAATCATCAAAATGGTTGGTTTTATTGATAAAAAATAAAATTTAATTATATGGGAAAAAATATATTGCTAAAAATAAATGCTTTAAATTCGTTTTTTCATCTTTATAAAGCCTAATCATCATACTGTGAATTCCTAGCATCAAAGTTGAATTTAAGCAGTGCTGTACCGCAATAAGAAGGGAACTTAAATGTGAAATGTCACTTTACCCAGCCGTACAAAACTTGTTTTTAAAAGGGTATATCTTATGCATTTCTGATTTCCCATTCCTGGGCTATCTAGAGAACACTCTGGGGGTTCCTATTATGCAAAAATATTGTAGGATATTCATTTTTAAGTGCCCCTACCACCAAAGTCGAAATTGAGCTAAAATTCACAATTTTACAAGCAGTTCTACCACTCAAGGCAGTTTTAACGTGCTCTTAGGCTTCAATAAAAGTATATATATGCAAGTATAAAATAAACAGCTGCCTCTGCATTACTAGATTGCACACCACTGTACATAACTGAGAATAAGTATAGGACTGCTTTTCGCTGTGATTCTCCAGAGTTGCTTTGCAATACAAAACCGCATGGCAAGCCTTGCACACAAAAATGAGCAGCTGCTGAACGGGTCAAAGGTCGGAGTTCTGTATTTAGCTACTTAGCAGGCTGAAGGGTAATGTTTGCTTGGATACTTCGACCTTCGAAAGATTTTTGAAAGACGAGATGATAGCGCAAAGAGAGAAAGAGAAGCTTTGCTTCCTATTTTTGGCAAACACACGTTTTGCGCAGTCCTATGCCACGAAAGGAAGACAACCCTCAGTTGAACATTGATCTGCCATTTATATAAAATAATGGTTTTAGTTTTAAGAATACTGTGTAGGGGCTACGATAAGGAGGAAATGGATTTTAGTTTGCATTCATGCGCCCTCATGTTACTCTAGTACAATTGCTGTAGAAAAATTGGTTTAAAGTTAACTCAATTTGCATTGTGTTAGACTGAATCAGAGAATAGCCACTTTCTAAGATATCTCCTATAACTTTGTTTGTGCCCAGTTGCTATGAATAGGGGTTGAAAGTGTTGACAGAAGTAAAACCTGTTTCAGGTTTTCCTACTGTCAAAATGGGGGAAGGAGGCTAGCTCCTCTACAAATTAAGAGTAGGCAAAATTATGTTTTCTCTCTTCTTTTTCTCACTTTTTTTGAGTCTGTCTAAAGCTGTCTAGGAAATGGCCATGTGACAGTTAAGGCACTTTGCATTGTTCATAAGGCGGCACACAAAATGGGGCCTAAACCATTACAGAGAATGTTTACTTGGTACTCCCCAGCTAGAAGTCTTCGTTCCTTGGCAGCCCACCTAGTATGTACCCCACGAGTCAAGAAAACCCGACTAGGAGGTAGATCATTTGGCTATGCAGCCGCAAGGTTATGGAATGAACTACCAAGTGAACTCAGACAGACTGATGACTTACTGCAGTTTAGAAAAAAGCTAAAAACCAGGCTCTTTCCAAAAGAATAGCCTTGAGAGATTGGCGCATGATGATTCATAGTTTTATAGCTGCACAGTGATTTAGGTAATCCCAGCGCCAGGATGCCCGTTGGGTGACAGCTGCGCTATATAAATGCTACTTACAATTACAATTACAATTGGCTATTCTGTAATACTGTTTTAAAATTGTTAGAATTAATAAAAAGATGAAACACATAAGCTATGTTACTGCCCATCCTGTATGAAAGAATGAGTAGAACAGATTGATGTTCCCTTATTTGATCTTTAAGGAAAATTGTATAGTGGGGGTTTCTGTTCAAAAATCTCAGGTGGCAACACTATTATTGTTTATGTTATTCTCATGTTCTATACAGTTTTGCAAGGGCATTGCTAGTCTTTTATTAGCTAGTCTCTGTAAATAAGCTGACAGCCCTTATTAGAGCTGGAGATAGGTTTTTTTTCCTTTTGAAAATGATGTTGCATAGTCCAGATCGTGAAAAGTACAATGCAGGAAAGACGCTCATGTGATCCTTAGCAAACATTTTGAAGGAAAATATTGTTTTATAGGAGTTTGTTTGTCATAACATGTTCTGCTGGAGAAAAAGTACCCACTATGTTGAAGTTTAGTTCTTTTTGCAATAAGAATCCCTGTTAGATTAGCAGTTTTAGATTTTCCTGCTGCACCTATAACATGAGAGCATGGTCCTAAGCATAACATGTAAGAGAAATTATTTTACAAGTGTCTGCAGTCCTGTACAAGTAATGTAAAATCTATGAGTAAAAGTGTAGAACATTTCCTTTTTCTTGAGGGTTCTTCAGATTGGTAATATAGGAATACACCAATGTAAGTATTTGGAGTATGTCTGTATTGTTTTTCTCTTTTCCTCAGAATTTAGTAAATGAACACAGACTTCCTTGGCTGTTTGGGATTGGGTGATGTATTACTCTTGTCAGTTCACCAAAACGTTCCTTTTATACTTGCCAATAGGTCCAGGGTTTTCTACTCTCAGATAGATGAAGTGGTTCTTGGGTGCCTTGCTAATGTATGGGGCGCCCCAAGACTAAGGAAGTATTCTGAGACTATCCTCTCTGTTGTTAGATTATTTCTGTGCCTTGTCTAAAGACCTCTTGTTCTGTCCACCAATAGATATTTGCTGCCTTACAACCATTGCCAGAGGGGCCCGGACATCAGATCCAGCCTGGGGAGTCAGCGCCACTGCAGCTTGAAGCCAAAGTGAAGGTAACCAGCACAGGCGTTGCTGGCAACTAGGACCTCAGTGAAGGCGAAAGCACTGGGACGTGAAGTGTGTACCCCTGCCACTGTCTTGGGCGAAAGACGGGGTCACAAATCAGGATGAAGAAATCTTTCTGTGGATCCAGTTTTTGATGCCGCCCAGCTGAGAGAGTCACAGACCGATAAGGACGGCAAGGAGGCTTTTGCTTGAGGTGACCCCCTTTGAAACAAGGGTTGCTTCAGGCCTCTTAATCCTGGTCCCAAAGTGAATGCAAGTCTACGCCTTTGTTTGTTGATCAAGAGATGCCCGAGCACATTGGGTACAATTTGTGGCCCCAACAAAAGAGCAGTGCGCCAGAAGTGCAAATACAGGAGTTAGGGAAGGACTTGAGTTTAGGGTACAGGTGCTATGCCCTTGGTGCCTGTTAGATTAAAGTGAAGAAAACTGGTGCACTGCCTGAGACACTGGATAGGATCATTGAGGGTATTTGCCCTGGGGGGTGATTGCCCTATCCTGAAAGAAAGACTTTTTCTTCTCCGTGATTCTTGAGTTGCGAGTTGTGCAGCTCCACCGTGGGAACAACAAGAGCCTGCCTGTGAGGCTCAAAACGGACACAGGGAGAAGACTCCCCTCTGGCTGGTTGGTTCAAGGACTTTTTGTTGTTGTTAGTAATGTACCCCTTTGGTCGTCCCATTTTTTTTGGAGGAGCAGCCCTTTGCGGCTCCTTGTCCTAATTCCTATGGCCCTGTGTGGTCCTCCTGGTCCCCCGGAGCCACAATTGTTTTTTGTAATAATATGTCTGATTGCTTTAATATTTTTTAAGAGTAATGTTTATTCTGCACGAGAAAAGTTCATCTGAGCATGTTACTTTACTCTTTCCTTAAGTATATTAATTGATAATTTAGCCCTCATAAGAAATACTGGAAAAGTCTATTGAAAATGTTTTTATTAAGTATGTGCTGTTGGCTATTAATTGAAATAGATAGTCACTGAAATACATCAGAGCCCTGAAACTTAGAATTAGACTAGATGATTTTGGACTCTTGTTTCTGCTTGGAGCTGGAAGCTACTGACTATCCTGTGTGTAATGATTAATACTTTTTACATGCTGTGTATGTATCCAATGTGGTCCAATGCTTTGCTCCATTTGCATCTCTGCTTGTATACCTGGGAAGAGGGAACGTTGCTGAAACAAAGGCCCAACAAATGTTGAATAAAGAGGTGGCCGAAATAATGTTAATAGATGTACGGGATGAATATTTAGATTACCCCAGATAAACGAATGTCTTCAGCCAATGCTGAAAGGGCCGTCTGTTGTAATTTGGCAGCACTTAAGTTAAGCATTGGCTAAAGACAGCCTGTATTCAGAGGCTAAATTGTCCGCTTTGTGGAATCCATTTTGTATTTCTGTCAGCCATTTTGGCTGCCATGTGCTACCATGTGCTCGCCATGTGCTCTGTCCTACCTTCCTGTTAACTGCTCTTGAAATCTGCCTAGAGACAAGTTAACTTTAGTTCCTCTTGCTTTGCACATGCTCAGTTGAGCTTGCAGCTGTTTCAAGTTTATAAATGTCAGGATGTGTCTACTAAAAGTAGAAACTGTTATCTCCACCCACTTGTCGACTGTGCATTCTCTGTATGACCTTATATGTACCTACAACCAGCATTTGTGTTTGTACCGCCTTCATTTGAGCCCCTGTGTGGGTATAAAAGGACCAGGATCCTTCCATTCAGTGTGCTACTTCATGCATTACTGAAGGGTGATGTGTGAATGTTAGCTCCACCTTATAAGGTTTAATAAACTCTGTCTTTTATATTTCAGTTTCTGTGCCAACTTCTTCCTAAGTGTCTGAGGACTCTGTGCAGAGAAGGGAGAACCCCTAAGCACTGGTAGGCCTTGCTGAGGCTCACTACAACACTTCCATGACGGTTCTCCCCTCTGTAATTAAACGAGTGCAGGATGAGCATGGCCCTGAAGCGGCTGTGGAATTAGGGATGAGACTGGTGGGAGTGTTCGACGTAGTAGCTGATTTGATCCTTGCGAATGTCAAGGGCGATGCAGTTAACTTTCAAGTAGCTAATGCTTTGGCTTTGGTCCCAGATCCGGACAAGCAGCGCGAATTACCGAAAAGTATTGCACAGGTTTACAAAACAATTGGCCGCAATAGCCTGGGAGTTAAGCCTTTTGCTAAATTGCAAACACAATCGCAACAACAACCAAAAACTCAATCTGAGAAAGATGAGAAACCAGTTTTTACTAAAAAGAGCTGGAGGTTGAAAAAACAGGGTAAGCAACAGAAGAAGCCGGGATCGCGAGGCGCATCCCCGGTTTCCGTCTCTTCTGAACGCACATATGATTTGCGCGATAGGGCGAGAATTAAATCTCCAGAGAGATTTCAAGTCCCTGATTCGCGTTCTCCTCGTTCTTCACAGGCACCAACAACTTCGCAGGCTGGTGGAGGAGATCACCAGGATAGAGGAAGGGGTCGAGAGGCTCCACAGGGACGAGACCAACCTCGACAACAGGTCAGAGGGAAAGCAGAAGAATTTCAACGCTCTCACCCACAGTTTCAGAAGAAGAAAGTTGCCGCTGTAACAGCGAGATATGCCACAGACGGTGAGAACGAGACTCCTGAATTGGACGTGGGCAGTGACCCTCCTAGACAGCGCCGCGGAAGTTACCATAGTGCGGGAGGCGCTACGTCCTCATGTGGAGGTGACAGCAACTGAAACATTCATTACTGTCGAGACAGCAGACACCAGAGTGGCACCCCCTGACAGACTATATAATATTGTCATTCAAATCGAAGGTGATATACAGCGTGTTATTAAAGGGATTTTTTGGGAAAATCTGACCTCTTCGTACGACATTTTGTTAGCAGAGGCGGATTGGCTGCCCCCATTCGTACTTGCTGCGCGTAAAGGGGAGGAGGTAATCCTTCCGAGCTTTTCTCGTCATGTCCCCAAGGACAAAGCGGAGGCTCTAGCAGCTAAGTGGGCTGTGTCCCTGGCTCCAGCGTTATACCGCAACCACGTGGGCTGGGATGAAGACTCTCCCCCCCATGAAATACCTTTGCGGTCGTTGCCACAGCCACAACCCCAATATCCCATCAAACAGGAAGCTAAAGGTCCCGTTTCTGAAATTCTGACTCAGTTAGAATATCAGGGAGTAATTGAAACATGCGTATCACCAATGAATAATCCCCTTTTCGCGGTTTCTAAACCCGATGGATCGTACCGCTTACTTTTGGATTACCGACATTTGAACTCTCATTGTCGGACCATTGCGGTGCAAAACACCCACAGTTCTGCGCTTGTAGACAGTCTTGTTCGTAAGAAATATAAAACTACACTTGACCTATCCAATGGATTCTACACGCACAACTTGGCCCCGGAGAGTAGCCAATGGAGCGCTTTTACCTCCGGTAGTAAATTATTCAAATTCCAGCGTTTACCTATGGGCTACAAGAACAGTCCAGGAGTATTCGCTGCCCGTGTTGTCTCTTTGTTAGACGGCATAGACCCAGATGCATGTTCGTATGTCGATGATATCTATCTGACAGACAACAAATTATTCCCGCATCTTTCCCGAGTGGACCTCATTACTATAGAATTTGCGGTTTTAGGTTACAAGTTTAACTTTGCCAAATCTCACATTGCTGAATTTACCGTTCTGTTTTTGGGCTATGAGCTCAACAATGAAGGTAAGGGCTTAGCCCCTCATTTCCTAGAGAAATGTGCACTTCTGTGCCCTCCTACTACTCTGAAGAAACTTCAGTCTTTACTGGGTTTTCTGAACTTCGGGCGTACTTACATTCCCGAATATGCCCAGCGTATCAAGCCACTGTATGCCTTGATACAACCTAACTTTCGAAGACATGCTGGCTTCCGGAGCATTCCTCCATTCTGCAGTCTTTGCAGACAGACCTTCTTGAGTCTAAATTCTTGTTGACTCGTGACAACCACACAAACCTGGTGATTAGAATAATTCCAGGGGCAGTGGGTTTCACGTACTTAACCTTTAACGAAGGTGACACAGTACCCATCGCATACAAGTCACATCTTTACACTTCCGCAGAAATGCGTTTTTCATCTGTGGAGAAAGTTTTGACTGCAGTGCAAATGGCGATTCTAAAGGAACGCACACTGGCACAGGGAAAACGCATTCTGGTGGTAACACCATATCCTGCCCTAGAGGCAGTGACGAAAGCAAGTGTTCCGAACTCTAAAGCTTTGCACCCCCGTTGGATACAATGGGCAACATCTTTGACGTCTCCGGATGTCACTTTTATCTTTGATTCTTCTCTTCAGACTCAGGAGTTTTTATAGTATGAATTCGTTCATCCTCCTCCTCTGTCCTTGCTGCCGCTTGAGGAATACGAAAGTGTTATTTATACCGATGGTTCGGCACAACCGGCCACGGGTTCCAAGCATGCTTATTCAGCAGCATGTGCTATTGTTGCAGGTACCTTTGTGAACGGAAAGGTCAAATCAACTGTAGTGCATACTCAGGCACTAGGAGACAGTACTGCACAATTGGCCGAGCTGCGCGCATTGGTGCTCGCACTTGAGTTCGCTAATCCGGATGTGACAACTCTAGTTGTATGCGATTCTTACTACTGTGTTCAGTCTTACAATGACAATCTGTTCTTTTGGTCGCAAAACGACTACAGAGACGCCAAAGGTAGCACAATTAAGCATAAAATGCTTTGGGTTCGAGTGGCAGATTTGAAACAACGTCTGCTTCTCACACAGGTGGTTCACACCCTTGGCCACCAGCGTGTGGGCGCACACGCTGTCGGTAACGGTTTGGCAGACGAAGCTGCCAAATCAGCAGTAGTCACGTGCTCAGTCGCAGCAGTTACCAGATCCATGTCTAAAATAGATACTGATATTTTAGCAGCTATTGCTGCGACGAAGGAAGGTGCTAACTACCCTAGGGGTTTTCCTTCCAAATATTCTTATCAGTTAGGTCCCGAACAGGCTCCCTACGTAAAAATACCAGATGTTGGTGATCGGCTGATTCCCAACGTGGACCGCAGACTTTCCTTGATAACAGCAGCACACGAAGGCATGGCTTCGGCTCATGCTGGAGTGTCTGCGACTGTTTCCATCTTGCAGCAGCGTTACTGGTGGCGTGGTTTATCCAAACAAACCCGTACTTATGTGCTTTCTTGTGACGTTTGTCAACAGATTAAGCCTTCCACGTTTACAAGGCCACCACAGACCCCGCTCTGCATTTCTAACAGACCTTTTGGGTGTGTTTACCTGGATCACTGCGGTCCATTTTCTTCAGACACTGCATATAAATATATCTTAGTTGCAGTGGATTCGTGCACACGTTTCATCTGGGTTTGGCCACAACGAAGTGCTGACGCTCGAAATGTCATAAGGGATTTGCGTGTCTTTGTGGGAATTTTCACCTGTGGCACCTTCCATTCTGACCAAGGTCCAGCGTTCGCCTCTAAGGCTTACAAGGACGCAATGGGTTCACTGGGGGTGCGGGTGAAATTTTCGTCTCCATATCGGCCTGAGGGCAACTCGATTGTTGAACGAATGAACCGTGACTTAAAGCAATCCTTGACAGCTAGAGTCTTAGGTACTTGCAGGAACTGGCTGGCCCACTTGTATACCGTTCAACGTGCACTTAATAATCTCCCTAGAAGACCTCTGGGTGGGCGGACCCCATACGAAATGCTCTTTGGCATACGAATGTTTGTGCCAGAACTTGATGGTCTAGACATGGCGGCGCAATCCGCTATCTTTGATGTAGATAACCATTCTACTATGTTACAGGACTTACAAGAAGCCCGAGACAAACTTGCAATCGCACATATACCTTCAGCCACAGACGCTGCGCTGCAGATTCCGGTTGCCGGCTGGCTTCCGAAGATTGGAGATCTGGTTCGAGAGAAGGTGGAGAACAAAAAAGAATTCAGCCCCTCTTATCGTGCACCAGTTCCAGTCCTGGGCTTGAAGGGAACTCGTACAGTCATCTTACCACCGCTTCCTGGTCGCAAAGAGAACAGATACATCTCAGTGGAAAATGTCAAGCTACAACATCTGGCCGATCCTGAATAGTGTTACACCAGCGGTCTCTTGTCCTGTCATTTCCCGGACAAATGTTTGTGGCCCTCCGGCCCGAACGGTCACTGATGTTGCAATCGAGATGGTAGATTTGCCTGATCGCTTACTCGCCTACCCGGACTCCCCCTGCAACGACGAGTCTGAGTATACCTACCCCGCCAACGAGTCGGTGGCACACCTACCAACAACGCCACTGAGCCCAACACGTTATTCCTCTGACTCGGATTCAACCTCATCACTTGTCCCGTCCAAATTCAGCATTCTTGTATCCTGGTTCAGAGACAATTTTTTGATTCCCCCCTGGACATACATTTGGTTGGTGCTATTCCTGATTTTTTTGTTCATGTCCATTGGCTTTGTCACAGTGTTTTTTCTACTCATCAATGGTCACTATTTACCAGAACGCTCTGCAGTGAACTGTGTCGCTGGAACTTTGGCTCCACATTCTTCATCTCACATCATGAAGCGAGACCATACATTTGTGAACATTTCAGCTTTTCCAGTCGCTGATGGCATCGTTTGGGATGCAGTAAATTTCCAAATTCATGGACCAACCGAAATTATTAATGTACCAAATGTCCTTCGAGTTTCAATGGGTGATGTCGTAAAAAGTAATATTCATTCTGACGATTGGGATGTGCATGCAGTTGAAGCATTATTTACTGATTTAAAATATTATGCAGCTTTTAATGCTGAAGATTTGTACATGAATTCTGCAAGTTATGCTGATTTATATTGTTACCAGCATTGGGGCAACCACTTTGTCCATAAACCAAGTGCACTGCGTGGTCCTTTTAACTACACACAATGGGAGCATTGTCCAACCCCTTTGCCTGGTAGCTCCCAAACTCTTAGAAATAAATTTACTTCACAGTTTTTGATAGATCGAACCCTGGGTCCTATTATTTTAAATTAAACACTCCATCCACTCATAAAATCATGTTGACCCACACCAAATTGCTATATTCGGGTTCCTTTTTGAGCGCCTTAGCTGTGGTTGGTTATGAGTACTGGAAGGACACTGTTGACTTGAAATCAATCTGGGGCTCCAAACCATGGCAGGTGCAAGGCACCGAAGCCTTGCACCGTGCTTGCCTTATCCCGGCCCAGATTTTATTTTTGAATAATACCATCTATCAAACTACGTGTTGGGGTTTGGCTACTTCCAAACAATTGAATGCACCTTCCATTCCTGCATTATCTTCCACTCCCAACGGGAGCTTGCATATCAACGTGTCCCTTACAATTTTGCAAGCTCTGTTTCAGAACAATTCGTTTAATGTCTCTACGCTTGTTCAGTCACCCTGGTTGGCTTGGCCGATAGCATCTAATGCCTGCCAACTGCGTTTTCATGACTCAGTTCCTGGTTACAAACAGGATAGGCCAGATACAAGGTTTTCTGACTCTCGTACTGTAACAACATATTCTGTTGGTAAATTATGTAAACAGTGGTTGCAGCACTCTTCCCTAGATTCTGTTAAACAACATTTATCCCTCCTATCAGGCAACATTGATCTGTCCGACTTTATTTTAGGGCCTCGTGGTCCACGACCTAAGAGATTCATTTATGAAACTTATAATGAACTCTGGCAGCTTTCGCAAATTGAAGCTGCTTCCCGTCTACGGGAAATAGATCAAGCAAATTTGGAAAAGGTGCTTGCTGTTGTTGACAATAGTATTAATACCCTGTCTTCCCGCATTTACACGTTAGAGAATATTGTATCCTCTGTTGTTGATATTGTACAAGATGATGTTTCAGTATTATATCATGGTCAGAATCAATTGCGTTCAGTTATGCAGTTTGCTTGGACTTTGCAAACACTTAAGTTGGGTAAAGTTCCTTGGCATTTTTTGAACACCTCTGCCTTATTCCTGCCTTTTAATTTAACTGACAAACAGCAGTTCATGTCCATGAAGGATGCAGCATACACTCTGTTACATATCGAGAAAATAGAGCCCTTTCCATTCTCTGTGGCGGAACTGGATTCTGCTGTGTGGCTAGTTCATGGGGTTATCGCCTTGCCTTTTTCATTGTTTGAATTTAGTTCGTGCATGAAACATTATCCTGTGGGCCGTTTCCAGCCCTTGGGCAGTGCCTTCCTGCATGAACTTTGGTCCCTGCCTTTCATGTATAAATGCCTTAGAGACGGGAAGGAAGTTTTTCTCACGGGGGAGTCATGCGATTCGACTGTGGGTCATTCCCTTATTTGCAAACACATAAAATTGCACGGAGCTTGTAACGTTTCGGCTCCGAATCTTGCTTGTGTGTTAAAGGGTATTCCTGCTCCTGCTATTTCTCCTACTTTTACTGTGCTTGCAAATGGTAGCTATCTGCTTTTGAATAACCAAGACTGCTGTGGCATGCTGGCCGGCATACCCTATATTGTTACAGTTTCACACAGGGTTGTCTGCTGCAAAAATGTGCTTTTTCCTCCCCCGCACGACATCATAGATAGTTCCATTTGGCCTTCCATTCCTACTTTGAAGGCAGATTTCAATAAATTGAGCAGAATAAAGGCACTATTATTGAACCAGGAGGTTATGCTCACATCCGCCCGGGAGACATTCATTCTCCAGGTGGCGAGTACCCACAGTGAAATACAGGCCCTTTTGAACACTAACCTCCCACAACATTTCGGTGAACTGATTCACCGTGTTTTTAATGCATCACGCACTGAAGGTCTGGTGCACTTTTTTAAAGTTGTGGGCTCTGGCCTTGTGACCTCTTTTCAGACTATATTGGAGTAATACCGGCTTTTATTCATTCCATTTTTTCCAGCGTCTTTGGTGGCTTTCCGTTGATCCTCGCCTTAGCGGCTGGTATACTGCTGTTGGTCTGTTTACTACGCAATGGCTGCACCTCCTTGGGCCCTTCTCGACCCAGGTCGACTCCAGATGCTCCGTGAGCGCATCCTCGCTGGCTTCGGCATCCTGCCATTGGCGACACTGAGTGTGTCCTATACACTTTCTTTTTGCTTTGCGTATTTCACTTGCGTGCAACCTGTGATGTCTTGCATCCGCTGTCCTTTCTCGTGGACCATGGATTATTGCCTCTCCAAAACGTCTTTGTCGGTTCCGGATTTTGTTCAGTTGGTGGGTCCCTTAGAGACCCATGAACGGGACTGTTCCGGTGCAGGCTACATGGCGCGTGCGGCTGCACTGGGGATTTTGGCACAATGGGATATCTGGGCGGCTGCTCAGAATCTCCTACAACAAAGTTACGTTGAGTACCACGCAAGTTGTCCCGCAATGCTATTCGCTGCTCCCTCTTGCGAGGAACATGACTGCAGCTTTGAGTTATTGGACTGGATGGCGTCGCTTTTTTCCGACGATTCCAATGCTGTCCTCTTGGAAGGTGTGGCGTTTTTCTGCACTTACACTCTGTTGGATTGACAGGGCCTTCGCTTTCTGCGACCTGCCTCGCTGGATTTTTTTTTTCCCACCTCAACTATTTTTTTTTTTTTTTTTTTCCTCCCATTTGTTGTCCTTCATGGGGACTGCTCCACAACAGACGTTTGTGTTCTGCTCCATCCATTTGAACTCTGTCTTCGTCCTTTGTCTTGGCCGATGGACTGCCCAGGGGAGGGTGTCTTGTGGTTTGTGGCCTCCTGGTCTGCCTTGCTACGTTGGCTTATGCCTGGCTGCCATGATGCCTATTTGCGCACGTTACTTTGTGCCGTTGTTTTTCCAGCCTCTGTTTAAGCCCTGCTATTTTAGAGCTGTCTGCATATTTGTCTTTCACCTTTTCTCCTGTTCCCTTTGGGCTACGTCTGCACACCATGTACAAGGTCGAAAAACAACGTCCCTTGTTCTTGCTGATCTGGCCAGTCCCTCGCACTTAGACATAACACTATGTACAGCTGCCCTGGAGAAATTTGTGTGCTTTTAATATTGTGATTTCACGGTTAGAGACACTTGGAGAAAAACCTTTCCAGAGAGAAGAGCTGTGCTTGTCTGATGATGTAAACCTTGCATCTAGATATTGAGGTATGGGGGTTCGCTAGACAAAGCCCAGAGGTCTTCTGTTTTTATAATAAACTAGCTACTAGCACGGGGAGGGTGGTAAGGTCATTTAGCCCTATATCCACTGCTTTGTGAAATGCTTTCCCCGTTTGTATTCTATGGAGTTGTAACTATGCTGATTATATTATCCTTATGCATTATGCTGATAGTACTGGCACGTGTACTGTATCTTAGAGCACGGTAGTTGAAATAAACATTTTAAACTATACAGTGTCTCTTCTTACGCACGTTGTGGACAGGTATGAGTGAGTTATGAAAGGGTGTTCTTGCTACTGCGAGTCCTGAGAGAGAGATACCGTGTTCTAGGTTGTCTAATCATTGGTAGCATTGTTACTAATGAGACGCTACAGCTAGTCGGGTTGGGGTTTTAGGTGCTAAGGTGTATGGTTGGCTCACCACTATATTCCGAGGTCCTATTATCCTGTGCATAGCTCTGTGTATGTGCAGGATCCCTACAACACTACTAACTTGTTACCTTTCATGAGTGTATCATTTTGCACAGGCACTGTTCCCTAATTTTCCAATTGGGTTGCAATGCAGTCTCTTTACTTCTCTATGTTGTCAACTCATTTGATTTATTTTTAGAGTTTTATAAAGTGCAAACGTGACCTGTAGGTATCCGAGCACTGTACAGATACAAGACTGGATGAACCTGTTACATAATGTGTATACCTCATAACAAACAGACATCGAGCACCTGAAAACAAAAGTTGAGTTAATACAACATATTCCACATCAAATAGTATTCTGTAGCAACTAACACAATGCACCAGAACAAAATGTTCATTGCACAAGAGACATCTTCCTGTTGCTATGGTATGGTTCCACAGCCGTGTGGACTACACTGTGTGTGCGGTAGTCTCCAAGTCCAGCCCACTGAGACTCTTGTCTCACAGTGCTAAAGGGTGTGTTGGCTTTCTCCCTCAAGATGATGTCTGTGACCATGAACACCGTAGCTTCATCCTTCTTCACTGGGATCGTCCAATCACTCTCCTGCCATTTCTTATTAAAGAGAGCAACATTGGAAGTATTCCATTTAGCAGCATTGGCCCAACTCTCTGACATTTCACCATTCTCATTGGTGGTCTTTACTCATTTAGCCCGAATGCCCCTTGCAGCTTTACTGTCACATTGCCCCCACTTTATTAAGAATGTTTTACATTTTTGCATTAGCTTTCTCCAAGTTCTGTTTGCTTGTCATACTTGTATACTTTTTGGTGCTCCCAGTGCTGTTGTCAAACTTATAGTATTTGTTGGTTGTCCTCCACAGATTCAACTTGTTACGCGTCTTGCACCCCCTCAGACCCACATCACCCCTCAATGAACTGGTACAGCGAGAATGCTGTGGTGTCACCGATGGAGCACCAGTGAGCAATTTACATGTTTTGTATTGCTATGTCTGCATCCAATTTGTAACTTACCACCATCTGAACATAGCATTCTTACTGTTAAACCATTGCTCTGATGAAGGTAGGACACAGACCTCTGATTTTGATGCCAGTGTTTGCCAAGAAATACCTCAATTCCCTGAAAACAAATTCAGTTTGATTATCAATTTCCAGTTCATGAGGGAAGCCCTCTCTATAAAAAAAACTTTACTCAGAAATGCGATGGTGGTAGGCGTTGAGATCTCAGAAATAAATTTACTGTAAACTGTTTGCTCCTACAGTCTTCCATGACTATGGCATACCTTTACTGTGGCAAAGCATAATCTGCTCCTTTAAAGTTCAAACTCATGCATCTTCTGGAATGATCATTGGGGTCACGGGTGCAATGCAAGTTACTAGTCACTTTTTCCTTTTCCCCACAGGCCAAGTATCTATTCACTAATTTTTCCATGTCAGACTCATTCCAGGCAGCAATGATTTTCCTTGACACTCCTTTTGGTTTGAGCTTTGCTTATGTGTCTTGCTGGCACCATGGTCAAAAATTTCTTGTTGGTGGTAGTACATACTACTGACTTGTTACCTTTCAAGAGTGTATCATTTTGCACAGGCACTGTTCCCTAATTTTCCAATAGGGTTGCAATGCAGTCGCTTTACTTCTCTATGTTGTCAACTCATTTGATTTATTTTTAGAGTTTTATAAAGTGCAAACGTGACCTGTAGGTATCCGAGCACTGTACAGATACAAGACTGGATGAACCTGTTACATAATGTGTATATCTCATAACAAACAGACATCGAGCACCTGAAAACAAAAGTTGAGTTAATACAACATATTCCACATCAAATAGTATTCTGTAGCAACTAACACAATGCACCAGAACAAAATGTTCATTGCACAAGAGACATCTTCCTGTTGCTATGGTATGGTTCCACAGCCATGTGGACTACACTGTGTGTGCGGTAGTCTCCAAGTCCAGCCCACTCTTGAGCATTAAGTTAGAAGTCTGGTCTGTAGGATCCTCTTGACTTCTTTTTTTCAAGGCGCTTATCAATGGGTTGTCCCGAATCTCAAGTGGGAGACAGTTCCATATTCTCGGAGTGGATCTGGAGAAAGTGCGTGCATTGTTTTTCTTTTTTCTGAATCTTGGGGGTTTGAGCAAGAGGGAATTAGTGCTTCACAGGGAACTGCTGCCTCCTGAGATCTTGAGATTTTTTTGTGAGGTATCTAGGCACATCAAGGAATAGGGCTTTAGTTGTCATGCATACTAGCTTAAAGTGGACCCTAGCTTCTACTGGGAGTCATCAGAGAGACTGTGGGGAAGATGTGATATGGTCTAAACGCCCTGTTCCTGTTACCACTCTCATACCGGCATTAAAGGTCACTTTGATAGTAGCCTGTGAGAAAACAAGGCTTTTTGTAGTGTCCCCCCACTTGGTGCCCGCATTTGGACTAGTAGACGCTGGTTTTCTGACTCTGAGATAAGATAAAAATATTTCCTATTTTTATAAATTGGTGTTGGATTTTTATTGTGCTTTGTGTCTTACTTATTTACTGTTTTGGTGATATTAAATGCTTTACACACCTGTCTCCTAAGTTAAGCCTGACTGCTCGTGAGCCAAGCTACCAAGGGTTGAGCAAGAATTAATTTATTGAGACTTGAGTGGACCTTATTTGTGATTGTGGTGTTATTACTAGCTGTAGGTACCTACCTGCACCTACTAATGAACCACCTTCCAAATCAGCCAAACTACATTTTGGTAAACCTGTTAATTTTGCTCTTCGGTAATCCAGTCTGGATATTACTAATTATTGAACTGTGGTCTTTGTCTAGAGACGGGATGAAAGGTTTCACCTTCTTCAGGAGGTTGGGATGGAGAAATGCACTGCGTGCAGATGCATTTACGTGTGTTTGCATGTTAAGGTTCTTGTCAAGGGTGATCCCAAGGAATTTCTTTGATCTCTTGTGTGTTTTATGCATGTCAGTGAAACACATTTGATCTACCACAGGTTCTTTTCTTCCATACTTCCTTGGACATTGAGCCAAGTGCTCCATCCAGTGTTTCCAGGCTTGCAAAAACAGTTTCATTTTGTATAGAGATCCCCCTTTCCCCATTTGTGTTTTTCAGCAAACACAACAGGCCATCTGCCCGCTGGTTTCTCCACCCAGACAAACACTTCATGCAGTACTGCCAGTCCTTTAAATGAGAAGGCAGGCAAGATAATCTGGACTTAGCTTTGTACACACTGCTTGGTTACAGGACTCTTAAGTAGGGGCTAGTGGTAAATTCTCAGGAGGAACAGGTGACCCCACAAATATTGGTGCCTAGTCACTGGGCAGAGTCTTCCTCTCTATGACTGCTTATCTTCTTTTTGTTTCATTGAGTGGAAGAGATGCAAGTGTAATAGTTTCCTCCCCATTCTTCCATTTCTGTGCTAGCATAGCACCAAAGATCTAGTCACTTGCTTCAGCGTTGAGTATTGTTTGTTTCTTTACTCAAAAAGGTGTTAAATTGTTGCTCTTAAAATGTGTTTCATTGCCTACTCAAATTAAGCCCTGTGCTCCTTACTCCACTCAAATATCTTACCTTTTTCAATAAGCTCCAAAGTGGTTCTGTCACAGTAAGGACATAGCCTACAGATTTGGAATAATATTCCACCAAATAAATACAAATCGGCAACTGGTCTTTGTTAGTGGGTTCTAGGTCTTTTTTAGTGGCCCACAGCAAATCATGCTTTGACTAACCCCTTGCCCAGATATAATATGGCACAGTTACTCTAATACTCCCAAACCAAAGCTATACTTCTTTGCAAGCCCTGGTTTTGAGAGTTTAACTAGTAACTACTACCTTTTATGCTCTTTCTCTCTCTCTCCACATATATATTCCACCTGGAAGTACAGTATGTAAGTTTAGCCCTTAAACTTATCCTACTCAGAAATATCGAAGCAGCTGTGTGAAGGTCAGATGGTAGCCTCAAACCTTTCCGCCGTAGTGTGCAGCTAGCAGTACAATAGACAGATGGTCATGGTAGCAACCATACACAAGAAATTGCAGCAATCACGACACTAATTTTGTACAATCAGCGGTAAATGCAATTTATTTTCAAAACATAGATATAATCTGTAATGAATGCAATATAATTTCAAAGCATAAATCACTTTAGTTGGGCAACCCAGTTGCTCTTACATCAAGAATCATATACTTGTAAAAGACGGTGCTCAGGAATAGGGTAGGGAAGGATGGGGGTGTTCTGGATCAAAGTGAGTCAGTGAGGGTGAATGACAAGGGAGAGGTAGTGTGACATAAATGCATCAAATTCACATAGTGAGACCTTTCCGGCCTATCTCAGGTCAACTGTTCCAGTGACAATACATAGCCTAAAAGGACACTAGTATTCTATTTCTGTTGTCAAGGCTTGTATAGTAGGTAGTTGTGGTCAACGTTTCGACCCCTTAGCAATCAAGGTGATTCAATCCTTAGGGTGGGGTCTTCATCAGGACTAACTGAGGGGAGCACCTAAAAACAATAGGATATTGCGTATTAGGGACAGGTTTAACATGGTAAGTCGTGAATGCTCGTCAAGAAAGGTGGTAATTACCTAATCTGGCCAGCAGTATGGAAAATCAAGCTGTATAGTCAGGGGAGATGGGCTCACCAGAGCTCCTAGGGTCAGAGAAGAAACAGGATAAGGAAGCACTCTACTTAGTCATCCTAAAGCATAGGATTTTCATGCCGAAACATCACTTACTATTTAAGTCACAAGTCCGGCCCAAAATGCCTGATCCTTCATGGTTCAACTGTGGGTCACAAGGTCTCTCACAGTTTATGTGGGTCAAATCTATAAAAAATTATTGGAAACACACAATGCTGAGATCTGAAAGATCTGAGTGATGGTTACTCAATTAAATGGTTACTCAATTAAATGGGCTGGTTAAAAAGGTATAATGTAGCCCCAAACTATCAGGTATATAGTTACACATAGGGGTGCTCTAATGATGAAAAAAAGAGATGAAAAAAATTCTGAAAACAATTACTGGATACATATGTTTCCCACATTATAAACTAATTGCGTACACCTTCTGTTCATAAACTATGGTAGCACAGTGATCAGGTAAATAAATAAGTTGGTGAAAACATCCCAGCACATGGGTCTAAACTCGCTTATAAAGACGGAAAACACTCCGATGTCCCGTTAAAATCGTTCATATACGTGGATGAATGGAAACACCATCCCACAAAATGGGCCTCATCTAACTCAAGAAGATTAAAAAACCCTCGGTAGGCCGTTAAACTAATGATTAAAGAAAAACCGGCATTGTTGGCAAATACAAGCTGTCTAGTGTATAGTTCAATAATTAATTAGGGCTTAGAGGTGAAAAAGAGGCGGGCGAAACTGTCCGCTCCTGGGCACAAACACGGGGACTCATATCTCTTGTTCCGACTGTACCGCTCAATCCCTGATGTGCAACTGAGCCCGAGCTATCGCACTCGACCGTGAACGTGCACGCGTGTGCAGCCGCTAGCTGACAGCACTTAACGGATCGTGTTTGTCATGGAAATGACAAGAGGCTGTCGGAAACAGCTGGTATGCCGGAGGGGATATCTCTAAAAGGGCAGCTACTCCAGCAGGCGCATCGACTGAACTGTGGTAAAGATTAATGACAAAAGAGAAGCGCTTAGAGTTAAACAGAGGGCTAAAACTTTCAATGTCTGTATTTAAATTTGAATAAAACCCCTATAAACGAATCATTTGTGATTTTTTACATGTTGCAATTGCTGGAGACAATCAACAACGCCGAAGTGCTACGCACAATGAGGCGATTACAGAGAAAGGATGCCGTTATACATGGGCACAACATGCCAAACAAAGTAGAGTTACATTCAGAACACAGTGACATAATTGTGGAATTGGTTTGACAGAAGGGATGCCCGTTACATCATGGAAAATACATATTTACGGGTGCAGACGTATCATACCGGTATATGCTCTAGCTATCAAGCACCTAGTGGGCCAAGAAGCGCTTAGAATGCTACGGTGACAACGCAAATCAGTATAGCATGTGACATATACCAATGGTACATAACAATACACAATATACATCCTATTAGTTAGCAGGAGAGTCGTTGGATGGTGTTATATGCATATTACTCAATGTTTAGAATGGAGAGCTGAGCATTAGTGCCATCAAGTTCATTGAGGCCATTATTCACTGTGTCCATGGTATATATCCATTTACATTCTCGCACATTTAGAATGGAATTAATGTCACCACCCCGAAGGCCCAAGGAAATCTTCTCAAGGACCAACCATCTGATTGACTCTGGTTTGTGTGCTTTGGCAATAAAATGTTCAACAAGGGGCGCCCCCACTGTGTTACATCGTATCCTGCTACAGTGTTGTAGGATCCTAGTTTTCACTTTCTGCCTCGTTTGACCTATGTACAGCTCATTGCAAGGACATAGAATTGCATAGATCACGTCAGTTGAGTTGCAGTTAGTATGTACCTTGAGATCTATGGTGTGTTGCTTGTAGCAGAATTTCTTGGTTTCAATCGTCAATTTGCATGCTTTGCAGTGAGTGCATTTGAAATGCCCCACTATCTCAGGAAGCTTCCACAATGTCTGGATGGTTGGCTGTGGTGGTATGTCGAGTAGGGAACGAACCACATGATCTCTAATGTTTCCTGCTTTTTTGAAAGAGTGCATGGGTGGGTCAGGAATCTCCAAGTCGTCTGAGATTAGTTTCCAATGTCCATTGATGATCCTCTTAATCTCGTTGCTCCGTGTGCAGTATGTAGTCACACATATCATCCTTTCGGTATCCATTGGGCATTGTTTGGGTATGAGCAGTGCTTCTCTATCATAGTACCAGGCCCTTTTTCTGGCTCGCTTCACCATCCTTTTGGGATAACCCCGTTCAACAAGGCGGTTGATAAGGTCTTCTGATTCTAGTGTGCAGCTAGACAGAAATTTGTTTGCAGTGCACATAATAGAGGCCACCAACATGGCTTGACACAACATAACATTACGGCCCTGATTATGAGTAGGTCGGTTGTTTTCCGACCCCTGCATAAATCTGTTTTATGTGAGTCCAACAGGCTGCCAAACTCTGCAAATTAATGCAGGGCCGTCTCAACAGCTTTATAGGCTCCCGGGCAAAGCAGTGGACTGGGCCCTGCCTACACACCCACTCACAGGAATAAAAATGTTTAACGGAAAATTAGTGTTAAATTCTGGTCTGCATGGGGCCCCTATGCTCGTGGGCCCCCGGGCAACTGCCCAGCGTACCCATGCGTTAAGACGGCACTAAATTAATGTATCTACTGGCTAATTACTTCACATCCCAATATTGTGAGAGACAAAGTAAGAGTGAAATCAGTATAAAGATGGCAATGTCTGTTCGTTGGAGGCCTTCTGGAGAAGTGGAGACTTTTAGGGAGAGAGCTGGAGAGAAGGGAAGATCTAAGAGCATGAAACAGTTGGAGAGAAATTATGTCAGATATGCCTTCAAAAACATTTGGAGAGCCAGAATCATACCTGAAGCATAAACAGTGAATATTGGCTAAAGCAAAACTAACTAGGGATGAGAGAAATCTTTTGGGGACCTTGCTGACTAAGAATAGAAGATCTCTACTCTGATGATGACTGGATTTTTGTACTGGGTAGAAAAAAAATATTCTAGACGACAGGGTGTAAAATGTTCTGGGTTTCTTCATTGTAGGAGCAAGAAGAGGGAACAGTAGAGTTATTTTTGATTCTATTCTTCTCAAAAAAATATAACATGTACCTCATGGAGTATCAAAAAAGAATGATCATTTTCGGAAGGTGTGCTGTTGTATAGTAGAATTATGATAAATGTAGCACTTTAATAGGAGAATACTTTCTAATGCTACTATATGAATGTAAGTGTTATATTTGAGTTTTGTTAAAGTGCCTGTTTGACTGGTTTCAGACCAGTGTGCAGCAGCAAACCAGGAGCATGCTGGATATATGAGCCTTAGTATATAAAGGATGTTCTGTAAGTGACCCAGACTATGCCTACATCCTACCAATTGTCTATGCAAATGCTCAAATCGTACATTTCAGACCTTTTTGTCAGCCAATAGCTCCATCCATCCAATGTACACGAACAGAAGTGACACTAGCTGGGAAATGGCATTGAATGCAGAACTTATCTATTCTTCCCTGACAGAAGAGTCACACAAGCAATGGTAGCTTGCAGAGAGTGGCACTTATGTTTCTCTTTTAAATACTGTTTTAATATCTGCCGGGACCCATTGAAGTTGGAACAAGCATTCGTGAAGCCAATATGTCTGGATTTAAAATACTAATGTAAGCAAACTGCTTTCATACATTGCTGTTTCCATGCATTACCACATTAAAGCTAGGCCTATTTCCTTTGTAAAGTAAATAAAGTATACAGCGCATACACTACATGCATGAGAATAAGAAATTACTGTGTGAGAATTCTGTGTACTTTTGAAAAGTAAGATAGTCCCTCATCCAGTTCAATGCAAGCACCCCATAAGAAGCGGTACATCAAAGAGCCAAAAGTATGAGGTGAGAGAGAAATGCTCCATTGGGCGTTGCCAAAGCCCACTCTATGTATATTTAGAAACATTTGTATCAACAGTTCTTGCAGACAACTGTGCTGTCAAACCAGAACCAAAAATGCATCAGGAGAGGGTAAGCAGGGTGATGAATTAGCCCCCATAGGTCAGATCTTTAAGATATCATAGCCTCATATTACATATTTGTAGAAATCATAATTTCTCACTCTTTAGTGAATTTTTCCATATGTGTCTTGGCTTGAAATTGAACAACTAAGGAGGAGAACGTTTAAAAACATTTCCTTCCTGAAAAAGAATTTTATTAAAAAACAAAAGATGCCTTTCGATCGCATTATCTAAAAAAGGCTTGTTAGTTATTTAATTCCACCGCTATAAGTCCAGTAGTAGGCCATTGTCTGATTGAGAGTGTTGAGTTGTAAGATGTGGGTGTCCACGAGAAGCAAACAGTAAAAGAAACTGCGTATTTGCCTTTGCGGAAGTGTGTATAGTTATTCATACTCAAACAGTGTGAAGTCTGGTGGGTCTTTTGTGTATACGATTACAGTGTTCTGTGCTCGAATTCTTTGAATTGATGTTGTTCTTGTTATTTGACCCGGATCACTTTTCCTCCCTGCTTTTGGGACCCACATATTTTCTGCGGGTATTTTCTGGAACACGGCTCACAGTTATAATTTACCAGCTTCAACCCGGCCTGTGAAAAACCAATAGTCCCCATAACTTTGTACCCATCCACTAGAAAACTCTCCCACTTTAGCAATCGCTTATTTATGTCCAATGTCAAAACATGCTGTCTTATTTCGAGATTAATTTCCTGGAAATAAGCACATTAACATGTCCTTCACAAAGATATTTTCCAAGGTAGGAATATTTTTTTGCTATTGAGTAGTCATTTTGACAGCTTATTCTCTTAACTTTAAATATGGCAGTTTTTTCTCTGCTTCATAGGCAATGGTGTCCGGATTAACCACTGTTAAACCACTAAATCTAGTCATAAATCCGGAAACCCCACAACTGTGTAACCTGGTTGACAGGAGCATGTGCCCCAAGGCTTTTACCCATGAACTTGCTTTAATTCTTTTACAAAATACATCATAATTATTGGATATTGCGTAGGTCCGGATTACAAATCGAACACAATTGTATCTCCAGGAGGGACACTGTTCCGCAAAAGTATAAGTGGTCCATTGTTCCCGCACCCAGAATTACCATGTGTGGAACACCGTACCTAATTTTACCCTATGAAAAATCCTGCTTATAAAATAGCTTTAGGTTTCGGTAGCAAAAAAAAATCTAGCCTGGTCCATGGCCCCTGCCCAATCTACTTCTACAGCAAGGGGTGAACTTGTAATGCATCCCAATGCCAGGTTACATCCCCCCTTCCCTCTGCCACCTTTTCCACCACCCTGCCACCACCTCCTGCCCTTCACAGCACCCGCTTTCGTACATGATAGCATTAATACACATGAAATTGGGAATTCTGCATGGAATTTGGGCCAGAAAAAACAAGTCTACACAGGTATTCGCCATTTCTGACAGCAATAAGAAAGAAGGGTGGGAGGGGACAAGCAGAAAGAACGTGGAAGGGGGTGGCAGGGAAGGCGCAAGCAACAAGAACGCAAAAAGGGGGTGTGAGGGGCAAGCAGCAAGAAAACGTGAGGGGGAGGGACGGATGAGGCAAGCAGCAAGAACGCTGGAGAGACGGGGTAAGCAGCAAGGACGCGGGAGGGATGGGGTAAGCAACAACAACATGGGAGGGAGGGTTGGGGCATGACATACTGTGCATCTGTATGCAGTGCATGCATTGCAAAGCTGCAGGTCTTGCCCTGTCTTTACCTATCCCATTGTGTACGGCACACCTCTATATAGAATGCATAGTAGCCGCACTTTATGTGTCGCGTGAAATATACACCTATATACTGGGTTCTGTGCAAAGCCCTCTATGTACCATGTCTCTCTTATACTGAATACATGGCATGGCCACAGGCCAGGGATGAACTTGGTGCACATTAAAGACTGGTGCATGCCTGTAGCACCCATGTCAGAAAAGATGGAGTCCAGAGGGCTGTCAGACTCCCACGGCTTCCCCCACAGTGTGTGCCCTTCCTTTCCTGCGTGGGAGGCTACATTTTATGACATTGACAGAACCCCCACTTTTATAGCAATGATGTATCTCCTAGAAAAAATACACAACTTTTCACGTTGCCCGTGGTTTTGGAATTTTTCTGCGATGTTGCTAAACTGATGAAAAATCATAAAGTTCTGCTGAAACCTCGTGTGCGTTAATTTGGTTAATTACCATCAATTTAAGAAGGCTTCGCACTTTTTGCGGAATACCTCCGAATGACTGCTGCATTCACAGACAGAACACGCTCTGCCACAAAGCAGTCTCTACCTCGCACTCACCTGAAGAACACTTACTTCAGCCATGTGAGTGTGATGAGCCATGCACTGGATTTTACCGAGGTTTTAGAATCAGGTTTTGGGTATAAGTTCAGTTTGGAAAGTGATGAACCAGATGAAATGATTTGCCTAGGGCCACACAGTTTAATTAAGGAGAGAAGCTAAGATTGGAACCCAGATTGCTTGGAGACACAGTGGCTTTGTTAGTGGCTTTGTTACCCACCAAAGGCCATCCCAAAATGTGACTTAGGAAGGAAGACATATTTGTAAAACTGTGACAGAAGTTTGGAATTTGCAAACTCTTGACAATCTTGGCTACCCGTAAATTGGGCCAAAATACAGCATCACTAAAATGAAGGACTAAAAAAGCATTGGTGCATTGAGTGCGTCTTTTAATTAAGCACAATGCTTGCTGGAATTGTACGTTTCTGGCCTGTTCTTTCCTGGTTATCGGTGCGATATTATGAAATGTCCTGCATATAAAAAATAATAATCCCGGAAGCTAATTTACGTGACAGTGTGAACGTGTGGCTACGAGTTGAGTATAGTACACATCAGGCTGACCTTCCGATTCCCTTTTGGTTGTGGATTTCTCGAAAAGGAACATCTGGTCTTTACCTTCAGTGATTCCAAGAAAACGCTAATTGTAGTAAATTGGGCTACTGGTCAAGAGGTTAAAACCCTACTCAAGCAGCAACCGCAATCCTGATCAGGGTGAAGTCACAACCAAATCCTAAATTAACCTGTGCTCAACCCTCGAGTAGCTTGGCACAGAACAGTCAGGCTTAACTCAGAGACAATATGTAAAATATTTGCAAAACACTTCAAACAGTATTAACGTGAAAACACAACACAAGAAGAATTCCACACCTAGTTAGAAAAACAGTAATTTTTAATAAATAAATCAAGACCAAAACGACAATAATCGAATTAGAACCAGAGATAGGCAAGTTTAAGGATTTCAGTGAAAATAGTCGATATTTGGTCGCGCCGGACCAGGACAAAGTCACAAGTTCAAGCCGACCGTGATGGAGCATGGGCCGCCTACAGGGACCCAGTTAGGCCTGCTGAACAAAAGTACCTTAAACCCTGGTTGTGGAGCAGTTTGAGATCCCGTGTTCAGGATGCGCCGTGCAGCCGAGGCAATGTGAGGCCCGAGTCGGAGATGCGTCACGTAACATTTATTCCAGGAGCTGCAATGTGAAGTTGTCGTCAAGGAGGCTGTCGATGTGGGGGCTTGCGATACAAAGTCCTGTGTCGAGGATGCCTCACACACTAGCTGGTTACGAAGTCCTGAGGGGCTTGCGATGCAAGGGCCTGCATCAGAGATGCGTCTTGCAGCAGTAATTCCGATGCGGCTGTGGGTTGCTGTGGTGATGCAAAGTCCTTGCAACAGGAAAGTCCATGCAGCAGAGGCGATGCATCAGTTCTGCTCGGCTTGCGCCGCACAGAGGAGGAGATGCATCAGTTCTGCTGGGTCAACAGGTGGGCTGGCAGAGCACCTTCAGGCCCAATACCAAGGGTCCAGGACTTGGGTGGCACCACATGGCAGGGTGGGACTCACAGTTGAAGAATCCAGGTGCTGGTTACAAGAAACTATGTCTTCAGGTTACTCTGGTGGTCCTGGGTACAGGTTGCAGGTCCAGTCCTTCTCACCCAAGCACAAGAGGGCAGCAGGTCAGTACAGCAGGGCAGCAGTCCTTCATGTCAACAGTCTAGCAAAGTAACAGTCCATTCAGCAGCACAGCTGTCCTTCTTCCTGTTATAGTCTTCCACGGGTCCAGAAGTGTACTGAAGAGTTGGTGTCTGAAGTCCAATACTTATTCCTGGTGCCTCCTTTGAACTGGGAGAAGCTTCTATAGGATTCCCTTTGAATTGCACAGGTTTCCTGCCTTTCCTGCCCTGGCTCCTGACTAACTACATGGGGTATGCAGCCCTTTGTGTAAAGGCAGGACTCGGCCTATTCAGGTGTAAGTGTGGCTGTGCCCAGCTGCAGCCCCATCCTGCCAGTAATGGCCCATCCAGGCACACCAAATCTCTCTTTTGTTTGTGGCTGTCTGGGAAGAATACAAAAAGACCAACTGCCAAATACATCTACTCATGTGACCCAGAGACAGGCTGCAGGCACTGAATGGCTAAGGCAGGAAAATGCCAACTTTCTGAAAGTGACATTTTCAAAATTGTAATCTGAAATCCAATTTTACCATAAAAGTGGATTTCTCATTACAATTCCAAAGACACCAATCCTGAACTGTTGACCTGTTCCCACTTGAAAGTTACAGCTTATTAAATGTAACAAGGTAACTCTAAAGTTATCTTCGGGGAAAGGCAGGCCTGCAGTAGTGAAAAACGAATTTAAGAGTTTTTTACTACCAGGACATGTAAAACTTAAAATGATATGTCCTACTTTTTAAATAAATTGCACTCTGCGCTGTGGGCTGCTTAGGGCCTACCCTAGGGTTGACCTATATGTATTAAAAAGGAAGGTTTGGGCCAGGTTGAAATAGTAGTTTAAAACTGTACACACAGGCTGCAATGGCAGGTCTGAGACATGCTTAAAGGGCTACTTAAGTGGGTGGCACAATCAGTCATGCAAGCCCACTAAGAGCATTTAATTTACAGGCCCTGGACACATGTAGTACCATTTTACTAGGGACTTATAAGTAAATTAAATACGCCAAATGGGCAGGAACCAATGTTATCATGTTTTGAGGAGTGAGCACACACACTTTAGCCAGGGTTAGCAGTGGTAAAGTGCACAGAATCCTAAGGCCAACAAAAACAAGATCAGAAAAATATGGAGGAGTAAGGCAAAAAGTTTGTGGGGAGACTACCCTAAGTCTGACAGGTCTAACACTAATATAGTACCATAATGCATTGTCACTGCAGCCTGAATGAATCATCTCACAGATATGCTATTCAGGTGCTTTATATCACACCATTGTGTCACCTTCTGGACACTTCTGGATGCTATGTAACACAAACGTGGTGGTTCATTTGATGTAGAAGATGATTTGTGGAGTTGGAGAAAGTATTCGGCTGTCTACAGCAGTTGGCTATATCTCAGCTGGACATTAAAAAAGCTGTACCCTTGAGAGGAAAGGGCCATTAACAAAGAGAATGAGGTTGAAACTTCTGGTGCAGTGAACTCACAGAGGCGGTGCACAGCTGGAGGCCGGCCGTCACTGCGGCGATTCAGGGATATAATCCCATGGTATACAGTAGTGAAGAGTTCCAGGCTAAGAAATGTCCTTTTGGTTGATAACTTCTCAGTGCTCTTGCCTGGGACAGAGACTTCCATTACAAACACCCTGCGCCACAAGGGCCTGAAGTAACTTTACTTGGAAGGCAGCCTGTGGCATCCCTCATCAGAAGGCAGTGTGTGGCCAGATTCTAAGGTATCACATGACTGCACAGTGCCTGACAAAATTAAAGACATGCTTATCTTTCACTCTTCACTCATTATAGTTGGATAATGAGCTTTCTCTTTTTTTTTGTTTCTGGTGTTTCCTTAGCATTTATGGGTTTGTAAACCATTGTGTCCTATCATTCAGAAAGGCAGTAGGCAACAAGTGCAGAAAGAATAACTATGAGTCAGGTTAGGCGCCATTACTTAGGAGTTATTCATCTAGTGTAGGCTTTTTCTTTTTTAGAACGTTGAGAGACGAAAAGGTGTGGAAGAAAGATGTGATGGGGCAAACAACAATGCAGGAAGGGGGTGGCATGTGGCAAGCAACAGGACGGATGGGTGCACACAACAGTGCGGGAAGCGGCTATGAGGCATCGACTTCACGGTGTTGATGTCACACCATGGGGCCACAGGTGCTAGGGCAGAATCGGGCGCCAAGGACTGTGGTGCTCGAGACTCACACAGTGGCGGATCTTCTGAGGCACTGTGGAGGCATCGGGCCTGCGTTGTTGCATTGAGCGGGGGCCACGGCTTGAGTGCGGACAGCTGTGCGTTGTCGAAGAGCGGCGCCAAAGTCACACTTGAAGTCGAGGTGTAGTTTTCTTCTCTTTTAGCACAGCAAACTCACTTCCAAGGCCCCAGGACCTGAATTTGGCACCACTTTGAAGAGTAGGGCTCTCAGCAAAGGAGCCCAGGTGCTGCAGGTTAAGTCTTTGATGGCCCTGAGATTTCCAACAGGAGGCAAGCTCAACTCAAGCCCTTGGAGAAACTTTGGAAGCAGGCTGCAGAGAGAAAAGTCCAGTCCTCTCACTCCCAGGCAAGAAGCAGCAGACAGCAACAAAGCAAACAGCAAAGTGGCAGTCCCTCCTGGCAGTTCAACAGCTCTTCTTCCTGGCAGAATGTCCTCAATCCAGAAGTGTTCTGAGTATATGGTGTCAGAGGTCCTGTACTTATACCCATTCTAGCCTTTGAAGTAGGGAGACTTCAAAGAACGGTCTTTGTAGTGCACAAGACCCTGCCCTTCCTGGGCCTTGCTCCAGACATTCTACAGGGGGGTATGCAGCTCTTTGTGTGGGGACAAGCACAGCCCTATGCAGGTGCAAGTGTCAGCTCCTCCCACCACTCTAGCTCAGGAAGACCCATCAGCCTGGTGATGGGCTATCAGGATATGCAGGGCACACTTCAGCTCTCTATGTGTGTGACTGTCTAGAGTGAATTCACAAAGCCCAACTGGCATCCAACCCACATGTGTATTTTAGGGAAAGGCAGAGACACAGAATGGTTACAGTAAGAAAATGTCAACTTTCTAAAAGTTGCTTTTTCAGACCTGCAATTTAAAAACCAACTTTACTGAAAGATGTGTTTTTAAATTGTGAGTCCAAAGACACCAAACTCCAATTTTCTATCTGCTCCCAATTTGAAGATATGCTTGTAAAGTTTGCAAGGTAGCTCCAATGTTAACCTATGAGAGAGATAGGTCTTGCTGGGGTGAAAAACGAATTTAGCAGTTTCTCACTACCGGGACATGTAAAAGTTAAAAGCACATGTCCTAACTTTTATATACACTGTACTCTGCCCATGGGCTACCTAGGGCCTACCTTAGGGGTGCCTTACAAGTAATAAAAGGGAAGGTTTGAGCCTGGTAAGCAGGGGAACTTGCCAGATTGACATGGCAGTTAAAAACTGCACACAGGCTCTGTGGTGGCAGGCCTGAGACATGTTTGAAGAGCTACTCCTAGGGGTGGCACAATCAATGGTGCATGCCCACTAGCAGCATTTGATTCAGGGGCGGCTCCTCCATGTGGGCGGAGGAGCATCGCCCCACTGCTTTCTCGCAGTGTGAGAAGCAGTAACATAAAATGGTATAAATACCATTTTATGTTACTTAATCATAAGAAGAAGTGTTTGGTTGGGGGCGGATGGGTGGGCGGTCCTGCTCCAGGGCAGGGGAGGAGTGGATTGCCCACTGTTGTGGGCGCTGATTGGTTGGTCTGCCCCAGGGCCGACCAAACCAGTCATACGCACTCTTCGTTTTCTCCATGTAGGCTGCATGCAGCCTACATGGAGAAAATGGCCTCCCCATAGACGCCAATGCGGTCGGCGTCCCAGCCAATCAAAACGCTGCCATTGCAGCATTGTGATTGGCTTAGAGGAGGCGAGGGAGGCTGCCTGCTTCCTGGGACTCGGAGCAGAGAGAGGAAACCGGACCGGGCAGGCGAAGGTAAGTTTAAAAAATAACCCGCGCGACCCCCTCCCCTTGCGACAAAGCGCCCCTCACCCCCCCCCCCTGCGCAAGTCATGCCGGCCGCGACTGATTTGATTTACAGGCCCCGGGCACACACAGTTTACTGTACTGGGGACTTATTAGTAAATCAAATTTGCCAATTATGGAAAAAACAAATGCCAATACATTTTAGACACAGAGCACATGCACTTTAGCACCTGTCAGCAGTGATAAAGTGCCAAGAGTTGAAAACCAGCAAAAACGAAGTTCAGCACACAGTCAAAAACAGGAGGTCAGAAGCAAAAAGATAGGGGAAACAACGCCAAAAGATGCCAGGTCCAACACTTTCTAACATTTTCACTGATGGGGGGCACTTTAATTTTGGTGAACTGGCTTACTTTCTATCCCAGTCCGAGCCTGCCAGGGGCCTGGCTCTTCCAGAATCATCAGGACAGGAAGTAGGCAGGCAGAGAAATCGCATTGAAAGCACAGAGCTGTGTAGGCCGACACTGAGGTGAGAGCTAGGAGCACAAGGCAGCAGGAGAAGTGCAGCAAACTGGTACTGTGGGAGGGGGTACTGCTGGGTCATTGTTACAGGCCATGGCATGAGAGACAGGAGGGAGACGTATGGCTGGAAATACAATGTTGGAAACTGCATTAAACTGGGGGATACAAGAGTCAGGTAAATGGCAGAACTAGATAAACCTGGAGTTCCGTGTTTCTTAATCGGGTGATATTTAGTACTTGATGGAGAGTCATCTATGCTTGTCACCTTAAGCTTTTTCCCTTATATTTTGTTTTTTTAAACTACTGCGTAAGCTTTATTTCTGAAAGTTTATTAGGGTGGGACTACTTAAACGGCCCAGATTGGTAGTGAAGCAAACGCTTATTGACACTAACAGAAATCATGTAGAAATTCAAGTTAAATTAATTGGTGCATCGACATTTTTCTTCTTTTATGCTTTTTCAGTTACATTGGCAAATCGAAACGCTCTCTGTGTGACAGCTAATTCAATACTGGGGGCCGGCGGTCCTGGAGCTAGCTTTCTGCACAGCGAAACATCCACTGCAGCAACATAGCTGCCAAGTTTTGAGGTTGCTGATGTGACATATCCACAATTTCAGTCTGCTTACACTTGAGTGACACTTTGAGTGATACCGAAAAGAGAACTGGGAGCCGAATAGGGAACAAGTTATGCTCATGTAGTGAGACAAATTTCGCAAATTAGCTCATGCTGTTGTATAAAAACTGCCTCAAAACTGCCCGATGCTGCTAAAGTGCTTATGCAAGACCACTAACTTATTTCCCTTTACTACCAGGTTCTCCTCGGAGACATATTTCTCACCTTAACAACCAATGGATACATGTTTTAGAGCCATTACTATATTGTAGTAAGCTTTGGTGTAATGCCTGGCACATATTTCAGTTAGATTAAATGGACTGTTAAGCCATAACAATCCATCTTTTCCTGTGCCACTTTTCAAGCAGGTGGCATCTGGACCATCGCCATTGTGATAAACTGCACGAGATTACAACTTTGGTATTTTAAAATGTTAATGATTAAAAAGGAACACAAATGGGAATAGAATAGGCCCTATCACTGTTTTTTTTGCCATCTGGAGTTCAGGTAGTAATTCTTCCTTTCTTTGCTTTATGATATTCTGCAGCACCTGTCTCTAATCACAGGGTCAGAGAGCTCCAGGCACCAGTATTTCATATTCGGGACTGAAAAGTGTAACCAAGTGAGAGCTGTTCCCGAGGAAACCTCACATTTCCTCTACTTCAGTCTCTGCGTTGAGCTCTCACGAGCAGGATAACAGTAGAATGAATTTTCGACCTGGTATGCTGAGAGCGCCTCCATCAATCCAATGGGAGCTTTAATTGGTGTGGTACTTAAATTCAGTGCGGCACTGCGGAGCCAAGCATTGAAATGCGTTAGGCTAACCCACGATGCGAGCCACTTGGCAGGACTGCAGCAACGGCACCATTTAATGATAGGTAGAACTGCCCCTATGTCGGCAAGGCTGGACTGGCTTATAGAGCAATCATGCAGTGCCCAATGAGCTGGTCTCACAGATCAGTGAGTGTGCGGGCGTTTTTTTTTAGCAGTTTATGACCGGCTTTAAGGCCAGGTGGGTCAATTTTTAGTGATTTCCCTGCTATTAAAATAAACATTGCCTACAGCAAATACATGCAGTCACCCATACCTTGCAAAATACTCATATAGCGTGTCTTCACAAGTTCAAAACTGGCCTGATTTGCAAATGAGGGCCACTTTTTTAGCTATCAGGTTCGCTAACGTGGGCCACTTTTCTTTCGGTGCCTGGGCCTATTTTTTGTTCCAGTCTGACCCTGTATGTTGTTGATTGCATTATTTAGTGAATGTTAATAACTGATCTTCAAAAGCACCTTAGCTTTTACAACTTTTAGTACCTGTATTTTAGGCGCGCTGTCAATTGCTGTTTATTGACATAAACCGTCTCCAGTTTTCAATACAGATTGTTTTAAAAAAGAAACATACAATGGTCCATAATTAGAGTCCAAGGTTTTGATTGATAACTATTTATTTCAGAATAACAATCCATAAAACATACATAAACTATAAAAATATCATTCATATAGTACTAAAAAAAGAAAAAATTTCTATAAACACTCATAAAATCACTTTCATGATTTAAAATAGTCAGTTATATCACAGTCCAACTGTACAAAAAAAGTCATGCCTTAGATTCCAACAAAATGACATTCCTTACAGTGTTGTCTAAAAACGGCTTTGAAATATAAAAATAGCAGCATCCCAGTAGGCATGTTTTTACACTGTATAATTCCTGTGCCATAAATACAATAATTGCATGGGAGAACTAGGTCACCGTTTTCGAAACATAATTTCTACAAAATTCGTCTAAAATACCTTCAGTATATGGATAGACTACTACTAAATTCCTAAATAGCACTCTATCCGCTGGTTCCGAATTATCCACACAGCATGCAAATATTTTGCTAAATTGACAACGATCTCCTTTTGTGTGTCTGTTTTTAGTAACTTGGGCCACTTTTATTTCGGTGCATGGGCCTATTTTTTGTTCCAGTCTGACCCTGTATGTTGTTGATTGCATAATTTAGTGAATGTTAATAACTGATCTTCAAAAGCACTTTAGCTTTTACAACTTTTAGAACCTGTATTTTAGGCGTATTTTAGGGTCCAGGGTTTTGTAGTGTCACTTCCATTGTCATGATAGGGACAAAGGACCTGTGATGTTATTTCCACCACCACATTGATCTATGTCAAATGAGGCAACTGATGGAGCTACCTACCTAAAAGGATATGTCAATACTTCAATAACTAAATTAACCCATGGGTGTGGGCTTGGTTAAAGACGGCATCTGTTAATTTCACATGCATCTTAAAATGTTGATTTGTGGTCTATGAAGTTGAGCTTCTTCTTACAAGTGGAAGCCTTTTGCAAATATTAGGGCCAATTCACAAAGATGTTAATGAATACATGGAGTAATACTTCATGTACTCATAAATGCCTTTGTGAATTGCCTCCACAGTTTGGAATACAGACGAGTATGAAAAGTGGTTTTCATGTGTACCTAAACAATGATCATAGAAAAAAGGAAGACACCAGAACTGAAACATTCAGTTACGGTTAGCTTAAAGATTATGGGGGCAATTCAAAGAGGCATTGATGAATACGTCAAGTGGTACTCCAGTAGTATTACACATATATCATATATGGTTTTTATTATTTGGGCCCATTATCTAAGTGTTGTTTGTTTGCGGGAGTAGTGATGGGATGTTAATATTACGAGAGCGTGGACCAATGAAACGCAAAAATCAGCACCGACATGCTACAGAATACAGCCTGTGTCTATCAGGTGCACTGGCAGTCAAAGGTCAAAGGTAACTTTATTTCAGTTAATAAAAACAAACCATAGTATATTGTACAAATAAAGCATTAGAAAGTGCACTGATTTTTATAGATCGGTTTTCTACAATTTCATTTTGAACAATGTTAAAATTCACAATAGATATCAATACTAGCATCTGAAGACAACTGTATATATCTATCTTCATATAATCTTATAGTCAATTTGTTAAAACCTATTATTATACGTAAAACATTGCGGACGTTTAAAGGGAATCAAATGATACACAGCCCAGCCTATGCCTCCCTATCTGAGGTGCAAAATACATCTCATACCTCTGCTGAGTTGTGTGGGTTTTAGCTTAAGTTGTTTTTGTCTATGACTGTTACAAGTAATAATGAGCAATAAACTACCACATATGCATTCTAAAAATGCCGAGTTTACATGATGTTCCTCCGAGGCTTTGCAATCGTTTACCACTTTGCTTTGATAGAAAATGTCTATACTAGCAGCCTTGTGTTAAGTTTGTCAGCCCGTTTACAATCCATGATCGATCCACTTTAAGGTGAAATTTTATCACACACAAGATCATCAAAGGGTACCGACATTACATAATATTCATCAAAAACTTTAAAATCATGCGCTGGCAGTGACTGCTGTGGCAGGTCCTCCTAGCATACTTTCTACCTCATTGTCATCAAGGTACTGTGGCAAACAGATCACAACAACTTGAAAAATCAAAAGTACAAGTTTGTTTGGACTCAAAATAGGAGCAATTCACGATGACACTATGATTTCCTCTGTTTCCTGGCAGGTTGCTAACGTTAATGGCTGTTTATTTGATGGCTTTTTGTCTGGGTCTTTAACGTGTGTTATTACCCAAAACATACCCTCGTTATCGCCAGTGAAAAATGTTGTCAATGGTTTTGTGAAGGTTGAGCCAGCATTCTTCTGCCTGACACTGACATGTTTTCTTTCCAAATGCCATACTGTCTCCCCCTGTAAAGCATAACACGCTGCAACGTGTCTCATCAAGAGTCTTAAAAAATGTGACTACATGACTTGTATCCTGATGGAACTCCATTGGCTCTCCTCACCAGGCGGCAGCATCTCGAAGAACAGCTGCATTGTCTACAAAGCCATCACAACAGGCACCCCGCATATCTGGCTGCCAAACTCCTCAGACTGCACTCAACACACTCAAAGTCAGGACATCACCATTCTTGACACAAATAAGTACAAAAAAGAAAAAAAACAAGAAACAGGCCTTCTCCATCAATGGACCCAAGGTTTAGAACGACTGCCCTGTTTCAATCAGGATCGCCACAGCCTTCTTGCAAGTCAGGAAATCTCAACTCTTGAGAGAACACTATGTCTTGACACCATAGATAGCCCTTTTCACTTCTCTGAACCCAGTAGCCCCATTCTACTCATGAAAACACATTGGAGTCAGTGATCCTTTAGATTTCAATGAGGCCATTTGGTTAGCAAGGAACTGCTGATTAGTATCCATGAGCCCTTCCATTTGGCAGCTGGTAGATGTGAGGATGGCACTGCAGACTGATGTGAAAGGTGAGGAAGTCTCTAGGTAAGGCCTGACGATTTGAATTTTCCTGATTACACCTTCAGTTGGACTAATGAGAGCCAGGTGTAGAAACTTCACACCTATTTGGACCTCTGTTGTAAGTCTCCCCCTGTAAAGCATAACACGCTGCAACGTGTCTCATCAAGAGTCTTAAAAAATGTGACTACATGACTTGTATCCTGATGGAACTCCATTGGCTCTCCTCACCAGACGGCAGCATCTCGAAGAACAGCTGCATTGTCTACAAAGCCATCACAACAGGCACCCCGCATATCTGGCTGCCAAACTCCTCAGACTGCACTCAACACACTCAAAGTCAGGACATCACCATTCTTGACACAAATAAGTACAAAAAAGAAAAAAAACAAGAAACAGGCCTTTTCCATCAATGGACCCAAGGTTTAGAACGACTGCCCTGTTTCAATCAGGATCCCCACAGCCTTCTTGCAAGTCAGGAAATCTCAACTCTTGAGAGAACACTATTTCTTGACACCATAGATAGCCCTTTTCACTTCTCTGAACCCAGTAGCCCCATTCTACTCATGAAAACACATTGGAGTCAGTGATCCTTTAGATTTCAATGAGGCCATTTGGTTAGCAAGGAACTGCTGATTAGTATCCATGAGCCCTTCCATTTGGCAGCTGGTAGATGTGAGGATGGCACTGCAGACTGATGTGAAAGGTGAGGAAGTCTCTAGGTAAGGCCTGACGATTTGAATTTTCCTGATTACACCTTCAGTTGGACTAATGAGAGCCAGGTGTAGAAACTTCACACCTATTTGGACCTCTGTTGTAAGTGCTCCAGAGTGAAGACAACCCCATTGCTACCTGCTGTATGAAACCTCACTTTGCACAAAGGCTGTGTCTGAAGTATAGCATGGGAAGGACACTTGAAAGAAGACCCACCTCAAACCCCTTCTTCTGTTTGAGACAGTGTGTCCACATCCCAGATGGAAAAGTGGGACCCAACCCCCCACTCCCACTATGTTTCAGTTCAAAGTTCTCTATGAGCAAGGAAAGGAGTATTTTGCAGAGTTCTTAAAAGACTGCTGTGCAAGAAGGGCCTATGTCTACCTGACAGATAGTCTCCCAGAGGTGTGGGAACATCACTTGAAGTCTAGAGTTTCTGTTGGAAGAGCTCTGCGCCTGCCCTGAAATACCTCAAGTCAGCCTGCTTTCTGAAAGACGGAAGGAGCCTGCCTTGCCCTGCAGCAGAAGTGACTGTCCAAGAAAGAGAGAGGTCCGGCACCTCCCCAGTGGCTGTGGGATACCTCCTAAGAATCCGACTGCTTGAGAGCACTCCCTGTGTCTATGGCCTCCCCCGACTCTCATTCCAGATCCTGGCAGGGACCGCAATACTGTGATCACGTGATTGCCAAAGGCCCAGTCGGGTCTGCGATTGCATGACTACTGAATGACCAGTCAGGGCTGTAACTGCCAAATTGCCAAAGTTCTGAGTGAAGATAATACTGTCGAATTGCTGGAGGCCTAAGTGGAGATGCAACTAATGTCCCAGTCAGGGCTGCATCTGTGGAGCAGCCAGCCCAGACGTGGGCTACCGCTGCAGATTGCGGAGGACCTACCCTTTCCCAGGACTGTACCTGCCTAATGTCTCTTTGGGACCCCTTCAGGATTGGCGCTCACAGAGCAACTCAGCACTTGACCACCCTCACAGGACCCAGCACAGCAACTGCGAGAAGATGGCCGGGCTGATGTGCTATTGAAACACCCAACACCTCGCCGATAGACCTCAACAGAGATCTGCTGATTCCCTCCAACTTTTAATAAGCATTCAGGAGTGCAACGTGACAGCCGAAAGGACTTGTAAGACTCTTCTACCCACGAAGGGGTAAGACATACTGAATGAGTGCATCTTGTGAACTGTGGATGATTGTTTAACATGAGTCGAATTCACGCAACTCATGATTGCCATTAGAGCACGGGGAACCCAGTACCCAGTGAGATCCCTGGGAGGAGATGGTGAGATAGCAGGCTGGGGCCAGCACGCAAGGGAGATAGCGCCTAGATACATTACATTATTTAAGTATATGACTATTGAAGTGTGTAGTCTTGCATACAATTGCGTGATTAAAGTATTTTCTTTCTTACAAAGACAAACACTAGGCTGGATATTCACTTTACTGGATCTGTTGATTGACTATTGAGCTTTGAGCTCAAGTACACATTCACTACCTCCCAGAGAAGCATATGACTGCTCGCCTTCACTACTCTCAGAGTCAAGTGCAGAAGGGATTGTACTTGGACCAGTATGCAGAGCCTTAGTAGGATGGTCCTCAAGACATCAGTGGCCACACCTGAGACCTGATCTAGGCATGCCTGGTCCAAGCCAACAGCCAAAGCCAAGGCCTTTGGTAAACTTTCCAGACTTTTGCACAGGCAACACTGCATACGTCATGAATGACAGATACAATGAATAAATGGCGGCCGAATGCGGGCTGATCTACACAAGATGTCGCTCTCAAAAAAGAAAGGGAGGGGCAGGTCTTTTACCCCTTTGTGTTATTGGATCATATAAACGATGTGAGAAAATATAAGAGACCACTTTATAAGTGAATAGATAGTTACAGCCACAAGAACACTTTTAGAAAATAATGAAAAAAATAGTGCAATTTAAGGCACATTGGGCAAAACCTGGAAAGATTTAAAGAGCTGTTAACAGAGGAATGTAACGTTTGTGTGTTCGTACGCAACAAAATATTCCATGCTGCTCTAGATGTAGCATCTCGCTTCTGACTGCACCCATCAGGTGAGGTAAGACTGCAACCTATTTGTGTTATCACCAGTTGGTGCTAAATATCAAGCACTACCTTTCTATTACAGCCTTTAGTGTAATAGAAAGGTAGTGCTTCAGCAGCAAAATGCTATTTTGCCTGGAGTGTCGAACATCCTTGCATTGCACCTGTATGGCTGGAAAGGTTACTAGCATCAAATCCTCTAGCACTGAGGAAGCCTACTCTGTTGCTGGACAAACATTTCTATGTCGACAAAAATATGACAAGAAAAGAAACGAGAAGAGATTTACATAGCAAGTGATTATTGGGACCGCGCAGGACCGTTTGTGTAGGGATCTTCAATCGTTACGCCATTGTGGAAATGCCAGCATCGTGTGTTATCAGACATGCAAAGACATCAAAGACTACAACCATTACGTCTGGAAGTCGTCCTCTGCTCAATATTGTATCTTACTAATTGTTTAACGTTTCTTATTAAAATAATGCCAATTTTACTGAAGCTAATTTGTCGTCTGAAAGCAATGTAGCCCAAAACCAAAGTCCTGGTGCTATGAGTGTCAGAAAGAAAACCCTCCCCATCCCCCGCCCCATACCCGAAGACTGAGCCAACATGGAGTCGTCTTGAGTGACATCTCCTTTTTATTATCTTCTCAGGGCATGAAGTGGGCAGCAGGGCATGCCAGTATTTTTTGATTTTTATGTTTCATTTCACTCACTTTAAGGGGCTTGGTTCAGCCTTCTTCAACCATTGGTGGCTTTTGCTCAAGAATCATAGCCACTGGCTTGAGACATTGACAATCACATCTTGGATCAAACCACAGGAGTATTTCTGTCCAGCCATTTTCCTATTAGCTGTTTAGGTGTGTCCTTCCACCTACATTAGAATCCACAAGGGAAAGGTTTACATCTAAAATCAGTTGGCGAACTAACTCTAGGAAGCGAGTGCTGCTAAAAGCACACAAAAAACAGATGACACAGAACAGAAAGCAACACTTTTTAGGTCTGCCATTAGCCAACACCTTTTTAAAAAACATAAAAATGTATATATTACACATACAGGGCTTTCAGTCAGCCCTTAACATCCATTGGTCTGCTGTAATGTCTTTCATATTTTGCCTCTGCCCACCACAGCATACAGCATGGGGTACAGGGTCAGCCCACTTCAACTATTGGCTTACCAAACTGTGAGTGACGGCATTCTGCTCTTGCACAATGTACGCATATGCACAATCAGTTTCCTTCAGTGCAAGGAAATAATATTGCAATGTGTGTGTTTACATAAAAATATACTTTGTGGTTTTTACAAAGTGCTTGTTTTCATACAATGCATGTCTTCATACAATAACCATCCCCAAACAATATAAGCATTGGCAAAGCCAAAAGGTCACTAGCCAATGCCCGACCCATTGGCTTTGCCAGGGCTTGTTTTCTGTACCATCCATTTTTCAGATCCTTTTGTCTTTGTTTGTTGCACACTGCTTTTGGCAAACAAGCATTGGAAAAGCCAATACGCTGTTGTTTGTAAGGCATGAACATTTCCAATCCACATGCCATACCAAAGGCAAAGCTGCAGGCTTTGCCAATGCTTGCTTCTTTTGCACTTAGGGGAAGTATTTATTATCGCTGACAGCTTCCTTCAAGGAGATCATAGTTGCCATTATTTATAAATTGTTGGTAAATTGTGAAAATCATCTTTTACACTTCACAAAGTTGAAGGCAAAGTCATGACATATAACCCTGATTACAATTTATGTGCTGCACGAGTCCCAAAATCAGTGTTGAACTGGCCTATAGGGCAATCAGGCAGTGCTTGATGGGCTGGTCTGAAAGATCAGTGTGTGGGCCAGTTTTTTAGCAGTTTGTGGACCTTTTTTTTGGCCATGTAGGCCGGTTTTTGCTGTTGATTTCGCTAACATTGCCACAAGCATTGCTGCTACGCACAAAAATGCATGCAATCTCCCATACCTTGGAAAATACCCATGCAGCGTCCTACCAAGTTAAACAAGCATTTGCAATGCAATAGGTCTCGCATTATTAAAGTTTGAGCTATTGGTGTTGCATTTGCAAGAGTTTGAGCTATTGTCATTGTAAACGACAATGCCTTTTATTTATGTGTTTCGAAAAGCTGTATGCGGTGCATAAACACGCCCTTTGTACTTATAGTCTTTGCTTACGAAAAGGAAGGCTGGCAGTAAAAGAGGCATAGTTACTGCCAGCGTTGCTTCACGTAAGCAACGACTGCAAGTACAAAGTGCCTGTTTACGCACCGCTTGCAGGTTTTTAAAATACAGAAATAAAAGGCATTGGTATTTACAATGCCAATAGCTCAAACTCTCGCAAATGCGACACCTATTGCATAGCAAATGCTCGTTTTCTTATTGCGTAGTAGAACCACTCTTTGTGGAAAACAACAATTATGCCATGCCAGATAGTCTTACAGGCATTCACAGATATACAAACCTACAATAAGTTTCCTATATTGAGGTTTTGGAATGTTCCGTTTTTTTAAAGCACAATAAAGATGGGGGGCTGTTGGTGGGGGTTGAGAGGTAACTCCCACCTTTAACTTGTGAGGGCCTGAGCCTGGTGAGGTAGCCTGTCTGCTTTGTTTCACTGTTCTACCAAGGTTTTAGGAACTGTAAGATTCCTATCAACAACAGCAAGTGATGGATGATCTGTGGATCAAAACCTAATCCCAAGTAGTAATTGTAATAATTCATTATTATTATTTAGACCGGACTAAATATTGATAATGAATCATTACAATTACTACTTGGGATTCCGCTTGGTTTGCCCACAGATGAGTGCAAACATCCTTTTGTGTGAATATTAATCCAAAATGAGGGATGAATGCTAGCCACTAAAAAACAAAAGTGTTTGTCCATCCCCTATTTCTCCTTGCTATTTTTCCAGATGTGGTCTGGATGAGATGCCCACAGATTTGCCCGAGCAGCCGGGAGTGCACATCTGTTTGGTGGGAAGGGATAGCAAAAGATGGTGAGGGCGAGGAAGGAAGTAGGGGGAAAAGTAAGAGTAAAAAGGATAGAGAAGGTTGGGAAGGGATAGCAAAAGATGGTGAGGGGGAAGGAAGGAAGTAGGGGGCAAGGCAAGAGTAAAAAGGATAGAGAAAGTTGGGAAGGGATAGCAAAGGATGGTGAGGAGGAGGAAGGAAGTAGGGAGCAAGGCAAGAGTAAAAAGGATAGAGAAAGTTGGGAAGGGATAGCAAAACATGGTGAGGGGGAGGAAGGAAGTAGGGGGCAAGGCAAGAGTAAAAAGATAAAGTTAGGAAGGGATAGCAAAAGATGGTGAGGAAGGAAGTAGGGGGCAAGGCAAGCCATCGCATTTATTTCAGGTCAGCCGTGTACATACGGGTAGCTTCAATGTATTTTGGCTCTTTTACAGAAACTATGAGTTCCGACGTGGAGCCTGAGGATGCCTGCTCAGCACTTCGCAGCAGTCGGAAACTCTCCGAATGTGTCTCAGCAGGACATGTGAATGCAGAGGTTTTCACCAGAGGGCTTCAGCGACGACGTGTTGTTTTGAGAAATCGGCTCCTTGGCATGCATTGCACAGGTGACCGGCCGTGAGTCAGGCTGGCGCTCTCATAGACAGACACAAACAAGCTGTGAGACTATTGTTACTAACTCACCGTAGGCACCGGAGACGGGGCGTCGTAGAGCCGGCCTCACGCTAAATGACGCCATGTCCAAGTCAGGCTGGAAGGTGGGGCACACTATTTACAGCCGGCGGGGTCGCTGTCTCATTTTCCAGCTTCACAAAATCTCCCCTCCCTCCCACCTCTTGTTTTTCACTCGTCTCTTCTTCCTAGTGATAAGGTTAGCAAACAAACATAAGGTTCAGTGAGCATTTTCTGAAAAATAAGTGGCGTCAGTGTCGCAGTTGGGGGTGTCCAAGTCCATGAGGCGAGGAAAGGCAGATATGCTTGTGGTGCAGTGGACCCTTCCCATTTATGGACCCCGGTGCCACTGCACCTGCTTGCATTGTTGGTATCTCTGTGTCTGACCTCTGCCCTTTCAAGACCCATGTAAGGTGCGAGCTAAGTGTTCCAGGGCAAAAATGTACCGATCTACTCAAGGAAGGGAGCCCCTGTCCCGGCTGCGCACGTCGTGCAGACATCTGTTTTGCATTATCGGGCACGATAATGCAAAACAGATGCCGCTGCTGCGCGTGGTGCGCACGCACCACAGAGGAGGGGGGGGGCGAGGGATCCTGTCGTCCGTGCCACGTGCGCTGATGCGCGTCCTAGACACGGACGGGAATGGGCGTAGCAAAGGCGGGACATGCGCCCGCCTTTGCCCAATTGCGTGCTGTCTTTCTTAAAAAGACGCACGCAAAGCCCAATAGCCGGGGGGAAAAACGAATCGCACACGCACAAGCGTGTGCGATTCCTAGGTCTGTTTTTAAACCCCATTCAAGAGGTCTCGCGCTGCGCGAGCAGTTCTGCGCACTGCAACGCTAGGCGCGAGACCTAAAAATGGTCTGACTTGCAAATGTTGGCCACTTTTTTAGCTTACTGGTTTGCTAATGGAGGGACATTTTTAATTTGGTGCCCAAGCCCGTTTTTAGTCCTAGTCTGACCCTCCCCGAAATTACTTGGTCAAAATCACCAGTTCCAGCCAGACCTTCCACCCATGCGCCATGCAATTACATATTTTCAGATCCAGAATCAAAAGTAACATGCTGATACGGAAATACAGTATACAACACCAACAGTGCCATAACTGACCAATCCTTTCAAATTGAATTAATTCGTGACAGCTTTATTCAATAAAGGCGGACACCATTTATTTTATGTTTTTTTTTAGTATAAAAAGTCATTATACAAAATGGTGTTGTTTTACACAAAGGAACACAGGCAAAATTCAATTGCAGATATTTTACCCACCCACCAACAAAAATCACAGCACAACAGTGGATACAATCACAGTAATTGCAAAGCAAATTAGAAACATATACAAGACAAAAGGCAATACAAACAATACAATACAATATGCCAGTTCTTATTTTCAGATGTCCAGGACAAGAGCATAAGCCTAATAACAGATTCCTTCATGTGTATAATACTTCAGAATAAATTCAGCTGCTCAGTGATAAATGGACAATGCACCTCTAGAGAGACGTGACTTCTGAAGCCAGGTTACAAATATGTGAGAAAATCTATGAAAGTTAGTGGTTCCCTGGGAAACAGTGTCATCCTTTATCGAAAAGGGGATATTTATAAACATAGTAGGTGCACAAATGACGGACAATGCGTTTCGAACCCACTACATCATCATTTAAGGGGTTCTCCTCAGGACATAGAACTGATATCCACTCTCATGTGGCAGGAAATGACAGCACCAATGTGCTAACATAAACTTGGTTCAGGCAGCGGGGACTGCCAGCCCATCCTATGTAACGTGGTCATCAACTTCTTCAACCGACCCGTCATAGGCGACGAAGAACAATTTGAATTGAATTCTTCATCGCCGTGTATGAAATTTCATTACGGCTCACTCGCTGCTCAAAGGAAGTCAGTTGTGGCACTGTTGGTGTTGCATACTTTTCTGGTGGCTCAGCCTGACTGACTTTATGAGCCCAATTTTGTTTGGTGGTACGGAAATATAGGGCATTTCCTGCATTTTTTGTTCTGATTCCGAATCAGTGGGGAGAAAACAATGGGAGACGCACCAGAAGCTTGTCTGCACCCTGTAAACTCAGAATCTGTTAGGGCAATTTCCCCCATGGGGATACCACTGCAGCCAACCCATAGTTGGCTACATAGCTTCACAGTTTGCAACCTACTCACAGGTTAAAAACAACTTCACAACTTGTCAGGTAAAGGTCATGCACTCAGTATCTCATTTTGAGAGACCCGTAATTCATGATATGGCCTCTAATCCTGGAATCTGCCTCACCTGGAATTATGAGGTCGACAGAGTTATTGGGAACTACTCATGTTTCGCCTAAAAACTAAAATGAGCTGAAATCTCCAGGGGAGACTGTGGGAGAGACTGGGACATACATGGGGAATCAGGCCTGGAATTGCCGATTCCCCAGGCAAGTATCCTTACTCAGGGTGTTCTCAGGATTCAACCTGGAATCCCTGTTAATTCTACAAGCCCAGAGTTAACAAGACCATCATTAGTATTAACTCCATTGGTGAGGAATTAATACTCGTAATGAGGAACAGGATATTAAGGTTAGTCCCTGGAAATTGGACATTAGCGACCAATTTTGCCTGGAGACAGTTAGGAAGTGGATGCAAAGAAATAGGAAATGCAGTGGAGATTAGTATAGGTGAGCAGGGTGGGAGACAAGTACCCTTAGAAGTAGACAACAACTGTTTCAGAGAGGGACTGGTATTATAAACAAATCATAGCTCAATCTTAAGAATCTTGGGGTCATTTAGAACCTTCCCGGTTGCCCACAAGGTCAGCGGCAGCCATGCCCACCTCTTCCTTTGCAAGGATCCCCTGCCAAATTGAGAGATTCTTGCCAGGTAGGAAGGGAATGGCAGTTCTTTCAGTGGAGCCACCAGTGCAGCAGCATCGCTGAAAGCACTGAACTTTCCTGAGCGGGCTCTATGTTTATTGCTCCTGCTGGAGCGTCCTAGGCCTTACAACCGTGATCTTTCAGTCAAGTCATCGAAGAATTTACTCAATAGATTTGATGAACCTTTGTAGCTGACATAAAGCATTGAAAGGGAGAAAACATCAACAATACAATTTAACTTGTGAAGTCTATGTGATTCCACAATGAGGACCAGGAATCAATGAATATGATTAAAGGGTTTTATTTGGATTACCAATCAATCCAGTCAGTATGCAAACCATATGCAGATTACATTAGTACAATAGGCAAAGAAAATATCTCAGTTGGTTGAGATGCAATAACATGAGATACAGAATTGTGACAGCCACAACCATATAATAGCAAATAAAAGTGAACAGGTCTTCCATAAAGAAACTTAGAGAAAGGCAGTATCTCCCCTCTACCACCAAATCAATGAAGGATCATCTATTGCGGGTTTCTAATTCAGGAGCAATAGAAGAGGTAGTTGTCAGCATGATCAGACTTCAGTAGAAGTCTAAAAGAAAAGGAATTAAGTGTTTAGCATAAAGCTTCCCACTTGCAAGAATAGGGCAAGCAGAGAGGTCTGTACCTCTCAAAGTCTAAAAGGGATCTCTCCTAACGACTGACTCCAACAGGACCAACTCAGAGCTCTGCGTACACCAATATAAAAGAAACATGAGATTATCCCTGTTCACATTACCAGCATCCAGTCGGAAAGCTGTTCATGTGCTTCTGCAACATTTCTCTAAGTTCCCAATGCATTGACTAAAGCTGCCATTCTCAGCTTTGAACATCTTGCCATTCTGGTACATGGTGAACAGAAAGCTTCTGTTCGACCATTTTTACTCCATATTCACTGCCACGTCTCTCGCAGGCCTCTCTATCAGCCATCTAATACAGACATAAACCTTTCAATAGCTAACATAAATCATGATAATGAACCTGCAAGGAAAAAAGGGAAAATATTCTGGTGAAGCAAGAAGCATTTCAACTGAGGCCTGTAGTCAGACTATCTTAAATGAGCATTTAATGTGCATTTCGAATACTTGATTATGCATGCACATGTGTAACTTTAAATGAACCGCAAAACATGAGCAAAAGAACACATCTTTGCATATGCAATATAATTTGAATTGTAAGTGCAAAATGAAATAAAGAATACAAAATTTGTGTTCAAACTAAATATTAGTGAAAATATATATTAATCTCTAGTATCTGCAGTGAATTCATTTCAGTAATTTGTTTAAATGCTTCACTTATTAATAAATTAAGGCACACAGTGAATATAGTGTCAGATGCACATATATAATTGCACTTCTGTGATGTGTAAGGGTGGAGTCTAAATTACACTGCTTCAGTCCCCCTTCTGATGGCGCTGTAAGCCACCACAATCAATACACACATTTTATCAGATGACCAATCAAAACCTTGAAGTTTTCATCATATTTCATGTGGAATCTTCCAAGTATTTCATGTCATCATAGTATCTACACTGGCTCTCCTCTAGTTCCATATCCTTTCTCTTTCTTCTTATTCTCATCCTCTCCTGCTGTACTTCTCTTTTTGCTTTCATGTACTTGCACTCCTTAGAGATTATAAATAGAGATATAGCACAAAGGGCAGTTATCACAAGGGGTCTCAAAATTGACCCAAGTATTCCACTTCCGAAGTTTCCAAACCATTTGCTTACTGCGGCAAATCCATTTCCAATTGCTCCCCAAGCACCTGTAGCACAGTGGCGGTGCGTCCAATGGGGGCGCTGGGGCGTTGCCCCACTAATGCCACATGGCCCCATTCAGGCATTCAATAACTCTCGCAGTCGCAGCAGGCAGTCTGAGAGTGACGCTGACGGAACAGGCCGGCTGCCGCTGGAAAAAATGCTGACACGCCCGAGGTAAAATCGGCCGCTGAAAGGTGGGGGCGGGGCTGCGCAGCACTCAAGGGTTTGAGTGACAGCGGCGTGCACTAAGCGCAGCTGCAATAGTGCGCATGCTCGAGTTTGGGCTGGTCATTTTTATGACCAGCCCGAACATGCGCACTACAGCCACCTACTACCTTCCTCCCAGTAGGAGAGCGAGGGAGGACCCGAGGCCGAGGGTTGCTTCATGCAGCAGCCCCCGGTCTCCTAATGGGCGGGCCGTATCCCTGCTCTAGCCAATCCTGGCGCTGCTAATGCAGCGTCTGGATTGGCTGAGAGACACCGCGCAGCCTGGAGGCATAAAGCATTGGGTGCCCCGCGTGGGTGGTGGCACTGCCGCACTTGGTTAAGACGTATGGCCAATCACTGTGGCTTATGCAGACAGTGATTGGCCATTTCGTTAGTGACGTGACTGGCAGCGCACTGCAGTCACTCATTCCGTCACCGCGCGCCACAACCTCGTCGTCGTGCTGGCTGGAACCCTGATCGCGCCTTGACTGACTACTGTACTGAGTGCTGATTGAACACTTGATTCAAAGGTGAGTTTAAAAACTGCTCAGAAGACAGTACAGTACATATCCAATAGAACGACACCGAGCCGTGTGATTGTCTCCGAGGGCACATCTGATACTTCGAGTAAACATGCTCCCTTCTTAAAATAAACTCCCTCTAATCAATTGATTAATGCCAGCGCCCACCTAGCGCCAGCACCCTCCCTGCCTTTATTCACAGGAATGGCAACAGAGGCCGCTAAAGTTAATCACAAAATAAAGACGTGCGTCTTATGAGTGCAAAGGCCCTGCCTCCCGTGACGAGTTACTTTACTGTTCTAACTCATGGATGATTCATTACACATTACAAAACGGGAGTAAACACATGTTTCTTCATTAAAACTTGAAGAGATCCCCACAAACATAGCATTTGACTACAGTCCAGTTGTGATCTTAAAAAGAGCCAAATACGCACACACAAAGCACGTAATCACAAAACACACGCATACACAAAAGCAGTCATATACGCGCGAGCATACACACACACTCTCACCTCCCCAAACACACACTCTCACCTCCCCACACACACGCGCACGCACACACACACACACTCTCAAACACGCACACACACACACACTCTCAAACACGCACACAAACTCACACACACACAAACACACACACAGACTTCGTACAGACTCCATGTACCCATTAGGTCATCCTCGTCTTGTGTACCCGTGCCAACAGCCGACTGTAATAAAATCGAACAAGATATAGTAAAGCAACTCTCTGACAAACATTTGGTTAACCCAAGAGCTAATTAAGTTACTAATTAACTAATATGAAACAGGTATTGCGTAACAACGCACGAGAGTAGTCTACGGCGGAAGGACGGGCATTCTCCATTTAACCTGCATTTCTTTACAAGGGTGAAAAGTTCAACCTGAGGCCAACGCTCCCAGCAACTAAGGGTTAAGACATTCCAAGGCTGACACCAAACAAGACGTCGATGCCTGGAGATGCCGCTTCTGTAAGATCCCTTCCGACATGCCAAGCCTCAGTAATTCTAGGGTTTGGAGACAGCCGGCAGCGCTGAAGGTGCCCGTGAGCCTCATTATTCAGGCAGAGTCTCATCAGGGTAATGTAGCATTTAGATTCCGATTTCGAATTTGGAGGAGGTATCTCCAGGGAACTACCACCCCACCCAATTATGAATATAGTGGGTGTATCTCTTCCTCTGTTTATGTGCAGGAATTCCTCCTTTTTAAGACAGGAGTAGTTAGTTCCTTTGTAGAACTGGGATTGGATACGGGACTCCGCTTTAAAAAAAATGTAATTCTGGTCTGTGCATGTTAGTCCCTATTTTGGTCCTAGCAGCTCAAAATATGGTGGTGCAGGAGAGCGGTTACCTTACAGATTTCGAGATTTGGCCACAATACCTCCAAAATTATGGAGCGGTGCTTCAGTGAATGGGCAAACATAACACCTTAAGACAAGACTTACTATGTAATTAAATGTTTAATGCATCATGACCCATCTGGCAGATGGGTCATGGGAGCTCCGTGTGTGAAAGCCCGCATCTGGTGCGGAGGGGGAGTTGAGTCTCCGTGGGCGCTGCCAGAGAATTCCTGGGGAGCCGAGAGGAGCCACACACGACAGCCGCGGCACCCCAGGGAACAAGGGGCGATTAACAGGATCACTCGATGGAGCCCAACTGTGAGCCCTGGCTGCTTCTCACCCACTTAAAAGGCAAAGGCTGCCAGGAATAGAGTAACGAGCGGTATTTAACGCTCAGCAGAGCGCAGCAATAACTCGGTGCAGCGGCATTCTCTTCAAGTGGCAAGAACGCCCAGTGCACTGCCACCTCCTGCCTCTATGAGCAGCAATAATGGCCAGTGTTCCCCTCTGCCTTCATATCACGCACACTTTTGAGTGCCTAATTTTTTTATTCTTGTGGCGCTTGCAGATAGTGTAATTATGGGCTCCCTCCCTCCAGACCCTCTGCCACTCGCATTCCTCCGTGGGTGAATCCCATGACAACATTTAAATCAGTCACACTATTAAAAACTGGCTAATTCTTCTCTTCTATTAGTCTCGTGACATCTACTCTGCATCATTCTTTTCCTCCCAGTGCTATAAGTCATTTACTGAGGGCAGAGCGCGTACTCCTTTCTCATAGGCATAATTATTTGGGTGACAAATTCGATTAATAAAATCAAATATAAAAAAATTATAATGAAGAATCAAAAGTGGAATATAGCTTGCATGGTTTGCCTAGCGTGTCTCTTTCTAACAGCCAAGGTAGTCTAGGACTGCGCCAGGGCTACCCATCTCCCAAGTACCTTCATTACAGAAAGGCAGCGCAGAAGGTTAATGTGCATGCTGCAAATAACATGAACCTGATGCAGATCACAAAATGCACATGATGTAAATAGGTCAGTGAGTCACTGCTTTTGTCAGAGATCCTTTAGTTACTTGCAGTTTGTAAGTTAAAATTCTAACATAGAACAGTGAGCTATTAACTGTCATCTAAGAGCTGCATGCAAACTGCAAGGTAAAAATTGGAGCGTTATGTTTTTTTCCCCCAGTGTTTGTTTCATTACCCTAATGTTTCAAAAATAAATTGTTATATTTTTATTTTCAGCACCTGGTAAAGCCTGACAACCATTACCTAATTTTTGGGCAATTTTTCGGCGAAGAACAAGAGGCCCCAACCTCCTTTGCTGCTCTTTCACCCCGGCTTCGACCCAGCAAACACCAGTGTTAAAGGTAAGGAAACTGATGCTATATTTCTTTAGATTGGAGTTAGGGCTATGTATGTGGTCGCTCTACATGGTGGTTGGGGTGGGTGCACATTCTGAACATTGTACCCTCAGTGGATGGCATTTACTAATAGCCTTAGCCCTGTGCTTTGGGCAATAACGGTTGTTAAAGGCACTATCTATCCCTTGCCTTCTTCAAGGCCCTCAAGCAGTGTCTGTTTCAGTGCCTTCAGCAACCACTATGGCACACAGAGGCAGCAGGCAGTAAGGCTGTATTTTTGGCAGTCATGTTGTCCAAAGGGGAGCTGTTGGAGATATATTGCGATAATGCACAAGATATATGTATTTATACTGAAATTTGATATTATTGCACCAAACCTTATACGTTGTACTTTGACTACTGACAGGTTTCTTTAATATTGGTACGGTCAGCATCGGCATGATGAATACAGTAGAACAGCTAATTTATATATGTTGAATGCTGCTAGTTTGCGACCTGTTTAGTTGTTTGTTAAATAAAAACATCTGTGAGGTACTCAGAAATGCATTGTATCTCGAAGTCTGTTATGAAGCTCTGTGGTTATACTGAATAAGCAGCTACCTATGTTATATGACATCTCTTTATTAATGTAATAACGACACTTTCACAATTGCTTTATTAACCTTCCTGCTTTCTCAAATTTGCTTGAAAATGCACCATTTTTCCACTCTTTTTTCAAAATTTTCTCGGGGGGAGAACCCCCCCGAATCTCCCTTAGGTTGTTCGGGCTCGCTAGCTACCCTCGCTCGCTACGGTGCAGTATGACAATTATTTTACACCCCACCACTTTCAAATGTCACCATCCACCACTGCTATAGCATCCAATCCCTTTGGATCTCCCTTCAATGTTCTTTGTATACTTCAATTCTTCACTCTTATCAGGTATATAGATACAGCATTGCCGAAAGTTCAACATGTTGCAGACTCCACCCTCCTTCGCAAGAAGGATGTCTAATGCACGACGATTTTGCAAAACCATAGACCTTACAGCTATCATTTCAGTGTCCACAGCTAGCAATGACCTTGCAGTACTACTGGATAACGTTTCAGCTATAATGGATAATTTTCTAATCTTTAAATTATTCAGAACTACTCCTACAGAAGGAATCAATGCACCAAATATGTCTCCAACTATTTCAGTGCCACTACTACTTTGTTTACTTCTAGTATGTTAACTCCACATAGGATCATCTAACTATTCTACATGATAAATCTTTGGGAAAACTACTCCTAAATAACATGAACCATACTGGGGTAATATAAAGTAAGCATGTTCCCCACAAACATAATAAACTCCAGGAATAATAGGATCTTGACCTCCCATGAAGAATGGCCAATTGCCCCCATACTCAAAGGTGTGATCGCAATCACTTTTTCCCATACTTTTAGTGTGAATTATGGATTTATCTCTAAGTACACATAATTTCCCTTTATGTTTCCAATCTAGAGTCAGTGCTGCCATAGTTCCTGTTTCTTGATGCTGTACTTCTTCTTTAGCCCACTCGTTTCTGTACTTTTGGTCCTTTTCTGATTTTAATCTAGCATCCATTGCTCTTCTTCTGTCTTCAACTAGATTAAAATATTTATTCTCAACATCTGTCAAGGAACAAATCAGGTTGTTCCTATGAGCATAAGAAGTATCTAATGTCATTGTGGGTTAAAAAAACTATAAGCTGTCTCCATCTCCTTGGCATTGGGGTGATGATTTAAATGCTTAAACATGGAAACTTATGAAAGAACGAATTGATTATTCGAAAAATTATACTGAAAATGACAGTAAGGATGAGAGGGTTGGTAAGGAATCTACAATTAGGTAGAGTTTCTACCAGATAAGGCGGTACTGAAGGTAACTTGCTCATCTGATAGAGGCTTCTATCCCCAGATTCCTTACCTTAAAATAGCTACCCAAGCAGTACCTACCCGGAGGTGGGTCTACGAACAGATTCAGACCAGGAAGTCCTGGAGGACAGAACGGGCAAAGTGCCTATCACAACAGACCTGACTGTTCAGGCAGTAGTGCTTGGGAAATGTGTGCAAAGAAGCCACTGTCACAGCCTGACAGATGTCCAGGATGGAGACTCCACCAGCTTGCGCAGTGGTCGCAGCCTTGGCTCTCGTGGAATGAGCACACAAGCCTTCTCAAGTGGTTGCTTTTTGGGCAGTGCATAGCAGATCTTAATGTAGAGTACAATGCATCTGGAGATGGTCAGTTTCTGCACAGCTTTTCCTTTCTTTTCTCTGGTGAACCCAATGAAGAGTTAATCATCCACCCAGTGTTTGGTCAAATCTATGTAGAATGACAACGCACTTTTTGGGTCTAGATGACAGTCTCTCCTTCTCTTTGGAAAGGTGAGGTGGAGCAAAGAAGGTTGGCAATGTGATGGTCTAGATGATGTGGAAGGGTGTTGCCACTTTTGGCAGGAACAAGATACGTCTTCTCAAAACTAGCTTGTCTGGAAAAAGTTATGTATAGGGTGCTGTCAGGTCTCAGGCGTCCTGCTCCATAGCCTGGAGTAAGACATGACCGTTTGGTGCATTTCCTGTATGAGAGGATTGGTCTCTTTTGAGCTGATCCCTAATCACGCATTCTGTTTACATAAGAAATACAATGTTGACCGTTTTCTGCCAGAAGTCAACATTTGTCCTCACTCCCTTAAGCAGGGTTTAAAAGACATGTCGCAGGAACAAGCCCTTGCTTGGCTTACAGTTCCTGGATCGTGACCACGCCTGTCTGCATCCGCTGTTCCCGCGGAAACCTTGTTACCTGGACTACCTCCTTGACTGCTGGCTGTCCGTATTATCCCGTCTTTATCCTGCCGCTGTCGACTGGAACCTTGAGCGAACCTTGGCTCACCAGTCTTCACCGGCTCTCCGAGCATTTTTCCTTTCTGATTTCCCGCCTCGAAGAACATCGGGTCTCCGAATTCGTATCAGCACTGTCCCGGATTTCAAAGCCCCTCCTCCCCTTTCTTTTCACTCCTCGAATAAAGAGTCATATGTGAGCAGGAGCTCGCGCATTCATACGTGAGCAGGAGTTCGCGCATTGGCACCCGGAATTGAACTCACCTTTCACTCCTCTAATGAGTCATACGTGAGCAGGAGCTCGCGCATTCATACGTGAGCAGGAGCTCGCGCATTGGCACCCTGACTTGAACTCTTATTCCACATTTAACAGGGGTGATTATTTTTGGTGCCTTTTTCTTATTTAGAGACTTCCTGGACACATCCTCTAATTTCTGATTCCGAGGAATTCAATCACGAATCATAGAGTGTTACAAGGAGTGATTTCAACTCCTGATTTCTTCACTTCTAGGAGGGTGTGAGAGACTTATAATTTTGGTAAGTGGATATTCACTCATACATGACATGCACTATAACTGGAATTAATAATTCTGAGTTGGGGTATTAGGATATACTAATAGGTTGTCTGCTTCTCTCCTTTGCAGTTACCAACACGTTATGTTCAACATCCTGTCGTGATCTGTCTCTTCTTGCTAGGAAGAAGCGGTGTGGTCTTTTCCTGAATTTTCCCCCCGTCTCTCGGAGGAGAGTGGTCTATGATTGAGTGGTGTTTCTACCTCTTCGTGACACTACCTTCTGGCCATGTGTTGGGAACTCCTCTTCGTTCCTGTGGATTCGGGCATTAACCAGGTTAGTGGTTATTCTGCCATTGACAGGTGTACATAGAGTGCTTGCCGTCCACTAACCCTCCTTGCTGATTAAAAGGCCATTAGAAAGACTGTTTTGATGGTTAAGAGACGCAGAGGGCAGGTATGCATAGGCTCGATGGGCTAGCACATCAAAAATTCCAAGACTAAATTCAGGTCCCATTGGGGTATGGTGATGGGTTGTGGCGGAGGCATGTGTTTCAGTCCTTTTCGAAAACAAGTCCCAACAGGTGACTTGAACACGGAGGCCTGATCTGGCAACCACAAGGAAGTTGATGTGGCAAAAAATATTCCTTAACAGTGCCCAAAGTAAATTCTTGCCGGCTAATGACAGAACAAATAACAACACCTCTGACGAAGGTGCAGAGAGAGGATCAAATTTTGGGAAGTACACCAAGCCACAAACTTGTCCCAATGGCAGGTGTAGACTAGCTGCCAGAATAACATCGCAGACTTCTGGAGGATGGTCAAAGACTGTCAGTTGCCACTGCTCAATCGCCATGCATAAAGGCAGAGCATACAAAAGTTTGGGTGCAGAATCCTGTCCTATTGCTGTGATAGGAGATCCTCCCAAAAGGGCAGGTCTGATCTGAAGATCAATGCTCATGCGCAGGAGTTCAGGATACCATACTCTCTGTGCCCAATCCAAAGCCACATGAATGACTTTGGCCCAGTTGTTCCTGATCTTCTTGAGAACTCTGGGCAGAAGTGGTATCGGCCGGAAGGCGTACAGGAGGCCTGAAGTCCACTAGAGACGAAATACGTCTCAAAGCGATAGCCACCTTGGAAACTCCAGCTCACAGAAGTGCAAGGTTCTCTCCAGTTGCGGGAGAGACCTCCAAGTGGAGACGTCATTCGTGACCCGAGAGGCATCGACAGCTGAGTTTGTCTGGTCTGGCATTCAGAGATCCCTCCAGGTGTTGTATGACCAGGAATATGTCCTGACATTCTACCAATGTCCAGAGATGCAGGGCCTCTTGGCACGGAGTCCACGACCCGTCCCGCCCTACTTGTTACAGTAGCACATGGAGGTTTTGTTGTCTGTGAACACCTGAACTAGCCTTCCCTTGATAGAAGGAAGAAATGCTTTCAATACCAGGCGAATTGCTCTCAACTCCAAATGGTTGATGTGGAGATGAGACTCTGCTGCAGACCAGAGTCCTCTGATTTTCACCTCTCCCAGCTGTCTGCCCCTTAGCCAGGAGTGACTCATCTGTCACCACAGTCAGCTCTGTGGTGGGGGGAGGGCAAGGAGAGGAATCTGACGCTGACCTATTGGCAGTTTGTCAGAAACCACTGCAGATGTTTTGCAGTTCCCTCCGATATCTGGACCAGGTCGGAGAGACTGCCCTGATGCTGCTCTCACTCGGACTTCAGGTCCCACTGCAGAGCCGCATATGCCAGCTGGCATGTTATGTGTTATCATCAGGAAGCAGGAGGCCAAGAGGCCCAGCAACCTGAGTCAGTCTCACTGAAATCCAGGATAGAGGCTGAAACATTGGAATCATGGCCTGAATATCCTAGACCTACTGTTCCAGAGGATAGGCCAGAAACTGCACTGTTTCCAGAATGGCTTCAATGAAAGGGAGTGTCTGAGAGGGAGTCAGTTGTGACTTTGGCATGTTGTTAGTGAACCCCCAGTGAATGCAAGAGGTCCACCATAGTCTGGAGGTGGGTGATGATTGCCTGGGGTGAGCCTGCCTTTAGCAGCCAAACGTCATGGTAGAGGAAGTCTGGGACACCTGACCTCCACAGGGCAGAGGCCTCCATCATTTTTGGGCACCAGAAGGTAGCAGGAATAGCAACCATGACCTACATCTGATGCCAGCTCTCTCTTCATGGCCCCTTTGGCCAAAAGAGTCCTCACTTCCTGATGGAGCATGGAGAGGTGGTCCTCTGTCAGCCGATCTGAGGATGGTGGCATGGGCAGCAGGGTTTTGGTGAATGGAAGGGTGAAACCCCTCTGAATAATTTGGAGCATCCATTTGTACGATGTTATGGACTGCCAGTGGGGCAGGTGGTGCTTGATCCTTCCAAAAACTGGTTGCCCATAGTGGTGAGAGGCAAATTAAAGGAGTTTAGAGGCTGTGCTTGCCGGGGGAGAGATGAACTGGGCAGACCTCAGGCCTTGGGTCCCACGGGGCTTATGCGAAACGCATCCCTGCCACAACAGTACTGGGAAGTCTAGTTGGCCTTGGTGACTGGGTGGGAATGAACGTGGTTGGTACTCCCTACTGTTGCCATGGAAGGGGCAAAAGGCAGAGTGGGGTTGGCACGGGCTGTGGAGAGTCCTAACAATCGGGTAGTGGCCCTGCTGTCCTTAAAGCGTTTGAGCGCCGAATCTGCCTAGTCGCCAAGGAGGCAGGTGCTATTAAAGGGCATGTCCATGAGGGACATCCCCCAAAAAGCCAGTATCGGAATCAACTATTACGATGGGGTCAGCACCACCGCGGGGCGTTGGCGGCGCCAGGAATGACATCACTGGAACGGGCTCCAAAGACGGTCATGTTCTCGCGACCAGAGTTTATCTAGTAACAGATTAATTGAGCCTGACTGGTACTAAGGGCACACCTACCAGCGGGAATCCATTGGGGGTACCGGCAAATCCTGTGGGGCCCGAAGTTACTGCAAAGGGGTCGGCCCACCCATATATGAGGTGTGTGGCCTCATAAAAATCTTTTAATTGGGCATCGGTCACTTCAGGAAATTCTAGGAGGACGGAGCGGACCCAAGCTCACACTCTGCAGCTGACGTATCGGAACAATGCCTAGAACGGTGGCATTGTTCCCGCACTTTGTCCAAAGACTTGGACTGGTGCAGTAAAGTCGAAGAGCATTTCGATTTCGTAATTTTTTTTAGATTTTTTTGTGGGACTTACTCAACGACGACTTCGAGCGTGATGACGAGCACCAGGAACGGCTCCACAAACAGGCCTGGGATGTTCTGATGACTCGTACCGGGAGCGTCATGGGATTGATTGCCGCTGGACGACCAGGAACTTAAGGGTAGGCTCACGAACCGCCTTTGGATTCATGGCATGACATTCAAGACAGGCCTTGAAGTCATGGCCCCACGTGGGGTTATGTCACACACATCTGTCTGTGACAGGAACCATAGGATTTAAACCCGATATATTTTTTAGGGGACACCCCTAAGCATACTGGAAGTGAAAAACCCTGAAAGGGTCGACAAAACATTGAGAAAATATTCCAGAAATTGGACTGAGGTAATTCTCTCTGAATCTGCACTGATAGAATGTAAAGAAAAGAACTGATGTCAGCGCGCTGGGGCGGTCCTTATAAAGGCACTGCGCATGTCACATCCGGCATGGACGCCGATGCAGAGCCGATCAACGCCACCTACTGGCATGCAGAGGTACTGCTAAAAAATTTCAGGATCCAGTCTGACGTTGGGGGAACATTCTACGGTAAGGAATCTGCAGCTTGAAATGCCTGTCAGATCCACTGTACTATCTCCTGCTGCACCCATATCTGGTACTCCACTACCAGCATGGCTGGTAAGAGGGGTCCCAGGGGCCCGATTTGGAAGGCTCTGGGTGCAGGGGGGCCCACTACGGGCCCCCCAAGTCTGATTCCGACTGCCGATTCGAGTCGGCGAGCACAATTCAGAAAGGCTGTCCAAATCCAGCATCATACTCGGTCGTTCGGAAACGCGGCCCGTAGAGACGTACGATTCTGCTCCGTACGGCTCAGTCATTCCAAATGCCGTCGGGTCGGGATTGGGATATTCCTAACGCCTAACTCTCATCATACTCGGTGGTCAAAAACCTTTCTGAGCCGGTCAGAAAGACACGTTCCCAATCCGATTTGGACAGAGCAAATGCTGTTAGGAGGCCTTCCTAACTGCATCAGAATCAGACCCTAAGAGTGAGACAGTTCCCTGTCCCTGTACCCTGTCAGTATGTGGCAAAGGACTGGAATTCAAAAGATCAATTAGAATATTATCCTCCTCATCTGAATCATGATTCTGTTTTTCTCTCTCATTTGATTTCCTTTTGTCATCTGTCTCTTTGACTATTGCTGGAAAAACTTTCACTCCCTACCTCGTATCTTCCCTCCAGCATTTCCCCTGTCAATCCCAGTTATTTTCCAGCCATAAATGAGCCTGTCACGACTTGCTTCCTGCGATCTCGTGTCCACCACCTGGGGGCTGAACTGTGGGAATCTCCAGTGTCATAATAAGCTACTGGACCCTCCCGTTCATGCATATACTGACTTTCAGCCATTTAGACACTATTTGGGAATTGACATCCATCCCCAATCCATGCCCGGTTTTGTGGAAGCCAATCTGCTCATGCCTGAAACTCCATTACCTAGAATTCCCTGCTCACTGCTTCGTCTCCACCCCTGCAGGCCAAGAATGGGTAGAGGAATTCAGCTCACCTGTGGCTGGCTGCTGCTAGCCTGCTCACACCTGATACATGTGATTACTGTGAGCTCTTTTAAGCCCCAGCTCCCTTCAGTCCAGTGTTGGTCATTTTAGCTGTGTTCCGGTGAGACTGCTCCTTGTTTCCTGAGCTTTTAATATTCCTTGATTCCTGAGCTATAGTTAATCCTTGTTCCTGGATTCCTGAGCTATAGCTATTCCTTGTGCCTGAATTAGCACTGCCTGCAGTGCTACCTTGTTTACTGAGTTCCTGAGCTATAGTTATTCTTTGTTCCTGTTCCTGGGCTTCAGCTATTTCTTGTTCCTGATTTGCACTGCTTGCAGTGCTCTCTTGACTCCTTGTTTCCTGAGCTGTAGCTATTTCCTGTTTCCTTGAACTAGCACTGCCTGCAGTGCTACCTTGACTCCTGAGCCTTAGCTCAATTCTTGTTCCTGCCCCAGCACTGCCTTCAATGCTACTTTGTTTTCTTGATTCCTGAGCCTGCACTATTCTAGTCTACCCTTGTACCTCCCCTTCTGTATATCGTTTTCTAGTCCCTGCCTTTTTTCCCATTTCCTTGGTTCCAGTTCCTAGTTTGCTGTTGTTCTATTCCTGCTATCTTGCTTCTAATTACCTTGTATGTTTGTTACTTGCTTTCTGCCAAGTGTGTCCTGTGATTGCCTTCCTTTCCTATTAAGCACTCCTCCTTCCTGGCTCCTTGTCTATTTTGCTTGTGTTTAGTTCTACCCCCTTGCTGTTACTGCCTTGCGTGTTCCTGTTTGATCGCCAGGATCCGTGGGCACAGCTGACAACTAGGTGGTGTTTCTTGTTCACTGTGAGTATTGTCTTTGAGTTACATTTATAACATCACCATAGGTATCAGCTCCACAGACCCTGCCTTTGCATGCATATCCTATATGTGGGTATTTGCAGTCAGTATCTGTAAGAGCAATTGTGGGTGAGGAACTTACTGAGCTTCAGTCTTACCGTGTGGCGCTCCCGAGTGCTTTACCCCACATTCCCGTTATTTTTAATTTTGTTTTGTATATATGTCTTGCATATCCGTCCTGTGTGTAGTTTTTCTGAATGCTAAATCACCTCTGAGGGCCTGTTCTTTCTGAGCCTTAACTCTCTTATCCTCTTGTACAGAGCTTCCTCTTAGGATTCTCTTTCTCCTTTGACTCGCTGTGTGATCTTGGGCAGCTCTGTACCCAGTATTCTGCCTACTTTGTCTTCCCTGGCACCAGTCGCTTCCAGAGTCCCTGGCACATGCCAGTGTCCCGGACTGAGTCCTGACATAGCCCCTCACTTGCTTTGTCATTTTCTTTCTCTCTTTATCTGTGGCCATTCAATCCCATTTGTGCAGCACCTCAAACTGTGTAGGTCTAGGTAAAGGCTTTCAGTCATTCATAGTTTGTCTCAGATAGTCCTGCTTTCTAATGTTAAAAGTACCTTCTAAAGGAAATTGTTTGTTTTTATCTAAAGCGGTATATTCATGCCATTCAGAAATCCAGGTACACCTGTAAAAAACCTATGACCGTAATCATTTTGTATGGAGGAGTTATCTCAACAGCAAATTCCTGAATCTCATTTTTCAACACAGCACCTATTATGTTTGCTCAAATGATCTGAAAATCACAAAAAACAACCTAGCGAACAACTACCAATTCCAGCGTGGCTCTGTCAAAGGTCAATCTATCACAGTGCAGGTCTGTTAGCAGCCAACCAATGACAGCGTGCCGTTGTGGTTTGTGGTGATGTCTCACCAATCCCAGCTGACTAACCACTCACATCTCAACCTCTCCGTAAATGAGGAATACAATTGCAAGATCCTTTTTTCAATGAAGTTACACAAAAATAACAAAATAAACTTTGGCTGCTCACCGTAAATAGGAAGGAATAATCAAGTTAAAGTAAGACAAATCTCGCAAACAATAGAAACATGAGCAGCTACAGAAAACGCTCTACTAATCAACCCCGTTCACACTAGGCAGACCACGTCCAGTGGCAATCTACCCTGGCTAATGCAATTACTCCTGTGCAACTAGGAGCAAAAGACACCAACCTAAATTAGAAATGCAACCCTGAAAAAGAAAACTTGTTAATTCAGAAACCCCTATCTGTGTGCATGCAGTGCTTTGCACTACACTCTACCTTATGCAGACGGATAACCACGATATCTTCAGATCTTGGATTTCGACAAATCCAATAACCAAATCAATCAATAATAAAGCCAAACCTTTAAATAAAATCACAAATAAGAATGATGCATCAGAAAAACAGTGATCAAACCACCAATTCAACCCCAAAACAGCATTCCATAGCCAAACATGTCACATATAGCATAATAATCCATCTCACATACAAAGTTCAGCAACATGCCACAAAAACACTAGAATCACTCAATCATCAAAATCATTCCGCCCTAATCATACTGGCACTCCAAATTGCTCAGGAACAGCACTACAATTCAGATTTCTCAGAAAAATCCTCGGATCGAGAAATCCACTATCTTTACAGACTGGGCAAAGGAAAGAAAGCTAGAGACGTTTTCCAGCAAAAGGAGGAGCTCTTTAACATGCAGCCATCCTCTGCTACCAAAAGTTGCGGAAGCAAATTAGTACCTCAAAATTTAGACACCCTGAAAATGTACTTAAATCAAACCTTCCACATTTACTGGATTGGAGACCGTGTTAAACCTTAATTTCATGAGGCAATGTGCCAGTGTTAAGGCACGTCCCCAAACATCAAATATCAGAGCAATACAATTCATTAAGTAGTGGTGTCCACTCAATAACTGAGTTCTAGATCAATGAAAAGCTAAAGGGTTTTATTACAAAAGTTCAAGCTAAGCGGTACAGAGTCAATGCCATAAAGTCTATCAGACACAAAGATATACAGAGTAGGTAAATATCAAAAATTATTTTTAAGTCCCAAATGAGCAGCAAGATCAGAAAGAAATTGGGTAGCATCCATCGTAGAATAGCAAATTCTTCTAGATCACCCCCAAAATCAATAGATTTTAATGCATAACTATTGCATATTAACAGTTCTGTAGATTCATCGTGGTGTGAGCAAATGTATACTTTCATCTGAAAGAGACAATTAGTTATAGATTCCTTACCTTAGAATTACCCCTAGGTGTCAGACTGGATCCGGAGAATTTTTCTGTAGCAGTACCCCTGCACTTCGGTAGGTGGCTTCGGTCGACTCCGCGTCCATCGTCGTAGTCGCCGGGATGACGTCGCGGTGTCTACTTAGACGCCGCCCCTGCGTGCTGAAATCAGTTCTTTCTTTTTCCGCACCAGCCAGCGCAGATCCGGAGAGAGCGTGCCCCTCAGTCATTTTTTGACTAAACTTTTTTTGACTTTTGTCAACGTCTTTTTTGAGTCTTCGCCTCCTGGTAGCACGAGGGATGTCCCATCGTCGAACTGGCTTCAAGCCTTGTGACTCCTGTCACAAGTTGATGTCCGTCACGGATCCGCACCTCGTATGTCTCTGGTGCCTGGAGCGCGACCACGACCCAAAGTCGTGCTCCGATTGCCGGGCCATGAATCGGAAGTCTTTGCGGGAGCGGTAACAAAAGCTCTTGGAGGCCCGGCAGTCTGCTCCGCGTAGGTCCCGGTCGAGAGGAAGGTCTCTGAGCCACCACCACTAGTCATCAAAGTCTTTGCACTCCTCGGATAAGTCGAAGCACAAGAAGAAGGCGAAGAAGCATCGCCGCTCTTCGCCTTCTCCCCGTCCATCGGCCGACGCAACGCGGGACCCGGAGCATCGTCGCTCTCCAGCTCCGTCGTCGGAGCCTGCTCCTGGGACGGCTCCACGCTTCCCTCCTTTTCCCGGAGTCAGAGCATACCCTGCCCAGCTTCGAGCCTTTTACGAGGCTCTTCATACCATTTTTGGGCAGCCCGACTCCGCAGGTGCGCCTTCGGGCCCCATGGACTTGGCTGGGGGCCTTGGGCCTTCGATGCCGGCGTCTCCGGCCCCGGCTCCAGAGGGCCCCTGAGGATCCAGGCCTGGATCCAGATTAGCGCCGGTCGACCTCACGGTACCTTCCCTGGCGCCGATTCCAGTGATGATGCCCCCGATGCCGGTTGTGCCCCCAACCGACGTCAACATCAGCCTTACCCCCGACTTGGACCCTGTGCCGGACAGACGTTGCTCGACGTCGGTACCGGCGCCGGAGGGTACATTTGTACCGCTGTTCATCCCTGGCGTTCTCTATCACCCTGAGTGGCAGCCAGAGGAGGATGAGGAAGACTGGGAGGGGTCTGGAGACCCTTTAGCTGACCAGCTTGAGGAGCCGGACTGGCGAGAGGAACTGGGTGATGCCAGTGGTTTGGATACCTCCCCAGACCTTGGCATGCTCCCCCCCCACTGTGGCTACGGAGGAGGGAGCTTCTTACTCAGTGGTGTTGCGTAGTGCAGTTGAGGCCTTGGGCCTTGAGCTTCTTACGGTGGCTGTCAGGACTAACCTCCTGACAGAGGTACTTCAACCGGCAGTGGCCTCTTCGGCGCCCCTGCTGCCTTTTAATGAAGCCCTCTCGGACATTCTTCTAGGCACTTGGTCCAAGCCCAGCACAGGGGCTCCTGTGGACAGGATGATTGCCCACCGCCTGGCCATTGCCCACCGCCTGGCCCCGGGCGACCCACTTTTCCTCTCCCAACACCCTAACCCCGAGAGCCTGGTGGGCCAAGCCTCGTTTTCTAATGGCACACTGCATGCCTCTTGGGCCGTTATTCCCATACGGTGTGGGATACGGTTGCGCAAGTGCTGCCACAGTGCCCGGAGGAGGCCCGGGCCGTTCTCGCCCGTGCAGTGGCAGAGAGTCGAGACGCAGCTAAGTTCGCCATTCGGTGTGGGCTGAATACCCCCGACTCTCTAGGCAGAACGGTTTCCACGTCAGTAGCCTTAAGGCGCTACGCCCGGTTGAGGACATCTGGTTTCTCTGGGGATGTCCAATCTACCCTATTGGACATGCCCTTTGATGGTCGTCGCCTGTTCGGCGACAAGGCGGACTCCGCGGACGTGGGACCCAGCGACGCGGGTCTGGGGGCCAGCGGGCGAGCCAGTCCACCCATAACCCCCCTGCAGCATACTCCAAACCCTCCTAGTCCGATCTTCCAGGGCCAGCAGTTGCCAGTAGGTGTCAGGATCCGTCATCACCTCCCCCACTGGCAAAACATCACGTCGGACAGGTTGGTTTTGCAGATAGTCCGAAGGGGCTATTCCCTCCCCTTCGAGACTACCCCTCCCTCCATGCCACCATCCCTCCACCGCATGTCGGAGGATCACGTGGCCCTTCTCCACCAGGAAGTTGCAGCTCTCTTGGCCAAGGGAGCTATCGAAAGGGTCCCTGTGCCAGAAGTCGGTCGTGGTTGCTACTCCCACTACTTTCTGGTACCCAAGAAGGACAAAGGCCTCCGTCCTATCTTGGACCTCAGGGCCCTGAACCGCTTCCTCTGGGAGGAGAAGTTCAAGATGCTCACGTTGGCTCAGGTCCTGTCTGCCCTCGACCCAGGAGACTGGACTTGCAGGACTCCTACTTCCATATCCCCGTCCTGCCTGCCCACTGGCGTTACCTACAGTTCATGTTGGACCACAAGCATTTTCAGTTTAGCGTGCTCCCCTTTGGCCTTACCAGCGCCCCTTTGGTGTTCACGAAAGTGATGGCAGGGGTCCCAGCTCATCTGCGCAGATCAGGGGTTCCAGTCTTTCCCTATCTCAATGACTGGTTGTTGAAGGCGGGCTCGCCCCAAGCAGTCTGTGGTCTCTAGGTGGGTGTTGGTGTCCTTTAAATCCCTCCAACTTAGGCAGCCGTAGGCTAGGTTGTTCTCTGTAACTCACTTTATTAAAGACAGGGGTCAAACTATGTACAAACAGTTCTCTAGAAAACAGGAAGTATTGCACCAATTTCCCAGTTCGTCCAGGGTTATCCTTTCTGGGGTCTTCCTGGGGGTTCACGTTCCCGGTGGGGAGTTGAGACGCCAAAATGAAGAAGAAGAAAAAAAAGACAAGAAAACAAATGTTAGGCCGCTGGCCTTTAATGCTTAATGGAAGGGGGTAGGGTTTGTGTACGCCTTCACCAGTGCCCTAACAGTGTGGTGCCTAGGTGAGGGATTAGGTGATTAGCTGGGTGCTTTCCTCAGTCCTGCCCACCAGCCCTTTAGAGAAAAGAAGCGTGCTACTGGCACTTGCCTGTGACCACGACCCTCCGGGGCCGTGGTGAAGGGAGATCCAGCCTCCTCACTCGCCTCAGGAGTACTGGTCTCAAGCGTAGTGCTCTGGGAGCATTCCTCGTGGTTGCCGGTCGTCTCCTCCTTCTCCGGTTCTCCTGGGGCCGGTTGCTCCCCGATACCGCTCTTCTCCGCCTCTCTGCTTCCTCCGCCGCTGTCCCGCCTCGTCCTCTTGCGCCGTGGTTCTTCTCCTTCTCCCGTCTCCGGTAGCAGAACACCCGTCTCTCTCCCCGGCGTTCCTTTTCTCTCTCTCCCGCTCGTCGCGTCACCGTCAGGACGTGCGTCAACAACTAGCACGCTACCCTGACTTCCTGGTTGGGTGAGGTTCGCCGCCATGTTGGAAATCCCGGGATCGGCGGTGAACTCCTCACACAGTTGTCTTCCACCTCCAGACTACGGCGGACTTCCTGCACTCGCTGGGGTTCACTATCAACGTGCCAAAGTCATAATGACTCCCTCTCAGAAGCTCCTTTTCATTAGAGCAGTTCTGGATACAGCACAGTTTCGGGCTTATCCTCCCGAGCAGCGAGTCTGGGATATTTGGGCTATGATACCGATGTTTCAGCCTCTATCCCGGATTTCGGTGAGAATGACCCTGAGGCTGCTGAGCCTCATGGCCTCCTGCATCCTGTTGGTGGATCATACCAGGTGGAATATGCGGGCTCTGCAGTGGGACCTCAAGTTCCAGTGGGCGCAGCATCAGGGAATCTTTCCGATGTCATCCAGATCTCGGAGGGGACTGCACATCAATTGCAGTGGTGGCTCACGAACCAGGATTGGGTCAGCGGCAGATCCCTCTCCCTTCCCCAACCAGAGTTCACAGTAGTGACGGATGCGTCATTCCTGGAATGTGGCGGCCACCTGGGAGAGGCAGAGATCAGGGGTCTCTGGTCTCCGGCGGAGTCTGGTCTCCATATCAACCTTTTGGAGCTCCGGGCGATCCGTCTTGCACTGAAGGCATTCCTTCCTTCTGTCAAAGAACGAGTAGTGCAGGTGTTCACAGACACCACCACCATGTGGTACTGCAACAAACAGGGCGAGGTGGGGTCGTGGACCCTGTGTCAAGAGGCTCTTCGCCTTTGGACATGGCTGGAACATCAGGGCATATCTCTGGTGGTTCAACACCTGGCAGGTTCCCTGAACGCCAGGGCAGACGAACTCAGCTGCCAGTGCATGATGGATCACGAATGGCGTCTTCACTCAGCAGTGGGGAGACCCTTGGTTAGATCTGTTTGCCACGAAGAGAACGCGCAATGTCAGCAATTCTGTTCGTTGGAGTTTCCAAGGCGGCACTCGCTCTGCGACGCTTTTCGTCGCGAGTGGAATTGCGGCCTACTGTACGCCTTTCCGCCTGTACCACTTATGCCCAGAGTACTGAAGAAGATCAAGCACAACCGGGCCCAAGTCATTCCTGTGACTCTGGGCTGGGAACAAAGAGTCTGGTACCCCAAGCTCTTGAGCATAGCCATCGATCCTCCGATCAGACTGCCTCTTCGGGAGGATCTTCTGTCGCAGCAGCAGGGGACGGTCCTCCACCCGAACCTGTCCAACCTCCACCTCCTTGCGTGGAGATTGAGCGGCGACAGTTGACAGCTTTCGACCTTCCTCCCGAAGTCTGTAATGTCATCTTGGCAGCCAGGCGTCCCTCCACTAAAACGGTATACGCCTGAAGATGGGACAAATTTGTGGCATTGATCCCCTTTCTGCCCCTCTTTCAGAGGTTCTCCTCTTCATTCTGTCTTTGGCACAGCAGGGCTCTGCTCTGGGCTCTCTTAAAGGCTACCTTTCGGCCATCTCGGCCTTTCTGCGCCTTCCTGATCAGTCTTCTCTTTTCATGCCTCCAATTGTAAATAGATTTCTAAAGGGCATTACTCATCTCTTTCCTCCTTCTTCTTTCAAAATGCCCCAGTGGGACTTGAATCTTTTTCTTACTCCTTATGTGTGCTCCCTTCCAGCCACTACATAATTGTCCTCTTCGTCTTCTTACCTTGAAGACCGCTTTCCTGCTTGCCATCACTTCTGCTCGCAGGGTGAGTGATCTTCATGCTCTTTGCTCTAAGCCTCCTTTTCTTGCAGTTCATCCGGACAAGGTGGTCCTTCGCACTAGGCCCTTTTTTCTGCCCAAAGTGGTTACCTCTTTCCACATAGGTCAAACCATCACATTGCCCACCTTCTTGCCACCTCCGCACCCTTCCAAAGAGCAGGAGAGAAAACTTGCGCTGTCCTTCTACCTTGACCGCACTAAACATATCCGGGTGGATGATCAACTCTTCGTGGGTTATGTGGGCGCTAAGAAAGGTCGAGCCGTGCACAAACGTACTATCTCTCGATGGGTTGTCCTATGCATCAAAATCTGCTATTCTTTGGCGAAAAAGGAACCTCCAGTGGGACTGTGTGCCCATTCTACCAGGGCGACGGCTGCCACTACTGCTTTGGGACTTGGAGTCCCGCTCATTGACATCTGGGGGAGAGGAGTTGGCCTAACGGCTAGGGCGGTCGACCTCGAATCTAGGGAACTGGGTTCGAGTCTCGGCAATGACGCTGAACATCCTGTGATTCTGGGCAATCACTTAATATCCCCGTGCCTAACAAAAATTAATGTGTCCTCATGTAACGCAACTGGTGCTATGTAAAGCGCTCTGATACCCGATTCGGGTCAAGTTCGCACTATATAAAACTCTATAAAATAAAAAAAATAAAATGTCTGCCAGGCAGCCACGTGGGCATCTTTGCACACGTTGTAATAAAGTGGCTCTGTATATACTGAACCAAAGTAAGGTTCAGTATGCACAGAGTCCACATTCCCCAGAGGTTTGGCAGAGGCTAAAGTTAGATATAACCTTACTCTCTAAAGTGGTAGCTTGGTCGAGCAGTAAGGCAGTATCAGAGGACAGTGTAAAGCATTTGTTGTACACACTCAGTCAGCAAATGGTCTCACACACTCAAGAACTGAACTCTAGGCCAATGGTTTTGTATCAAAATATATAGTTGTTTTATTTTAGAACCAACAATAGGTATCAAAATATACTTTCTCAGAATGAGTTACTTTAGTTAAATACTTTTCAAATAGGCAATAGACTTTTGAATACAATAGTTACAGTTGTTGCAATAGGCAACACAATTTCAAACACAATAATACATTGAGCTCAATGGGAATTTCTAGTTAAATGCAATAAATTACTTTTTGGATTACTTTTCTTACCACAGGACTGGATCCTAGATTCAGTCCTGGGACATCTCCTGTAAACAGTTGAGTAAAAACGTTTTGGTTACAGTTGTGATTTTTAAGGAATATTATTGTATTTTAAAAGTTGACACAAACTTTTTCACATAGAATCACCACTCTTATCCTATGGGAGGAAATTCACTTAGCAGGTAAGTGTGGTTATTGTTACTTTTTCTAACTCAGTGTTGGATCCTGGATCCAGCACTGGTGCATCTCCTGTAAACAGTTGAAAGAATGCGTTTTTGTTATACAGGCGATTTTTAACGAATATTTGTAAATTTGCAAAATCGACACTTAGAAACTTTTTCAGCAAAAACCAGGCAATGTTATCCTATGGAAGGAAATTCAAGTTACCGGTAAGTACAGTTATGATTACTTTTCAGGGTCAGTGCTGGGCACCAAGATCCAGCACTGGGATCTCTCCTGATAACAGGTGAGTAATTTCGTTTTCGTTGATCGGACGATTTTTAGTGATTATTTTAAAGTTTCAAAACTCGACACTTTGAAGAAATTTCAGTGTAAACCAGTCAATGTTACCCTATGGAGAAAATGTAGGTTATCGGTTTTCAGGTAAGTACTCGACTGGCAGAGTTAAGGTTCTGGGCATAGACTCAGGGGTCTCCTAGGGTCAGTGATGCACTGTTGTTTCACCCTCAGCGGCACCAGGGCGGCCGGGTGCAGAGTGTTGAGGCCCAATGTTATCCTATGGGGGATAGGGGCCTCCGGTTGGTGGCTGCTGGCGAGCAGGCCACTAAGGTTGTGGGAGCAAAGCTCCTAGGGTTTGGGTCAGGGCAAATTGGGAAACAAGCCAGCACAAAAGGTGCACCCTCAGCGGCGCTGGGGCGGCCGGGTGCAGAGTGCTGTTTTGGCGTCGGGTGCCCTGTTGTTTTCAATGGGGATTTTCGGTTTTGGTTTTCAGCTGCAGGCTCGGTCCAGGAAGACTTCCAGGAGGAACTAACAGCTGGGCAGGTAAGTTGGAGGGCTCGGGGACGTAGGTGCACCTCGGGTTCCTTTCTCCAGGGCGCAGGGCGGCTGGATGCAGGGGTGTCTTTTGAGGTCGGATTTCACCTTACCGGGCCACTCGCGGTTGGGGGGGGTCTCGTGCAGAGGCTGCAGGCGACGTCGGGGAGTCCTGGAGGGGTCAACCCACAGTGGACTCAGCCTCTGGAGCGCTGGGGGACCTCGCTGGGACCGGTGGGCCACTTGAACTCGGGCTGTAGGCGACGGGTGCAGTGGTGGTTCCAGGCATCGGGTTTCTTTTTCCTCAGCAGGCTCGGAGTCTTTGTTTGGTGTTTCTTTTGAACAGAGCTGCTGTTCACAGGAGATCCGGTCTTTGTTGAAGGCAGTCAGTCCTCCCCGGGGTTCTGGAGGTCGCTGGCTGCAGGACAAGACGATTTTTGGCGCAGGATATCTGGAAACTGCAGACGGGCCGGTAGGGCTGGGGCCAAGTCAGTTGTTCTCTGCAGTCTCCCCTGCTGGGCGTCTTCTTTCATCCTTTTTCTTCTTAGGTTGCGGGAATCTGAGGAAGGAAGGTTCAGGGTGCCCCTAAATACTAAATTTAGGGGCGTTACAGGTAGGTAAAGGGCAGGGACCAATGGGTCCCTTCCCTGGGGTGGGTACACCCCTATCCTGCCCCTCTCCTGTGGGAGGGGGCAGTAGCCTAGTCCTGATTGGGCAGGGCTCCCCATCTTCAAGATGGCGAGAGCCCGGAGTTGTGCTTCACCTCGCCTCCCCCACCTGAGGGGTGGGGTTGGCAAAGGCTGGCACATCCCCTTTCCTCCCTTGGGGTTTCCCCCAGTCTTCCCGCCAGAGAGGGGTCAGAACCAGTGGGGGCCAGTTGCTGAGTACAGCAAGTGGCCTGGAGAAGCTCACAAAGGCGGCATGCCTTTGAAGCTTCCCCTGCCCATCCTGGGGGAGGAGACCTAGCACCTCGCCCAGGATGTGCATTGTTGCAGGCCCAGGAGAGCGGATGGCTCTCCACCCAGGGGTCCAGCATCATGTCTGCTGTGTGGCAGCCGGGGCAGCCCCTCAGACAAGACGTGGATTGTAGGTTAGGTTCAGGGGGCAACTCTAAGTTGCCCTCTGTCGTGCATTTTACATTAAATCCCACACTGGCAACAGTGTGGGTTTAATGTGCTGAGAAGTTTGATACCAAACTTCTCAGTCTTCAGTGTAGCCATTATGGCGCTGTGGAGTTCGTAATGACAACCTCCCAGCACCATAAACTCTTAATGGCATCACTGCACTTACAGTGCCCAGGAATGGCCCTGGGTACTGTAGGGGCACAGGGCTCATGCACCTGTGCCCACACCACTGGCATAGTGCACCCATCTAGAGGGGTGACTGAGGTATGCCAGGGCAGTGTGTTTGTGGGCATGGCACACAAGGATGTGTGCCATGTCGACTCTCTGTTTAGTTCTGCACCAAGACACTCAGCCTGCAAAGGCAGGGTGTGTGTGTCAGGGTACAGGGCCTCTAAGGGTGGCACAATAAGTGCTGCAGCCCTTAGGGGCCTTCTCTGGTCACAGTGCCCTGGGTACCTAGGGTACCATTTACCAGGGGCTTACCTGTGGCCAGAGATGCCAATTGGGTTTAGGCTTTAGTACAGTTTTTAGGGAAGGAACACAGGCCCTGGGTACCTGATTGGCAGGGACCCAGGGCACACCAAGGAAAAGTGCATCAGTTATCAGGCAAAAAGTGGGGGGGTTACTGCAACAGAAACCCACTTTCCTACACACGTTCACTAAACATTATTGCCTGGATAGCCAAATCCGGAGAGACAGCTATTTTGGCCATTCAGTTCTCCAGGACTTTCTGGTGTGAACTTGGTTCGCAGACCCACCTCCGGGGTTGGCTTCACTGGGGTATCTAGCCTAAGGTAAGGAATCTATAACTAATTGTCTCTTTCAGATAAACAAGTTACTTACCTTCGGTAACGATATATCTTTAAGAGACATAGATTAGTTATATATTCCTTACCGCCCCACCCATGCTCCCTGTTCTGCTAACTGACTTCTAGTGTAAGGGACTCCCTTTCGGGGCCCTAGTTTTGTGCACCAGTGGTCAGTGTCTTGCATGGCTCTGCGCATCTGGCGCTGTATGTCGTGGCAGAACTGACTTCAGTGCTCAGGGGCGGCGTCTAAGTAGACACCGCGACATCATCCCAGCGACCACGACGCAGACGACGGACGCGGAGTCGACCGACGCCACCTACCGACGCGCAGGGGTACTGCTACAGAAAAATTCTCCAGATCCAGTCTGACGCCTGGGTGTAATTCTAAGGTAAGGAATCTATAACTAATCTATGTCTCTTACAGATATATTGTTACCGAAGGTAAGTAACTTCTTTTTCTACAAATCAGAGCACTTAGAAAATAAATATGATATTGCTGTAGCACCTAAGCACTAGCCCATTTCTTAATAATTATTTAGCACCCTTGATGCTGATGTCATCCGGATATGTTTGAACAAAATATGAAAGATTGACAATAGACCTTTTTCCAGTGATGATGCTAAAACCGACCATTTCAGGGCTCAGCTTGATGGCGCAAAAAATAGGCCCAAGAAGCTCTTCGAAACCATCAAGCAACAATCTAACCACTCTTCCAACCGTATCTCGACACCCATGACCTCCCTTCCTAGTGGGGAGGTCTTCTCATCACATTTCTCTGAAAAGGCAAGAATAATCGAACTGGAGCTGCAACCGGCCTCTCCAATTTTGCGGCCTCTGAACAACACCGCATTATCGGATGATCCTACAGAACGACTGGTAGGGTCTTCACCGTCCTTCCACATAGTTTGTCCTTCCAAAAACAACGCCTCTTGGAATTCTTTTCTTCTTCCAGATGACACAGAGCTGCTCCACTCTATGGCATCCTTAAAACCTTCCAATCACTTCAGCGATCCACTACCTGCTAAGTTTTTTAAAGATCTCAATTCGGCCATTCTCCCTCTTTGGTCCCGGATCATTTGCGAATCTCTCTTGCAGGGAGGATCTAGCTGATCCTAACAACTTCCGGCCTATCACCAACATCATGACTCTAGCTAAATTGCTCGAGAAATGCATCCACACGCAGCTCTGCAACCACATAGAGAAGAGAAGTTTCAACTCCTTGACCTCTACCAGTCGGGTTTCAGAGCAAGGCTGTCTCTTTTTTACAGAACTGCACACAAAGAATCAAAGTTAACCATTCCCTTGCAACCAGTACCACTGTCACCATTGGAGTTCCTCAAGGTTCCGCACTTTCGCCCACTCTTTTCAACCTTTTTATGGAACCTCTCTCCGATATTCTGAACCGTTCTAATATTCACTACCACATGTATGCTAATGACACGCAACTGTTCTTGATGATCTCCTCTCCAGAGTACATTAAAACCTTAACTGATGCACTCTTACAAACTCAACAATGGCTAGCCCAGAACCATCTTTTGTTAAATACTCTCGAAACAGAATTCCTTCTGATTGCCCCCCGCAACCACTCTGCACCTACCCTGAGCTGGCTTGAACAACTCACTGCTCTTAACTGCACCCCTCATGTTGTTGACTCTGCTAAATCGCTAGGTATCACCGTGGACAAATACCTAAATATGCAAGCTCACATCAGTGCAACTATTAGGGGAGCCAATCTTCAGCTCAACACCCTTAAGAAAATGAAGCCTTTCCTTCCGCCCGAGGACATCTGGCCTGCAGTACAATCCCTGGTTATCTCTCGGCTGGAATATGGTTTGGTGACCCTTGCTGGGCTTCCTAAAGCTAGTTTGGCACCGCTCAGAGCCACTCTAAACACATCAGCCGGGCTCATCACAGGCTCCAGAAAGCATGACCACATCACGCCAGACCTAATTCAACTAAATTGGCTGTCTATTGAAGCAAGGATACGTTTCAAGATAGCTTGCTTGACGTATAGAGCTATTCATTACAACACCCCAGTGTACTTGGCTAAAAAGCGTGAACTATCTGGCTCGAGTCGGAACTTAAGAAGTTCGACCACCGTACTTTTGAAACCTCCCAATTTCAAAAAGAAAAGAACTTACAATCGTGCTTTCACTGGTCTTGCTCCAAGAATTTGGAACGCTCTTCCTCCCGAGATCAGATCCAACCCATCCACTGCATCTTTCAAGAAACATGTCAAATGGCTAATCTTGAGTGAACATCAACAGCACTAACCTGGCTTACCTTCCCTAGACTACTCTCTATCTGGATTTGATACTTTTTTTATACCGTTTGTTTGAATTTTATGCTTCCTGTTCACGTGTTATCTCGTTCTATGGACCTTCTGAAACTGTACTGGTCCCTCCAGTCTGGCTGACTCTCCTGCCCCTTGACCGTGATTGTTCCCCCTTTGTTTGACCGTGTGTTTATTTAACTATCTCACTTGTTCCATTGTGTTATGTTATTCTTGCTTTCGCCACTTTGTACAGTGCTCTGATACCCGTAAGGCTCATGTTCGCGCTTTATAAAACTTTTCAAATAAATAGGTCTTGTGTAGAAATGGAAGATGTGGTTACAAGTAACAATTTTTCATCCGCACCATGGAAAGTTCATTGTGAGCAGAACAATACAGCTATGAAAATGAACTAATATGACCTCATCTCGACTGTGTGCTGCAGAACCTGTGGGGAGAGGGTGTCTTAAGGGGCACATGAAAGAGTGACAGAGATGGCATCCATCTTGTCCAAGATGTCATTTTCCACAGAAACTGTGGCATAAGTAAAACACATTATTAAACGTACTTCTACACATCATAGGAAATTAGTTTGAAAGGCAATCACACCATATCGGTGTCTGTCGATCTAAAATGGTGTATGAAAATGCTTATTACACATTGTTAATGATACGCAAAAATATAAATCTTTAAATAACTTCCTCATCATCAGGTTAAAATAGGATAGAGTGCTAATGTAGCCTTCATTTTTCTGAGGCTGATAACATAAATACCATCATGCTAAGTAACAACTGTTCACCTTATCAAGTGGACAAGGGTATACCCAGACATGGGTCCCTTGCTTGCTGTGCCACTGGATTCATGGTAGCCTGGCTGATGAGGGGTGTTACCCCGAAACCGCTCCCAGGATGCTTGTTTCTGGTCCAGGGAGGACCTGGCCTGGCACTTTGGGCTGGACTGTTTCCATGAGGAACAGGGTCAAGACTGATTTGCATATGGCTGGGTCCAAACTGGGGTGGCATAGTGAGCAAATGAAGGATGGATTAAACCCTGATCTCTTAACAGGGGGTGAGTAGTTGAAAAGTTTCAGCACTCCTTCCATCATCTTGTTGGGGTTTGCTATGTTTGCCCTAAGTGGCCAAGGGTATGCCCAGACATGCGTTCCTTGCTTGCTGTGCGACTGGATTCAAGCTAGCCTGGCTGAAACCGGTCCCAAGATGCTTGTTTCCGGTCCAGGTAGGACCTGGTCTGGGAGTTAGGGCTGGACTGTTCCCATGAGGAACAGGGTTAAGACTGGGGGTGAGTGGTTGAAAAGGTTCAGCACTCCTTCCATCATCTTGTTGTGTTTGCAATGCTCACCTCATGAGTTATTCATGTTTTGGCAAAATCATGTCATATTGTTGAGTTCTGACATATTTTGTACTATTGGCTAGCACAAGTCTGCATCAGCCCGAGAGAATTAGGTAAGCAATGTGACCAATTCTGATCACAAACTCTTCTCTGAACAAACATTTTTTTTAATTGGCAGGAATGATGACATGGAAAATGCATTTAATGCTTATGTGTCTGCATGATGGAACTGTGTCAGTGATCTGCAGAAGAGCCATATCTGGCTTACTTCTACTTGAGGCTTGAGGCGGACAGTAAGAGCGTGAGGCGCTTTGTCCAAGAGGGGCGGGTAAAGCTACACCTTTATTTATGTACCTCCATATTATATTTTCTGGGTTGTTTCAGAAATCCTCTGTATCATATGCCTACATTAGTTTATTGGTTTAGAAATATTTGTTACAGGATGCATAAATCAAACTTCTTGTTCTAGCTTCAATGTGTGCACGAACACAAGAGGAACACAATAAATACTGGACCTCTTAGAGCTTTTAATTTCTCTCAGAAAGTTAACGTTATTTATTGTAACAAGAAATATTCGGCTCTATCTCTGCTAAAAGCGTCAGGCTGTTTGGTCTACCGCTGAATTATAAATACCCTTTTGGGTACCCACACTCCCATGTGTGCATAAATTGCATTACATCGATAAATAAACTCGTGGAGAACGAACAAAGTAAAAAAAAACATTTTTTAAATCACAATGTCATATTGCCCTCTGGTGGTCATGATGAAAATTGTAGCATTTTCACTTCTGCTTTATAGCTCCTTATTGACTACTCCAAAAGACTTCATTCCCTAGGAATTATTCCTCTCTCGACCTGCATGAAGAATGAGATGGATGATTAAATAATTCTCTGCAAAACAGAGACACCTAATCCTGGTTTCTGACACTTCCGACCCCAAATCAGCCCATTAGACGCCCTCATAAATGTAAGTGATTTTATACTGCACCTGTAACAGGAATACTGCATTTATTTACCTGTAATAGGATTACTCTGAGTCCTTCTCTCGCCGTAATGAGTCACTCTGTGAGGCCCCATTGCCTCCAATCACAACACTTTCCCACATAGGACCACAGGGCCTGAGTCATCACCGCGGGAGAAGAACTCAGATTGCTATTACCAGTAAGTAATCACAGCATTACCCCTTCGTCCCTCTCGCCGTGATGACTCACTCAGTGAGATGTACCCAAGCCAATAAGAGGGCCAGGACAGCTGCACAAAAAAATGCAAACAAGCTTAAGCCACTGGCAAAAAAACAGTGCACAACACGAAAACCAGCATCGTGGAACCCAACAAATCTAGAACCACTGGACCCATGACGAGACACAAAGGAGAATAAACTGCCCAAGTGGCAGTCCCCAGAAAACCTGCAAAGAAGCACTCTGCACCCCAGCCAGGGTTGCAGACAGGCCCCAAGTTGACCTCCACTGTATACCCAGAGGACAAGACAGACCAAGCTAGATATGCAAGCAGAAACTTGACCAGAACCACCTGCACAAGCCGAACTCCAAGGCAGACATCCCGTACGAGCGGGACAAAAACACCGAAACAAAGCGGAGGAGAACGAAACTCCCGCACGCTTCAGGGAGATCAACACCGCCCTCTGCACATCAAGCGAAGGAAGAGCCACCACCTCAGGAGACAGAGGGCCTGGAAATAACACTGGCAGAAACACTGCCAGCGGAAGAAGAAACGTAGACAGCACAGTGTCAGGACCCAACCGAAGCACAACCTGGCCACAAACACCCAGAAGGAAGGAGACAACCAGACAGAGGTCCCAGTTCCCCCAAGGCGGTGGGCCAAAGGTACGGCCCCCAGAAGGACACCATCAAGGCCAAACAATGTAACCCCACAGAAGACAGGGGCACAAATAGAGAAAACTGGAGACCGCAACATCAACTGCAGAACCCAGGAAGGACACTGTTAGGTTCTATTCCATTCTCTATGGAACCTCCTTGTTACTGGGGTAACGGAACTGTAGTCAGTTGGGAGCTGACTATCTCGGAGTCGGAGGTCCGACTCGTCCTGTCGCCCTTCATATTAAATAAAGGACTTTCACCAATTACCTGCGTCCTTTCACTGGCGACGAGTTACCGGGACAGGACGAGTCCCCCACGCAGTGTTCCGGTTTCTTCACCTTGTCTCCTGCTGTGCTGTCTTCGTGAAGAACATCCTCTCGGGGCATTGGAACCTTCATCTGGGGCTGATTTACGGCTTTGTCATCTGTTCTCCGGTTTTCATCCATTCTTCTGCCGTGAGTACTGTTTAATTGGGCAATTGGCAATTGGTCTCGAGTTGCTGTCTCGAGCCTGCCTGTGCGAGCCTCCAACTCCCTTCCTGACATGCCTCAGTGGTTCCACGCTGTCAGTCCATTGAGCCCCTGGTATCCTGGCAACAGCTCTTGATTCTGCCTGCGTGAGCCTTCCCATTCCTTCCTGACTGTCTTCACATTGTTACGTCAGTCCATTGTATATCTGCATCATAGCAACGGAAGCTCCTTCAGCTGTTCCTGGGATATTTTAACCCTCAGCTGCCTGTGCAGAATCTCTTCATTCTCCTATTGCAAATACGTGCAGTTTACCGAGGGTGTTACTGTGCATCAGGAGTTTCACTTTATTGCCAGTGCTACAGTTTTCGCTTCATTGTGCATCTATTGTGTACAGTATTTCTCCTATCACTGATACACACAGTTTATTCCACGTGCACTGCAAAATTCTCTACGCTGATGCACACAGCTTATTTTGCGTTTCATTGTGCATCTATTGTGTACAGTATTTCTCATATCACTGATACACACAGTTTAATCCACGTGCACTGCAAAATTCTCTACGCTGATGCACACAGCTTACTTTATCGTTGCATTTTCTTCTTCCACATATTTATGAGTTTCAGCTATCCTTACTACTGTTCTCATATTTATTAACCCTCAGTTGCCTATGCATAATCTCTGCATTATAATTACGCGCAGGTTTTAGGGTGTTTTTGTGCATTTACTTCAGTGTCAGTAGATCTAATTGACATTTCATGCAATTTGGTGCATTTGTTTGTGTACAGTATTTCTACTATCACTGATACACACAGTTTATTTTCTCGTACACTGCATAAGCCTCCTACATTGTGCATCTACTTGTGTACAGTGTTTTTCCTACCACTGATACACACAGTGTATGTCCACGTGCATTTCAAGTTTATGTTTTTCAACATATTTTTGTTTTTTTTGTCTTCATAATGCAAAATTCATTAGTACCGCCACCTGCCTTTTCTCCAAATCCCACTACTCCGGAATCTGATTGGGAGCAGTGGAAGGAAGCTTTTGAAGCATATTTAGACGCTTTAGACGGCGATACCTTTACACATAAAAAAGTTTGCTGTTCTTCGACATTGTTTGGGTAACGAGGGTCGAAAAATTCTTAAGCACATTCCTTCTGAACCTGTTTTGGTTAGTCATGGTGAAAGAGAAGGAGATTTTGTAGTTGATGAGTATGCCACAGCCTTAAAAGCATTAGATTTAAGATTCAAGGCAAGGAAAAATGTCATCATGGAAAGGCACAAATTTTATAGAAGGGTTCAAATTTCTGGTGAGTCAGCTGCCAGTTATGTTGGAGCCTTAAGAATTCTTGCTGTTTCATGTGAATATAAGAACTTTGAAGATGAAATGATTCGTGACCAACTAGTGGAGAAAACCAACAATAAGAAGGTTCAGGAAGCCTTACTATCTAAACCCAATCTAACGTTAGAGAAAGCTGTAGAAATTGCTTCTAGAATTGAAAGCACCACGTCCTTCATGAGTCAACTAACTGTATCTGATAACAAATCTTCAGATGTTTTGGCAGTCAAATCCAAATACTCTAAGTTTAAAAAGAAGGACGCTTCTGGAAACACTTCAGAGACTGCGAAAAGTTTGGGTAACCAGGTTACAAGACCTTCCTTCAGGCATTTGGAGTGTTACCGTTGCGGTAGCCCGTCTCATTTAGGGAATGCTGTTTTTTGTCCGGCTAAGGATCGTACTTGTGCCAAGTGTATGCGGAAGGGTCATTTCTCCAAGGTTTGTAGAGCCTCCAATAGAGTCCAATATAAGAAAAAAGTGATGGAAGTAAGTCCAAGCAATGGTGTTGAGCATGATCAAGATTCAGGTGACGATGATGAAATACTCTTGATCAAGGACCCTGCTGCTGATGATTCTGTATGTCACATTGGGTTGAATAATTTTACAAGACCATATTGTACAATTAGTATTAATGGCATCGATGTGAAAGTCATGGCAGATTCGGGTTCACCTTATACTTTATTGAGTGAGGAAGTTTGGCACAATCAGTTCAATGGCACCCAATTATCTAATTCCATGTTGCGTCCTGTGGGTTATGGTGGCAAAACTATTGATGTTGTTGGTGAATTTGCTGCCACTCTTAAGTTCCAATCCAATTCTTCCGATGGGGTGGTTTACATAGCCAAGGATGATTCCTGTTTATTGGGTTGGTATGATCAGAAGAAATTAGGCATTTTACTCGACCCTAATAATCCTGCTCAAGTTGTGTTAAGGGACAGTTACTTACCTGTTATGCCTGTCATAAATTCCAACAGGTGGGAATTACAATTTCCTGAAGTTTTCCGCAGTGGGTTAGGTACCTTGAAGGGCTTCACCCATAAAATCAAGCTTGTTGAGGAATCGTGCCCAGTTGCCCACAAAGTAAGAAGGGTTCCTTTAGCCATGCGTTCCGAGTTGAAAGCTGAGTTACAGAAACTTTGCGAACTAGGTGTCATTGAACCTATTGAAAGTTCCAATTGGGTTGCCCCCATTGTTTTAGCGCGTAAACCTAATGGTTCTGTCCGCATGTGTGTGGACTTGCGCGACTTAAACAAACAAATTTGGATTGATCGACACCCCTTACCAAACATCACTGAGATGCTTTCCATATTGCGAGGTGGTAAAATTTTCAGTTTACTGGATATGACCTCAGCTTATCATCAGATCAATCTTCATCCTGATTGCAGACACCTGACATCCTTTATTACTCCTGAGGGCCTGTTTCAATTCAAGCGCATGCCTTTTGGTTTAGCGTCAGCCTCCGCAGTATTTCAACGGGTGGTTGAAGGCATGTTTAAGGATGTTGAAGGCGTCATTGCTTTTCAGGATGATGTTTTGGTTTTTGGTAACGATCAAGACCAACATGACAAAAGAATGCGTCATGTTTTGTCGATTTTGAAAAACAAGGGTGTAACTCTCAGTACAGAAAAATGTAAATTTGGTCTTGCCGAAATTGAGTACTTAGGTTACAAACTTTCTGAAAAGGGCATTGAACCTAAGCTCAGTCTTGTACAAGCCATCAATGATTTTGATACCCCAAAAATAAGGATCAACTAAGGTCTTTCTTAGGCTTAGTTGAATTTTATTCCAGGTTTATTCCTAAGTGTACTGAAAAATCTTTTCACATGAGAAATCTTCTTAAGAAAAATGTTTCTTTTAATTGGTGTACTCTGTGTAGTCAAGAGTTTTCTCTTATCAAAAAAGAACTCGTGCATGCTATACCTCTTAAGCCTTTCAACACCTCTGATGAAACTATCATTATGACTGATGCCAGCCAGATGGGTTTAGGTGCTGTCCTCATGCAACGCAGAGATGGCAAAGATGAAGTTGTAGCTTTCGCTTCAAGAAGTTTAAAGGGTGCTGAATCATCCTATTCTGTAATAGAAAGAGAAGCCTTAGCGTGTTGGTGGGGCATTGTTCACTTCAAAATATATTTGTGGGGTTCACATTTTACTGTCCGTGTTGATCACAAGCCCTTAGTACAGCTATTTACTACCAAAGGTATGGAACGTGCTACGCCTAGAATTGCCAAATGGCAGTATAGGCTCCAGGAATATGATTATGCTGTTGAGTATGTTCCAGGTGCTAAAAATGTCTTAGCAGATTGCATGTCTCGTTTGCCTAGTTGCAATGGTGTGGATGAAGTTGAGTTACCTGAAAATTCTGATTCTGATTTGGTATGTGCGGTGGAACAGAGGTGCAATGGTGCCATACTAGAAAGTGAATGGCTCATGGCTTGTGATATTGATATCCAAATATCAGAAGTTAAAAATGGTATTCTTCAAGGTTGGTCGGAATGGAAGTCTGATGGTGTTAAAAGTGATGTCTACAAGCATGTTTTTGGGGAACTTTCTATCATTGATGGTCTACTTTACCGTTTTAGTTTATTAGTTGTGCCCGACAGCATGAGGATTAGAGTCCTTACCTTAGCTCATGAGGGACACATTGGTATGCGAGCCATGAAGAGGAGGATTAGGGAGCATTTTTGGTGGCCAGGGCTTGATAGAAGTGTTGAGCATTTTGTTAGAGATTGCATCTATTGTGCTGGAAGCGACAAGAGTCAAGTAACTGTGCCCAGTCCTGTTGAGGCTATTGAAGTTCCCAACAAACCATGGGGCAAGATAGCTATTGATATTATTGGTCCCATGGTGTTTTCTGGTGGTTTACAGGAGTATGGCATTGTTGTCGTGGATTTTTACAGTCGTTGGCCAGAGTTTAAGTTTGTTAAATCTCCTAATACCTACAGTGTCATTGAATTTTTGGAGTCTATTTTCCTTAGGGAAGGCATTCCGGATGAAATTTTATCGGATAATGGTTGTCAGTTCACTTCCTCTCAATTTTCTGACTTTGTCACCTTTTTAGGCATTAAGCACACCAGAACTTCTTTATATCATCCCAGGAGTAATGGATTGGTAGAACGTTTTAACAGAGTCATCAAGGACAATGTTCAGCTGGCCAAGTCTTGTGGTTTGAACAGTAAAGAGGAGTTGCGCAAGTTGTTGTGGGCTGTTCGCACTACTCCTAATGCTGACACTAATCTTTCCCCCTTTTCTCTTTTACGAGGGAGATTACCTGCATCCAAGTTAATTAGAGATTGGATGGGATGTTCTTCTTCTTCCAGGCAAAAGGTAGAGGATGTGATCAGGAAAAGAATTGTTGCTCAGAATAAGTATGTGAGTGTGCGGGGGAAGGAATCTAAGGTTGCAGTTGGTGATTTTGTCAGAATTAAAGTACCTAGAGTCATTGCCATGAAGGATTCCAAATTTTCTGTTCCACAAAAAGTGGTAGTTGTGAAAAAAACGTGGTCAAGTTACAAAATGGTAAGTGGTGGAACAAGGACAAGGTTTCCATCGCTCATGATATTCACAGTAATAATCCTACCATGGGTGGCGATAAGGAATCTGTGTCTACCCGCATCAGTGTTCCATCTTCTATGATCCGTGAATGTGAGAGACGCGTATCTACTAGAACCAGATTTCCTTCTTCTAGACTTCGTGGTTTTATAGCTTAAATTATATTGTACTACAAGTATTGTACTTTCATATATATTCTCTGTTATGCTAGGAGGAAGATGTGTTCAATTGTTTTCTTCTTTTGCTACATTCATTGTATTGTACATTTTGTTAATATTGTGTTAGCTTCTATTGTTTTTGATTTTGTTATTTTGTTTTCATTCATTGTGCATCATTGTACTCTTCTGCGTTGTTATGTAAGGGGGGAAGATGTGTTAGGTTCTATTCCATTCTCTATGGAACCTCCTTGTTACTGGGGTAACGGAACTGTAGTCAGTTGGGAGCTGACTATCTCGGAGTCGGAGGTCCGACTCGTCCTGTCGCCCTTCATATTAAATAAAGGACTTTCACCAATTACCTGCGTCCTTTCAGACACACCACCTGCGGGACCAGATGTAAAGAAGGAAAGGCCACAAAGTTCCTGGAGACAAGACCCAGATTGTCCACCATACTACCCCAAGAGAATATGAACGCACAAAGGGGCCCACTAACCCTGAAGAATGGAAGGGCCAAGACTCAACTGAAAACATCCAAGAGAAATCCCAACACCGGAGGAAGAGAAACGGAACGAGAAATCAAACTGGTCCGATCACACCAGGCCTGAAACGACATCTAACACCGAGCATAGGAAGCCCTAGGTGACAACAGACCGGACGCCAGCACTGATAAAGACACAGAAGCTGAGAGATCCTGTGACATGAAAACCTTCCTGTCCAATCTCCAATCTCGCAGCCGGAGTCACGCCAATGACTGAACTTGGAGACATGGAAACGACAAGGGGGGGGGGGGGTTCTACCAAAGGAAGCACTACTCCAACCCCACCACAGCCTACATCAGATGAGGAAACCAGAGCTGGGCTATGCCGGAGCAACCAGTACAACCAGAGCCCTCTCCTTCCGTACCCAAAGCAGACACAATTGCAATGGAAGGAACTCCACAACAGGACCAAATGCGAAGGACACGACAGGGCATCTACCCCCATCTCCCATCCTCTGGAAAACAACCAGGGAAGAAGGGCATTGCTGTGGCACACAACCAGAACTACCCGAGGGTGACCTCACAACCGACACACCCTGACAACACAAGGGGAGAAACACAGAAGTCCTGAGAAGAAGGAAACCTCATTGCTCAGGCGACCAGTCGGACATGTAAGACCTCCCTAAAGAAAATGTCCCAGAGAGACCCTCAGTTGAATGAACCCATCAGAACAACCGATCCGCAACAGCAGACAAAGACAGAGCACTCCTCTCACCCTGCCGACTGACAGAGGACAAGGCAGGTGTGTGGTCCAGCTAAAAGAAGAAGACCCAGCCCCACAGTGGAGGGGAAAAGTGAAGGAGGGCCAGCCGAAACACCCCAGTAGCCACCTGTCGGAAGAACGAGCACTCCAGAAGACATCCCACAGGCCTCTGACCCGGAGAGCTCCTGACCAGGCTCCCAACCACACAGGCTGGTGACCGCAGTGAGTATCACCGAGTCCGGAGGGAACAAAGAAAATCCCCTCAGGATGTAGCAAGTCAGCAGCGACCAGCCCAGCCCAGTTCCCTCCGGAACTCACTGACAGAGGCAGAAGGCAGGACAACTACCGTACATGTAGCCACCAGAGCCTCAGAATGAGCCACATGGAGGCCAGTGAGGTGCCACCGAGCAATGGGGCACCAAGAACGTTATGGCTGCCAGATCACCGGCACCATCAACCAGAGACACACCGCCCGAACAGGATCCGACAACAAACCACAGATGAGACCGAATCTCGAACACCCTCGAGGCAGGGAATGACATAATACCCATATCCGTCCACAACCGATGCCCAATGAAAACAAGATCCGGATTCGGAGCCAACTGAGGCTCCCTTGCAGTCACTAATGAGATGACAGCAGAGCCAGTACTGCCCCCACCAGAAAACAGGCCAGGGGAAGGGAAGCCCCTGAAGCAAACAGACATGGAAATCCCCTGCGGTTGAAGAACAGTCTTCAGGGGTGCCAAAACAGAGGCAGCACTCAAGGAGCAGACTTCAGACCGAACAGAAGAACCTGGACATGGAAATGACGTAACGTCACGTGGAACCTCAGAAACCACGAGCGACATTCCAAATGGCTGAGTGCTCACAGAGGACCTATGTGTTTATTTGTGGGGGCTCTCCATGGAAGGAGGGTATCCTCACAAGCGCTAGCTCAGTGACAGACATACAGCGTTGATCCGTTCTGGACTCCAGTCCAAGCATGGGAATGTCCTGTTTATTACCCTATGGTTGCCACACCTGAGGACATATTTCAGAAATCCAGGATACATCCATTTGCACCATTCCTGCTGCATGTGTTGTAGGAAATGGAGAAAGTGGGGTCTGCGGCAGGGCAAACATGTAACCAACTGAATTTGCTTTATTTGTGCTGCCTTTACATAATATTAAGTCGATAAAGTACATTTTCTTACCCTTTCAAACGTGAAAGCTAAAACTTTTTCGGCAAAATCATTTGTTCTATTTTATTACATGAGTCTCAAACATTATGCAAAATCCATTTTCTTTTCTTTTAGAAAAGCCTATGGTTTATGCACTAATCCAAATGTTTTGCACTGGTATTTACACCAGAGCAAATATTTTCTAATACAGCCTCTTGTGTCCCACTGCATCTATGTATCCACATGTGCATTGAGTGAGGCGAGTGCTAGAATGCTAACTCATACTTGTCAACATCGACCAAACAGAGGCAGAACTTTCAAATTGCACAATAACTAATTAGCATAATGATGATATCACCAGGGATGGCATCACACGATCTTTGTTGCAATGACGACATCACAGGAAATCCCATTGGCGACATCCAGAGGAAATGACCCTTTGCTATCTGTCCAAGATGACAACATGAGGAACAAGTATCATAAATAAGTAGCATTTGAGCACTATCAGCCTTACCATCTCTCAAAATCTATTCACGAGCAAACAGATCTGTGCTTAGCCACATTTAGAAATCTTAGCTATATTTTTAATTTTGCGTAGTTTTTTTTTTTTTTACATCTTGAATGGCAATTAAAAATAGTTCGAAAAAAACGTTATTTAAGATTTATTTACGGTTGGGGGAAGTGAATAGTGGCAACACAAAACCACAAAATGTAACACATGTACCAGTTAAAGTGTCATAGGAGCAGCAACCCGCAGGAACGTGCATTATAGAACTAGTCGTAGTCCATGGAGACGCAGACGAGCAACTCACAGAAACAGGTAATGATGCAGCCCTCAGTGTTATATCCTCGGAGGACCTCACTCATGAGCAATTTTGTGCAACCCTGTGTAGATAGGGCCGATTGTTGTCGACTAATTATTTGGAAAGATGTAACTAAATAAGGAATATGACAGGAAATTAAAAGAGGCTGGATCACAAGAAGAGATATGAGAAGGGAAGGGATAGGGAAGGGATTCTGGCCCTAAATAGAAAGGTAGAAGTGAGAGACAAAGGAGAGTTAAATCAAAACAAGTATTAGCAATGCCAATAGGTCAGGCTTAAGAATGCATTCTCAAGCTAGACCTAAAACTCCATGTATGTCAATTACTGCCTCCTCCTATCTGTGCTGCTGCCAGAGAAAAACACCATACATTATCTAGTTCTCTGAGACACTTTAATAGCATTACAGTGGCATGTGTGCCCCTTAAAGGACAAGCTCAAGGAGCTGGATAAATAAACAAAATGATCACAGCTGTGGTGGGCAAGCACTTTTTTGTGGAAGCACACAACTTCTGCTCAATCAAAACATGATCTCCTGTGCCAACATGTGGGTGGAGCCAAAGCCCCTCTTCCTTGTGGTTCTCACATAATTGTCCGGCACAGCTGCGCTGTCAAGCCAGACCATATAAAGATAAAATCCTTGAATGTTGGCCCTGGACCACACAAAAGTGATATTGTTGTTTTAAGGCGCAGTGGCACATCTGATTAACATTTATGTCCCCATGAAGTAATGATGATTAATGTCCCTAGCTAATATTAATAGTTAATGCCACAGGGGCGTGACATCCGACATAGAAATTTAAAATAGGATAGTAAAACGTAAAACATTGTACAGTGGGGACTCTGCTCCCCTCCGAGCACCAATCCAGGAATACAGCACATTTGCAAACTCCGGAAGAGGAAAAAAGAAACACTGGGAAAAGTGCAGAACGTGACCCTGAAAATGAGGGTTGTTTTTGTCTCCCAGACGTGCAGAAGTGCGGTGGCGGTATGTGTCAAGAAACAAAACAAAGCAAGAAATGCATCCTTTGGGCAGGTGTGATCAGTGCTAGTCCGCCTTCAGATCCAGGTAGCAGCTACCCTGGTGCCCTGTCCACAGGAGGGAACTTCCCAGCTGAAGGTCGTTCACACTGAGCGCAGGACCTGTTCGAAGGGCAGTTTCTGAGACTGTGCGCAGCCGAAGGCCACATACTGCCTGCTGCGGCGCTACAGCGGAGGGCGCAGGTCTGGCCTGGGTGTACAGAGGCTTAAGGCCATGAACAGCGTGTTATGGGAGCATAACATTGAGTCCTGTGTTAACTGTATACAACTGGTTCCACAGTCAGCCTGCATGCAACCTGCGCTGACATACCAATATGCATAGCATGACACAAGTGTATTGCTTACTTCCTGTAGGACTTGGCCTTTTTGGCTAAAGTTCCCTAAACTTTTTGCTTTCCCCCTAGACCGTTTTCCTGACATAGAGTTGCCAATTTAGATGCTTTGGGTACTTTGCCACTGCTGATCAGGGTCAAAGTACAAGGGTTCCCTATGTAAAGTACAATGGTAATTGGTTGGCCATGATTGGTATGTTTGCCTTACTAGTAAAAGTCCCTAGTGATGTGCACTGTGTGTGCAAGGGCTAGTAATGCAAAGGCGCGCAGAGAAGGGAACTCAGGCCTTCAGTGTAGGGCCTGCGCGCAGTTTGCTAAGTTAGCATGTTGTCCTGACAAGTGCAACCACTTGTCAGGCCTTAATTTCCCTTTTGCGTACACTGTGGGCACCCCTGTGGTAGGTCCCGAGTAACCCCTGGGCAGGGCGCAGTGTAGGTAAAAGGCAGGACATATACTGAGGTGTGTGCTATGTCCTGACAGTGAAAAAACACTCCATTTCGTTTTCACTGGTGAAAGGCTATTCTGCCCATAGGACAGAATGGGGGAGGCTGGGTATGGTGTTTTGTTAGCCTAGTTTCCTATAAAAGGGAGAGGTGAAGTTTAGCATGTATGAACTCACAGTGTCATAACACATCTTTCTATGAAAGTGGTTTTGTCACTGTGTGTTCAGAAACCACTCTTTTAGAAAGTGGCTGAGTTTTGTGCTTTAAGCATTTCTGTGTGTCTCTGCTGAATGTGGATTGACTGTCTGGATCTGAGATGGGAGGGGGTGAGATGGCACCTGGTGACCTGCATCTGGAGAGTATGCGAGGAGAGGCCCCAGGAGGTGAAGAGGCCTGGGTTGCAGCTATAAAACAATTGACCCATCTCCTGCTGAGTGATTAAGGGTCCAGACCCCCAGTATCAAAGGGAGAAAGGTGACACTGGGAGGGAGACACCCAGAACTGATTTAGGCAGGGTCAGGGACCCTGAGCACAACGAACTTCAAAGACATGAAGGGGTATAACTAAGAGAACTGAAACCCCTAGAATTTGGTGTAATTTTGAATGGCGAAATGGACAGGTTGAGTCTGCAAAGGCTTTGACCTCTTTCGTGGTCAAGAAGAACCTCTGCCAAGGAAGAAGTTGCTGAAGAGACTGCTGGATAGGACTGACCCTTGCTTCGTGATCTGGGGCTGGCCTGCAGTTTGTAGCTTTTACTAAGGAAGAGACTGAAGGGACATTGCAGTGGGTGGTGCCCCCTTCTTGAACAGGACTGTGCTTTGTGCTGTGTCCTGAACCCCAAGGGCCCGAGGTGAGCTGGCTCCCTGTTTGGAAACACAGGAACATAAAAGTTTCCGGAGAAGTCCCAAGCAACGCGGTGTGCGCGTGCTTTTGCAGCTTGAGACCCTCAGAAGTTGTGCCTTGTGATCGTGGGCACGCAGGAGTAAACTGAGTCTCGGACACGCAGGGTGCGTGTCGGGGTGCAAGCCGAGGCATTGGTGAGGAGCGCCTGGTCGTTGTGTGCACCGGGAGACGAGGTGAGACTCAGACACGCAGGGTGCGTGTCGTGGTGCAAGCCGAGGCGTTGGTGGGGAGCGCCTGGTTGTTGTGTGCACCGGGAAAAGAAGTGAGTCTCGGACGCGCAGGGTGCGTGTCGTGGTGCAAGCCAAGGCGTTGGTGAAGAGCGCCTGGTCGTTGTGTGCACCGAGAGAAGATGTGAGACTCGGACGCGCAGGGTGGGTGTCGTGCTGCAAGCCGAGGCGTTGGTGAAGAGCACCTGGTTGTTGTGTGCACCGGGAGAAGAGGTGAGACTCGGACGCACAGGGTGCGTGTCGAGGTGCAAGCCGAGGAGTGGTGACGATCGCCTGGTCATCGTGTGCACCAGAGAAGAGGCGAGTCTCGGACGCGCAGAGTGCGTGTCGCGGTGCAACCAGAGGCACTGGTGAGGAGTGCCTGGGTAGCGTGTGAATCGAAGTAAGTCTCCACAAGTGCTGAGGGCGGGTCTCGGTGTCCACTGAGACCGCCGGAAGGAGGGCCAGATCATTGGGCCCTCGGAGTGCAACAGTAGCGGCCCGGACCGGCAGTCCCGGAAGAGCGGAGTCGCCGGCCCGAGCTCTCCGTGCCCATTGACGGAGTTCGGGATCAAGACCCAAGTCGCTGAAGGAGGGGAGGAGAGTGGGGTTGCGCCCCCCCAGGTAACGTGGATCACCACCTGGGGTGGGATGCGGGCTCGGAGGGACACTCTCTCGGCCTCTCGCTCCTGGCAGCTGCGTGAGCCTGTTGCTTCAGCTCGGATCGAGGCCTGTGCTGGCCCAAGGAGGGGCAGTACTGGGGCCGGAGTGAGAAGCGGTACTTTTGTGTCATCATTGATCCATGTCGGGCGCAACTGTTAACGGAGCACCTAGACTGTCGTATTACACTTTGCATTATTGCTGCTAACGAACTATCGAACTGTTGTATGACGCCTGACTCTATTTGTGCCTGACGAACCACACGCTGGGTGCGCTACGCACTGCGTTATTTTCCCTTGCAGAGTACATGATTGTAAGCATGGCGCATTGCATTATTTCTTCTTCGCACAGTACCTGATTATAACGTGGCGCATTGCATTATTTCTTCAGTGCACAGTACATGATTGTAGCGTGACGCATTGCTTTGTTTCTTCCTTGCACAGGGCATGCTGGTGGTGATGCGCATTGCATTATTCCTTCTATTGCAAAGTACATGACTGTGGCGCTACGTATGGCATTGTTTCTCTATTGCACAGTTCAGGAGTATATCGTTACGCATTGCAGTATTTCGTTTCTTTTGCAACGTGTGTGATTCTAGCAATACGACCTACCTAACCTTTTGGGAAACGGTTAGAAGTCAGCTTAACTGTTGGTTAGAAGCGGTGGTTGGGATTAGAACCTACCAATCCACCGGAAGAAATACTACCCATTATTATATGTTGGTTTTGTATCGTGTGGTCATATCATATATCTTCTTGTATAAAGATTATACTCGTTTTATAAAAACTCGTGTGGAGTCTATTTTTGGTGACATCATTGGGTTGCTGCGAGTGTGGTTGCACATAGTGTACACTCGTGCCTTGGAGATAAGCCTGGCTGCTCGTGCCAAGCTACTAAGGGGGTGAGCAGGGCTATCTCAGACGGTGTCCTTACTTAGCCTAACGTTGAAACGAGGGGTCCGGATCTCGCACCTGGCATCAGTGGTGTGGGACGGGGACTCCCGCCTCCAGCATTTGGTGGCGGCGGTGAGGGATAAGGACCCCCACTTCCAACACTTCCCTTTGCCTACTTCCTTTCACAACGAGCCAAAGTACATCATTAAAAAGAAAATCACAGAAAAAATCTTTGTTAAAGTTTCTTAACCTTATTTTTAAAGTGGAAAAATTGTTTATAAAAGACATTGAAAGTCTGAGTGCAAGGGTAGTGCATAGCGGGGATTGGCTTTATTGTGGCATAGCTTAATGTCACTGGCAAATTTCCGCAATCAAAACCATAGCTTCACATGATCAGAAGACTTTCCAACAGGGTTTTAAGGGAATTTAACTATATTTGTGACATGACAATAGAAACACATGTGAACTAAAACAATATTTTTTGAACATATGCAACATACATTCACTTATTTACTACTACAGTGCGAAGGTCAAATTCCATATTATTACCACAGTACTGCCTAACAATATGATAAAACACTGCCTAACGATTCACACTTTAAACATTACAATGATTTGACATAGGAAATCTACTCTGCTAATGCTCAAAAGGCACACCAAACGTGATTTTATTTCACTGTACAGATTTAACCACTTATGTTCTATTTCTGGTTTGTATGTTTGTTTACAATTACTACATAATGAAGACAGCATAGTATTCACCATGCAGATTTTCAGCGAGTAATATGGTATTTATTACTATTGTTGAATATCTACCTCACGCCTTTGGCAGAATCCTTAGGGGCAAAAATTGTGTCTTACGCAGATGACACCCAGCTGCTGTTCTTGTGGAAGAGCAACGAGCCCTGCCCAGGCAAGGAAATTCGTACTTGCCTCTCAGCGGTATTTGGGTGGCTGTCTGTGAACCAACTTAAATGTAATGCGGGAAAGTCGGAGCTGCTTTTCTCTGGTTCAGATGCAGAGACACCCTTGCAGTCCTTCTGGCCACCGTATGCTTCCCCCCTCTTATCAACAGTCAGGTGGTGAAAAACTTGGGCTTTAAATTTGATAGTCCATTGCTATTCCATACTCAAGTAAACTCGGTAGTGGGCACCTGCTTTGCCCTCCTGCGACTTCTTCGGAAGTTTCTGTTCCTATTGTCTTATTATCAGGGCTTGAATCCTAAGTGATTCAAGCCCTGATCATCTCACTCCTGACTATGGGAACGGCCTTTACTTAGGCATGCCTAAGTACCTGATGGATAGGCTTCAGCTGGTCCAGAATTCAGCCGCCCAAATTATTTTCGGGCTCCCCCTTGATGCTCACATGTCAAGCCTTTTTAGGAGTCTTCATTGGCTGCCAGTGAGGAAAAGGATTATCTTTAAGACGCTGCTGGGGACTCAGAAAGCCTTATACGTCATGGGCCCTGGCTACTTAAAAAACAGGATTTTGTTCTATGCCCCACAGGGAAATCTCCACTCTGGGAATCTCTTCCTGGCAGGTACCCCACGTATCAAGAAGGCTAGGTCAGTGGGAAAGGCCCTCTCCTTTCTGGGCTCGTCCCTTTGGAACAAACTGCCACTGACCCTTAGAAGCATCAAGTCAACGCCCATGTTTCGGAAGAAGCTGAAAACTTGGCGTTTTTCCAGCCCATAGTTCCTCCTTGCCCCCGCTGACACTATTCGGTAATCAGTGCCAGGACACTCCTTGGAGTAGCAGATGCACTTTATAAATACCCCTACATTGAAGGGCTAGAGGAGCATCATGACTCTTTCAAGACTTCCCCTCTCGTAAATGATATCCCTTCTCCAAACTCCAACAGGTAACCTGAAGGGTAACCCCATGAAATATTAAGGGAGAGGGACCAAGCTCTATCATCTAAACAATTTTAGGTCCCTGCCTATCTACAGATATGGGACAAACAGTTAATCGGAGGAATTAATAAATCATTTCACCTATTAGATGGCTAAGGGATAAATAAACCCTATATTGATTTGCATATGTGTGTTTGTGAGGGGCATTTGTATGGTATACTACCAGAATATAATGTCCTACATATCCTGATACAAAAATGTCACAGCTAGAATATCAACTGTAAAAATATCCTTTATATTAAGGTAAGTATAGATTTACTATTTCTAATTTTACGTCTATGCAACTTGTGAATATAAATGTGGAAGGTACATAGATGTGGTGTTAGGAAAAGAAATCAACCCGTTAATGCTGCATATCGGTGGTGCGCTTCGATCAAACAGCTTTCTACAGGACATGCATCAACTTTAACATATTTAAAGGCTGAAATGAATCTTTTCATACTGATAAGTGTAATTGTTAATTGCAAGTTACTCAAAGAAGAATGGCAAGTTAAATATTCCACTCTGTTTGTTTAAGCTCACCACTGATGCAGTTGGTTAACCGGTTACCCAAAGATTTTCCAACTTCTTCTCACACATCTATAGAGCTCTTGTATAAATCCCTATGGAACTTACAAGACCTTAACCTCGAAGTTATTGTTTCTTCTGTTAGTAAGACATTAATTTTCTTCAAAAAGCATGAATTATCATTGACAATGCCATTTGAGATGTCAGTGATGTCATTTGTGAGGTCATGAGCAATAAATTGTAGGCTATGATTTACATAGTTAACCACAAATAGTGAATTTCTTTGTGTTCTAGGTTTGATTCATTACCATAATGTCACTTTAACTGTGTTTTTTCAGGGAAATTATGAGTTTTGTTTACACACACCTTCATATCCTGTGAGCAGAAGAAACAAGAACTTGCCCTTAAAGTTGGATCTGTTCCTTGTGAAGTCGCCTCCATTATGGCGAATTGATTAATTTCTTGTTGTGCTGCCTCTGACGTCTATGATGGCACTGCAATAATCTGTTCTTAAGGTGGTTGTTTCTCTTCAGAAATGGCATCTATGGTATTGCCTCAAAATACTATTATGCTTACTTCTCCTCAGCACAGATTTATACAAATGCATAAAGACAGGGCCTTATTGGAAACAGGAAGCGCTCCGCTATTTTTAGGTTTGTCACAGATTTCAATCAAGACTTGCGGCTTAAGAGTTCATAGACTTCAAGTCCAGATCTGTGGCCCTTGAGCATTTATTAAATAAAATGTATATGGTTAGCAACAACGTGAGCATAGGCATTTCCTAAATACTCTTTTTAACGTGCAAACAATGCATAGCCTTGTATTACAATACTTTTTTATTATGTGCTAAGTCCGTGGACTTGGGCTTGATGTGAAGACCCAAAAAAAGGAATCCCGACAAAGTGTTTTTGTAGATTTGGATGTGGGACTTCCTGTATCCAACTCTCTGGATCTCAAGAGATGGTCTGCAGACCTTATGATTTTTTTTTAGAAGCTGAGTTCACTGTAAATGCATTTTGTTGCCAACAATGTGAGCATAAGCACCACCTAAGCACTCTTTGATGTATAACACAATGTGTTGTCATATATTAGAAGCTCTTTTTATGGGCCCAGGACCCAAAGCCAAATGGACCTTAAAAACAGAAAGCTCCCCCTCAGCACATATGTAGGGCCCACAAGCTGTCGAAGGACCCTGAGTGAACATCCAATTAACTTCATTATTTTGTATTAATGTATTTTTTACTCCTTAAGGTATTATGCTCTTGGTCAAATTTTTAACCTTTGCACCCAAATCTTCTCTATTTATTATATTTGACTGTGACTTTCAAAACGGAAACCACAAACATAAAATAATATAATTTCTAAATCTGGTCACAGTGTGTAGCTAGAAAGTACGGGCTTTGCTCAAAGGGCACTGTGGGTAACAGAACATAAATAAAAAAGCTGTGACTGCTGGAAGGTATGTCCTAAAGTGATTTTGATAAGTCATTTTGGCATGCCCTGCACCGGCCATGGATGATGCCCGTCCTGTGCCATGGGCTCACTGAGCATGGCCTTTACCTGTGCATAGCTCACTTTGACTGCAGGGCGTGGCCCCCAAATGGCTGTGCATACAACACCCCCTGTACACAGCCTTTGTGTATGCAGAGCTAGTGTTAGCCGCAGGTACTGGAGTGGTAGCCTAGCTCTGTGCCTGACCTCCCATGGCGACCAACCCCTGCTGTGCACAGGGTTTGGGCTCACAGACTTGGCTGCATCCAGGCCCTGCACTCATCCTCTAGTCTTGAGCAACAGTTCTCACTGCACGTTTACAGGGCATAGCTGTACTGTGATTTGTCCATTGTTTTAGTTAATTTTCTGTGGTTTGGGAACTCAAGTTGATGGCAGAAATGGTGTGCTTTTTTAAATTAAGGCCATTGTTGGGCCCTTTTTGCCCCACAAATTTTCACGTTTCCCCCCCTGAAACTTTTCTTTGTGACATAGGAATGGAGCCTCGCATCAAGTAATGACGGCTGCAACAAAAATGTTCCTGTCGTGGCCAGCTCATCAAACTGTGAGCATCTGAGGACTCTACTGGGGTTTTGGACCCAGAATAGATGACGGTAGATTTGCTCTCTCGTCTTATCAGATCAGTTTGTTTTCCAGATTTTGGATAGGTAGTTCTATATCTTTGAAGTCTGCCTGAAACTTTTTGTAAGGCAGATATCTCATCAATTATTGAACAGATTTTCACAAAACGGCCCTATTCTATCTAAAGCTCGGCTTTCATGACAAGTTTGTTGTAATTCCATTCAGCAGTTTTTGCGGCAGCAGAGAGCAAATGTTCCTATAGGAGAAATAATTAAAAACTCTTCTGTGCTTTTTTAAACTGCTCAGACCCTGGGGCTCAGCCATCAGCATCCGGGTCACACCATGAAGCACACAAAACAGGGGTCAGTTCGTTTTCTCCTCTCAGTCCCTGTCGCAGAGACCTGGGGGGAAGGGAAGGGGGGGGAGAATTATAATACAAGGAATCTTGTTTGCACACATCGCAGAATACGTGTGACAAGTTAGCAAAAATGCTGAAAATTTAACTGAATGAAATACTTTAAAGAAAAGCCGTTTCAAATAGATACTACGAGGAAAAATTGTTAGAACGAAAAGAACAGAGGTGTCCTTGTCAAGTCAGCAACCAAAGACTACTAAAAGAGCTGTACTGACAGACAGTGCTCAAAAAAGAGAAGCATTGGACAGCACAAGGCACAGACTGGTGCGATGTACCATGCACAAATACGGGCACAGGACAACCTCCAGGAATGAGGGCACTGCACAATGTGCAGACAAAGGCCGGGCAGGGAATGAAGGGCAAGCGTAGAAAATCTTTTCATGCCAACCCCTTTAACAGAACCTCACCAGAAGGGTGTAGGGGAACACTCTCTTATGAATATCTTTTTTTTAATTTGGACCAGATGACTAATTTTACAGCACTATTTGTCAATCAATTGACTGGAAAGCCATCGTTTTTTTGCAGGCAGTTCCTTAAAGAAACTCGTGAGATATTCCAACACTTCACAGTACCGATGTTTTTGTACTTCTATTTCCTTTTTTTCTTTCATTAACTGATCCATCTCGGTTCGGTAAAAAAAAAAAAAATGCCACCCATGCCATTTTTTAAGTGCACATGCGTAATAGAGCATGTGTGTGCCTACAAAATGACGCAACCATGTAATTGCACTTTCTATTTATTTTTTTAGCTTTTCGCCGATGCTGTACTGCATGGGTACTCGTAAACATTTTCCCAGGGGCTAAAAATCATTGTCTGTGGTGTGACCAACGGCCCCATTGATGCAAGCAGGGTAGAGGTTGTGGGGGTGTACGGTGGGCATAGGGGAAGCGAAGCATGTACATGGTGTGAGCAGTGAGTCATGGAGATATTTGAGGGTTTCATTCCATACTGCCCTCTTAATTAAGCCCTTAGGCCTCGATTTAATATTAGTTGGGCAGCCCGCTGTTCCCTCATGGGGAGGAAGTAAATCACCCTATCCCCATGACGACCAGACTGCCTGCCTAATTTGCAAATGACCACCAAGCAGGCAGTCATTTATCACAGCATTCACAGGAGCCGCAGTGACGGCGGTTCCTGGCAATGCATATTATTCTGTGCTACGGGTCTGCTTCAGCAGGACACAGCCCTGTAGCACAGAGTCATTGTTTTTAGGTCTCGGCCTGACGTAAGCAGCGCATGCGCTGCTCTCGTCATACGAGGGCTTCTTGGAATCGATACGATTCCAGAAGCCGTGTCCCAGCTCCGCCTTCAGTTTTCATTTGTGCGCGTCGTTTGGCGTCACGAATTATGCCAAAGGCAGTGCAATGATTGCACCGAAGGCATATCAATCCCTCCTTGTTGCCACCCTGTCTCCTTTTAGCCCTGCCCAGCGGGATTGGATCTCTTACCGGCGGAGTGACACAGTAGGTTTATTATTAACTTGCTGCACTATTTTTTTTAACCATTGCATGCGTTTCTGTGTGGAATGCATTGTATGCTTGTTTTTTCCGTGCATGCGCTCACCTCTTGCACGCATATTTGTGCGCGGGGGCTCTGCGCCTGTCTGTATCACGAGTATGCAAAAGTGACCTCTTGCAGAGATGGCTTTGGGTTAAGGGTTAGTGTCTCCGGTCACACACAAAACATTTCAGGCAGGCTTTATTGGGGGTTACTTTATCGTAAAGATCCACTCTGGGTTTGGAGAGAGGGTGGACTAGTGCCGGTCTGTGACAGACCCCGGCAGTGCTCACCGAGTCCCGCATACCTGGTGTTGGAGGGGGGGGTATCTGTCCGGTACACGGGGCACGCACACCTCTTCTCCATATGCGCATAGAGAGGCCGCTGCTTCTTTCAGACCACAGACTCACTGCACAGGCTGGCTCCGGCCTGTCGGCGCTGAGGTAGGCGCTGCCGGCTGGTGCCAGGCGCATGCAGTACTCACCTCTCGCGGACATGGCTCGCAGCCCGCTGTTCCAGCACTGCTTCCCCCGCAGGCGGTGATCACGGGCTTCCCTCTCCCGGGCCCGGGAGACTGCGGCGGTGCTGGGGTGGGGGCTGTTGGAGGTGTGTGGAGTCTAAAGTAAGAGTGGGGAGACCCCAGAATGAGGCTGCCGGAGCAGCAGCAGGCAGCCCCGCTCCATGGCAGTTCGTGCAGCAGGCAGAGCCGGGCTGGGAGGGGCCGTATCCTCCCCCTCTCCTGGTGCCAAGACGGACTGCGGGCAAAGAGAGCCCGGCGCTTAGCAGGAGCCTGTGTGTGTCGTGCAGGTGTCTGTCTTGACTACACGTGTCTACAGGAGTTCGTGTGTGTGTGCAAGCACATGCGATAGCGTGAACGTTTACCTGTGTGCATGTATGTGATGAACGCGCGTTAACAGGTGTCCACGTCTGCTTGCGATATTGGTGCTTACGTCATATGTGCTTACATATAAGTGTACATATAACTACGTACATCTTTCCATGTGCTTGTATATGTACTTGTGCACGTGTTAGTGTATCTCTGCTTGTAACGTGCTGGTGTTCGTGTCCCTATATGTATGCGTACTTTTATATCTGTATACGCCCCAGAGTGTGTGCGTGTGTGTATGTGGCTGTTTAGAAGACACATTTTTGTTAGTCGGATTCTGTTCATTCACAGTGCGTACACGTGCCTGCTTTCCGTTATTTTGCATGCTCCTCTGTGTGCGTGGGTGTGAGTGCGCCTGTCTGAGTAACTGCAAAACCGAGAGACAGAGTGTGAGTGAGTGCAACTCTGTGTGTCCTATTGGTGATACATTCAATTTGTCTATCTGTGTATTTCCATGGCACTGTGTGCCTACATGTGTTTGCAGTGTGAGGATGGGTCAAATACTCTGCACTCACAACTACTCCTTGTGAATACGTGGACTGTCTGCCCATACACAGGTCACAAGCGCATGGTCGGTTTCCACGGCCTAGGCTATTTCCTTCGATTAATCTGTTACAGAACCACTCGCGCCTTGTTACTTTGTAACACTTTTAGTTACGTTGTCTTATTTTTAATCTGTTTCATTAACAGTCAAACTGGCTATTATCACTCAACTGGGCGGTTACCAACCTCGGAAACATACAGAGCAGAGCCCCCTAACCAGTATTGACCCTGTGGCCCTGGGAAGCACATACAGCTTTAACTAAGACATACAGAACTACTGACGTAGTGGCCGCGAGGCCTGCGGACAAGAGAGCACAATGTGTATAAGACTACTATTGTCATCTGTTCCATTCACGAAATCCTCAGTGCTTCTGAGCTGCTCTGGACAGATGCGCAGCAAGTAGATGAGATGTGAGGTCCAGTAGCTAAGCTGAATATGAGAATGAAAATACCCCCTTTATTTAAATTCTAGATTCAGTACATGCCCAAATTGTGTGATCCTGCACAAATCAATGTATTTGGTCCAGCGCCTCTTATGATAGAAGGCAAATGTGGTGTGACGTTTGTGAAATGCTTCAGGCGCCTCTTTTCCGCCCACATGAGAAAATATTGGCCTGAGTGGAAGAGACTTATATTGCGTATATGCACATTGAATTGCGTTAAGACAAATGAACTTGCTCTTCCACTTGCAGTCTAGACTGCTGTTCCCTGTGCTCAAGCACACACCACGGGCTGGTGTTTGCCCCAATCAGAAGCCTTAGCACTCGGGCCTTGGAGGTCACAGGCTCTGGACAGGCCTAGGTCCCCAGTGAAGCGCAGGCTTAAGGCTTAACCTGTCTGATTCAGAAGCTCTTCTAAGGAGATCTGTGATCCAGTAACAGGAGGTGAGAGGGGAGCTCATAGGCACACATCACTCCACTCCCATGCAATTTCACCCTTTGCCATTGTTTCAAATAAATATTTCTACAAGAACTGATTTTCCTTTATGTGGACGTGTATGTGAAGTTGTCACCTGACTACTCACTCGACAATAAACTGTAAGGACGTTATGGCCTTGTGCATATCTACTGATTCTGAGCCATTTTTTAACCAGATTTCTTCAATTCTATATGTGGCTTGGAGAGCAAGCAGGCAAATGTACTAACTATGCCATCCAAGGTCCCAGAATGTAGCTTCTAACCAACCAATTTTGTTTATATCTATTGTATGGTAGTTTCCAGTATCTGCATACTGTAAGTTGTGAGGACACTTTGAGATGCACTTTATTAGTCAGTTAATTTTGTCTTAGACTGTGTTTGTTTTAGCGCTTTCGAACGCAGTTTTCAGCTTCGTGCCACCCACATCTTAACGACTTCAGACGGATGAAAGATTGTATCCGCCATTGCAGGAGCTCTGCAGTTGGTACATTCTTCCACTGAGCTATACAGCAGTTTGACCCCGCGTGAGAATGCCTTGGTGGTCCCGAGTGCTGTAAAACCTTTTGGGGTTCTCCGTTGGGCAGGTGTTAGCGCATCTCAAGTGATGTCCTCGACGCTTGTTGGTCACAGTTCGCGTGCAGTTTCCCGAGTAGTAAAATGCCTTCCGGACACACTTCTGCGACGCACTTGCACTCCAGATGTACATGAAACCCCTGGAGGGCGCCGAAAGGAACGGATGCCCTTTGCAGCAGTCAGGAGCAGGCGTCATCTAGCCGGTAGGATGTTTGCTATGGAAGCAGAAACACACATCCCCACTTGATTATCAAAACGGTGTGATCCTGGCATTCCTGGGAAATTACTTCACAGTCCAGTAAAGGGCGCACATAAAACACGTTAGTACCAGTATGAAGAGCGATATAAAATCTGGGCTGGGTAGAAGGAGCGGCGCGGCCCAGGAGCATCGGCGTCCCAGTGCGGGCCCCCCTCAGTGTTTGTTTAGGGGCTCCTACTTAAGCTCGCTGTAGCTTCTTGGGCGTGGGCTTGATCGTGAAGTGCTTGGTTGGCGCAACAGAGCTGCGCGTCTCTTTTTTAGGTCGAACGGCGCATAATTACGTGACGTGGCTTAATTTAGGCTTGCTGTCTTTAACCGTGCACCCCTTTTAGGGTTCCTGTGCTCCCAAGAACATCCCAGGATCGGCCCAGTTAGCGCAACCTAAGAGGGCCCATGGGTCTGTGCACCTGCATCAGTAATGTGCCCTACAGGTAAATGGGTTCTCGTGTGCCCATACAATGGGTATTACTAAAAATGCAATAGGTCTCGCCTTTCATTAAGTTAAAGCCATTTGCTTTGCTATACAATACCATTAGCAAAGCAAATAGCTTTAACTTAATCAAAGGCGAGACCTATTGCATTTTCAATGCTTGTTTTCTTTACAAGAAGACAATCCCGTTTGTCTTTTTGTAAAGAAAAAAATTATGCTCCCCTCGCCATGGGAGTCTGGCGGTAAGAAACAGGAAACAATGACTACATGTCCGCCCATCCTAATTGTGCGGGTGGACATGTAGCCGATTCTGTGACGCCCCTTACTCCCCAGAGCCATCGGAGAAGTTTGGCCATGGCAGAGACAAACTATTTTCCGCAATGGCCAAACTTAAAGTCCACCGCAATTAAATTAGGTGGGTGGACCACTATGTTGGCGGGGAGGGCACTCGGTCGCCGCCGCAATGGAGTTGCCTTCCTGCCAACATATAAATCGGCCCTTAGCTCTGGAAGAGTCATAAATTTGAAAATCTGAGTCTCTATCCCTGTACAGCATGCTGGAGCAGCCTTCTCTGCTTGCTAATGCTACCTTTAGCAAGCAATGAGTACAAAGTAGTTAACCTGATTATTGAATCAGAAGGAAATAGAAACTTAGGCATTACAATCTCCTTATGCTTTTTGCCTCTTACCTGTGAACTTTAGGAGTTCTTAGAAACAGGCTCAGTTAAGGTACCAAGTGCTGTAAAAAATCATTGAGAAAGCCCCCCCGCCCCCCCAACAAAGTGTTCAATTCACTGAGGTTTGCAGACACAAACACTCAAACTCCATCACTAGACACGGGACAGTGGGAACGTTTTAGCCACGGAACTAGGAGACTTGACACTTAATCATGGCTTCACCACTTTGCCAAAATATGCTTATTGTACATTTTGTATTAGACAAAGTCTGGGAAGGCTCCACAGCACAGTGGCATTTATTTGGTGAGAGTTTTCCTTGAGTCTCACATTAGAACCGCTCACACCCAAGTTGTTGTGTAATGATCAAGATGGAAACTATGGAACCAGAAGATATGTTTTTTTCATTTTCCCGGGCGGCCCTTGTGACAAATTATGCGCACTTGGGCAATCACTTTCTTAACCGATTTCTGTGCTCCTTTTTTTGAAGCAATAGGAAAAACTTAACTAAACAATGGTAGTACTTAGATGATAAGAAAACAGGACTGTAACCCAACAATAATTTGTTTTTAGCCCTGGGGAGAGAGCACCCAGTCTCATAGCCCACTAACTAAAATATAGAGCAGTGAAAAAATAATGAATCATGAAAAAAGGAGTCCTGCGCTGTGGCGTTTGTACTCCTGCTTCACCCAATTGTTCGATGAGTTAAGTAGTGCAGGACTCATTCTTTGCTTCTCTTCTTTTACTTCAGTTAACCAGTAAATAAATGATTCCAGTGGCGGCCAGTAGTTTCAGGAGGGAGGAGGCAGACGGGACACACACTCACACATACACACTCACTCACATCCATGCATTTACACACACGCGCACACACACACATACATTCACAACACTCATTACCAAATATTCAAACATACACACACACCGGCACCAAACATTAATTTTAAAAAATCACCCTTACCTGCAGCTCTGTCTCGGATATCCAAGGAGGGTTGGGACTGCTGCCTTCCATCATTGGCTGACCTAAAGTCAGCCAATGGTGGAAGGCAGCAGTCTCAACCTAGTCACGGAGTGGGATGGGATCAGTGAGACTGCTGACCCCATCCAACTCTGTGACGAGGTGTCACTGATTGACACTTTGCCCTGGGCACTTCAGGGCTTAAAACTGAAGTACCCAAGTCTGAGGCAATGAGTGACGCTCCCCCTCGTCACGAGGGGGAGGGAGCCGGGGACCTTTGCTGAGCTGAGGAGGTCACGCCCACAGGAGCTGTGACATCCTCAGCCCAGCAAAGTTCAGCTCAGGCAGCCAAGAGCCTGCACATTTAGCACATGCCTAGCGCGCCTGTCTGCATGACCTGAAAATGAAGAGTGTCTGTCACGCTGACCTTTGCTCAGCCTGACAGACACTCTTCGTGATTGGCAAAAGGTGAGGGGGCATGGCCCCTCAGCCCCTATGGACGGGCCACAGCTGAATGTTTCCATGTTTATTTAACATATTACTGAATCCAAGTGCTCAGTCAAGTAATCAGCAGCCCAGTGCTGCTATCCACCAGAGGAGGCACATACAAAGGTAGGAGGGCCGCATGTGGCCCCTGGTCCATACTTTGAGTATCGATGCTGTACATCATGACTAAAATTTCTTGTCAACTCCAATAGTGCTCACTGTTTATCATTTGTCCTGCATCCTCAGTTCAGGTAAAGCAACAAGAAAATGTAGGCATATAAAATGTGCACTAAACAAAAGACAGGTGTATTTGTGGTACATATATAGCGTAAACCTAACTGGAAGACAACAGAGTGCAGCAAACTGGGTGACAGTCCAAGGTACGTTTCAGATTATTTGCAGCGAGGCAGTAGAAATTTGATGTCAGTTGGGATGTTATTCCAAATCCCGAGTGTGCATGTGGACAAAGTATGCTTTTTATTTCGTTCCTATACTTCTTTGTCTCTAGCTTGGTGATGTCATGGCTCCTCCTGTGGAGCTGTCTGCTGGTGGCTGTCGCTGCCCCAGCTAGGTGCTGAGTCTAAAGATGGAGTGATAATAATAATAACTGGTGGGATTACAACACTCGTTTTTTTACATTGCGGTATACAGAGCACCTGTGTCTTTTCTGAGCGTAGTACAATATTGTGATGGTACTCAGTTTACTAACAGCCAAAGGATGGAAGGCTGAGTTCACCCTGCCAGGATTCAAACTTGTGATATGTTGATGACAGCAGCAAGAGTTTAAGTCACAGAAAAAAATGCAGAAGATAGACTTGTGATGATAGAAAGGAACCAGGGAATGATAGTTAGAGAGTACTTGGAGTGACAGTGAAAGAAAGTCCACAGTCTCATAGAAAGCAAGAGATGGCCCATAGCATGAAAGTAAGATTCAGTGAGGATGCGTGCCCTGCCTACGGATGACAGAGTAACAGGAAGGTGATCATATTGTATAATTGGGGTGGTTGTTGGTGTGTGTGAGTGGGTGTTTTGTTATATGATATTTATGTGGGTGTGTTAGCGTATGATGGTAGATGTATTGGCCTATTGGTTGTTTTGACATAAGATAGTGGAAGTGTTGTTGAATGAGGTTGACCTCCTGCAGCACCTTTGTGTGTCCACTGCCTTCCCTACATCCACTCAATTCCCTCCAGTCTGCCGGTCTGCACCTCAGCAACCTACGTGCCCACCAATCTCATACAGCCCCCGGCCTAATTCTTTTTTAAATGTCTCCTGATGTTCATTAAAATCGTGACGCATTCAACAAAAATAATGCCCTGGTTAGTATAAACTCATGATGGGGGCATAAGAGGACTATGCTCTTCTGCTTGCCCAAGGGAGTTTATTTGTAGTGGTGCTTTACCTCGCCTCGATCTGGGGTGAGGATGGCCTTAACACAAAATACAATCAACAGTCAGTAATTGGACATTCCTCCATGGTCCACACAATTTTGCATTCCACGGATAAGCGAGTCACCAGTCAGCCCCTGGCCGCCAGTCACCAGTCCCATTACCCTGGGAACAGGGTAATTGGAAACAATATGCAGGGGTGGCTGTAAGATAACCCACTCCTACGCAGCCTGCACAATGTTACAAGTCATGAAGGAGCAGGCAATATACTACATGCTGTCACTTGCCAATGCCCCTGGATACTTCAAGAAAGCAGGTCACTTTTCGTCAATATTTATTCGCGGTGGCCCACTTCGCAGAATTACGTTCAAGATGCCGGTCATCTCTTGGAAGCTCCTGTAGGCTTCCCGAGCATGACAGGCTTTGGCTCACAGTAATTTCAAGATGGTCATGATCGCAGATAAGGTTAAAGAGGAATACAGAGGATGGGCACACAGGCTTTAATAAAAGGAAATGAACTGCAAAATGTCTTAACACTTACATTGCAGGAATTTGTTTACAAAGATGCCTCATCCAAGATGGCGGTTGCTGTGGACTAGGATACCACAAAGTGAAAGGGAAACTAAAACAAAATATCAATAGACTTGGAAATCTCTACTCATTAGATTTTGTTCTAGTGGTCAACCAAATAGTTTCCCAAACTTGTTGCTGGAGTCAACGAAACCCTGGAGTTGTTAGAGCCACACTTCATGTTGCCTAGGATGTTTGCTTTTCTTGCCACTACTACTGATCTTGGGAATCTGGTACTTTCACCCATGACTGTCATTTCCTGAACCTTAATAATCCCTTGCAAGGATTTTCTTGTGATTCCATTCACCCTATGGTATAAACATTGCTGAACTGGGAATCATTTTATAAGAAGTCAAAGACTGAACTTTCTGCATATTTTGTGAACTTTCCTGTGTTTGGAGCGCTGTTAACTCACCTCCTATGATACTGTGGCATTTCATTGGCTTTTTCTAGCGAGTGTTAGAAGTAGAGTGAGTCCTTTAACATACATTTGTAATATTATCTTAATAGAGGATGTAAGCCCCAAAAAGTAATCACTGTGATATGTTTTGTTTATAGATACACTTACAGGTTATAAACAATTTAAGGAAAGTAGCTGATAAAGAGGTATTTGTAAATCAGGTATCACTTTACTTTAAAACAAAGTGATATAGATATTAGAATCTAACTTATGATAGTAGTCATAAGAAAACTCATAAGTTACATATTCGTATGTAGACCAAAATGTGGAGGTTGTGCTTACCGAAATCTGTCTGGTGTGAAGAAAGGCTGGCACCAACTATTTTTGTCTCTTATCCCATTCCCCTTTACCCTTTGGTATTAGTGATTCAAATTGAATTTGTGTGGGACTGGAGTGTCCTTTGAGAGAGTTGGAGCAAGCCTCAGTGTATTCATGGTACTTCCGCAGAACAAACACTTCAGGTACGGCCCGAGAGTTCATTACAATGGTGAGCATGGGCAACCATCTTTCAATGGGTCACAGCAATTTAAAGATTGGTCAGCGGTAAGGCATGGTCCCAAAAGTTGCATTTTTCATTTTAGAATCCTACATAAATAAAGTACAGACCCTGTCCGCTCATGACATGAAGAGAAATGTATTACAAGCCAATAATACATGCAGCACGGAGACAGGCTGCCTCGCAGCTGAGTGTCCGAAAAGCAGAACTATCACACGGTCTTTTATTGTCTGAAACCACAAAAGGGCATTGCAGTATATTTCCAGTAAAATTACGATTATAAAATAATCTGAGAAATGATGAACAAAGGAAATACGTGTACTTCATCAGATAATGCAGGTTACACAAGTATTAGACATTTGGGGCAGTCAGAAGAGGCCAACATCGCGTGATACCTGCATGGTCAAGCTGACGTGGGCTTGCACCGCCCACATGTCCCTTGATTGGGATACTTGGGGACTTTCTGGACTAATGCAATGTACAGTATACTGGAAACGGTTTCTGCTGTTGTAATACCTTTCTCATCAGAAACACGCAAGCCTTACTACTTACAGAAAAGGTGTTCCAATGCATGTTGCTAAGCTAGCCTTGTGTGCCATATTGATGGTGTCTTTGAGGAAGCCTTGCTTTGCAATATCTGCCGCTTACAGTAAATAATGATTAGCCCATCCTGGTTCATGTCTACTCTGCACAGGTTCTACAGGCCTTTGGTAGTTATTTAGTATCATAAGGCTGGGCAGCCCATCCATGTTAAAGAACAATTATAAAATGGCTTCCACATTCCCGCCCTCTGATACTAAATTACTACGCCCTACTCAGTCTCCGTCTTCTTCATCATTTCCGTTCCTTCACTCTCCTTGTCAGTCGGAAGGATGTGTTGGGTAGGTAATTTTTTCTGGGTAATGCAGTGCATACAACTACATGTTACTGCTGACAGGCATGCAAGGCAAACCTGGATTATTACGCATATCGTAACCATCAGTGCTATTCCTATTATTATTGCTTCCAGTATCCATGACCCCCAGCCCTTGAACCATGTCAGTGCCCGTTCCCACATTCTTCCCGACCTTGCTCGTCCCTGATTTAGTTCCTGAAGTTTAAAGGGTAATGGGGCTCCTCAGCAATCAGTTGTTGTATCTAGTTACGGCCTCCTTATGTACCAAGGTGCGGTCACAGCGCCCTCTCCTCTCAGACTCGGTACCCCTAGGTCCTCCGCCCCCTTGACCCTTGGGAAGTGCCAAGCCGCTTAGCCTGTTCCCCTGCCATACATTGCCTTTGGCTTCTTTCAAACCCCACTAACAGCAACTCATCCCCCTTAGTGGGCTGCAAGTGCGTGCATGTAGTGGCTATAGTGCAGCATGCCCAGGTCCATTATAGTTCTATTGTGCTCGGTTATGCTATGTTATGTTAATTTAATTTCTTAAGCGCAACGGTTACCCAAGGGTGTCCTGGCGCTGACTGCTGCCTATCGATTGCCGAGGTGTGTGATGACCTATATGATGAAAAGCCAGGTTTTCAGTCCCTTCCTGAATGTCATGAGCTCGGTGGTGTTCCTGAGGTGGAAAGGAAGCTCATTCCAGGCCCTTGCGGCACATGTGATAAAACTTCTACCACCCCAGTTGGCTTTTTTAACTGGGGGTATGATCACTCCTTTTGCTCCCATGGAGCGGAGGGCTCTTCTGTGAACCTACCATTGAAAACGCTGTTTCAGATGGTCCAGGCCTACTCCTCGGAGGGCCTTAAAAATCGTGCACAGGGATTTGAATTGAATCTGTTGTTTGACTGGGAGCCAGTCGGTGAGGGGTATCGTCCTGACCACAGTGCAATCCACATTGTTTAACATTGGTAACAGGTGTGTGTGTGTATCTTTCATCATTGTTTCGTTATGAATGTCATGTCTTGCAAGTGTCACTGTTCTGCCTTATTGAACTATTACCATTGCTGGAGCCCTTTGGTCAGTATTTGGTGTATACCCGGTGTATTGCTATCAATTATATTTTGGGATATTTGTGTCCTATGAAACATAGTCATTCATTAGCTACCTGTTTGGTGTGAACTTTTCTGAACCTTTCCTAATGTTCTTCCTAAACGTGGAAGTCTGTAACACTCCCTTCTTGACGTCCATTCTTATCAGACAGGTAATGCAGCTTCCATGTAGGTGTATTTACTCTATAGTAGTAGATGGTAAAATGTGATGTACGCTAATACTCTGCAAGTCCTTATCTACTAGGCACTGTTGGAGCAGGTGTGCACAAATACTGGATGACATAATACATGTAACTGTGCATCATTTGTTTCTCATTTAATACAGTATTTTTCCCTCAAAGCATGTTGTACTTAATATCCTTCGTTGTATTGCCAAATCAGTGGTAAAACGTCAAAGTCTCAATGTCATTCAATGTTCCCTCCTATTTTTGCTCATTGACGAGCAGAAAATGCTGGATGGATTAAAAACAAACTTAGACTATAAGTTATTGCATTGTCCAGCTTGAACTCCACCTTTTATTTAGAGTAAATCCATCTAAAAGTTTTGAGAAAAAAGTAAAAAGTATAGCTAGATTGAAAGTATGACTAGAGAAACCTGAAAGTCAGGGTGGTGCACTCGGAGGTTTAGGTCCTGGTTTTCATTTAACCTAGGAGCCAGGATTAATCCGAACAGAGAGAATGTTAAGGCAAAAGAACAGCTTCTGTCGCATAAAACACTTTCCTCTTTCAGTTTTACATGCCCAAGCTGGTAATCAAATAGTGGTAAGATAACCCATCAGGTTGACATTTCTATTGTAAAATGCTCTGTGCACCTGTAAACCACATATTTGATTTCAAGAGGTTCCCAATCTGTCTCTTTAGGACGAGAGAATAGGCAACATTGAGTTGAGTAATGTTACTGCGGAGCAGCAGCCACTAGCTACATAGAACATGTGTTGTTGAGGATGTCAAACCACGTATTGCCACAATAGTAATGTACATGTCTGTTAGGTATATTACCTTAACACATTACTATTACCTCCTTGAATGTCTTCTCACCACAGTCATTACTCATGAGCGAACGCTCTTGTCCAGAGAAAAGTCAGCATCCCTCCAAGATGGCTACAATTCTATAAAAGTGAAGCTAGCTTACCTAACTACCTGTCTTTTCGTTTCTGGACCAAGTAGTCATCAGGCACAGGTAAGTGCTTCATTCTTAAAATGTTGAATTGGACCTGCTTTAGCAGCCGTTGTGTTTACTAAGTGGCAAGAGGTCCTGCTGCAGCAGACTCACACGTACACATAAACCGGTACAGAGCACAGTAGTGTTTGAATCAAAGATCCGACTATAGTGGATAAAAGGAGTCAGAAGAAGCGTCAACTCTAGATTAAGAAAAGTCCTGCGGTAGCAGACTAAATATAGACCTCCTGTGGCCTAATGGTTAGGTCTTGGACTCTTACTTGTAAGATTAAGGATCGAGTTCTGGTGTTTCAATGGTTGTCTGCACTAAGCTTGTGGTGCATTGACCGGGTTTAAATAAAGCATGCTGGAGTATGGTGGTTGGTCTTGCCAGACACCGCCTGACTTCAAGATGGCAGCTATGCGTGATAGCTGTTACTTAGCAACTTTATAAGCTGGAAGGGCCCATTTTCTCTGCAGTTTTTAGCACATCAAACTGAGATTTCCTACTAGGATGTATGGTACCAGAGTCAAGCACAAAAACGGCACTGAGAAGAGGCAACATGCAGAGAACTGTGAGCGTAGGGTAGAGACTGAGCGAAACCCAAAGGCAGTTCCTTCTATGGCCAGTATTCAGAAGATGATTAAGGGTGGCTGTGGTGGTAGCCTTTGCAGCCAGAGATGTGCCTCCTTCACGAAAAATAGCTTGCACAGCCCAGAACGGTGGATATGTGCAAGATGAGGTAAAGGAGATAAAGGGAAGGTTTATTCAAGGTGCTAGGCTGGAGGAAGTGTTGCCACAAAATGAACAAACATGGTGTTCCCTAGTGATCCTTTGGTGGAGGTAGAAGAAAGCGGAGACTCTCCCTTTGCATGCAACTATTAAAATGGTCATGGACACAGAGTAAAATGTAAACAAACATTCATTTCTTTGGTTTTTGTCAAAAAGATATCCCATCCAGAATTTTGGAGATAAGTTTCCAGCTGTGTTGAAAGTGAATTCGCTTATGGCAGGGTTAGCCACTCAAGGCACAATTATGTCAAAGGAGGCAATACTGTCGAATCCAGTGACTAAGCGGGCGTATCTCTCTGTAAAATGAGTCTATGCCGCAGCAAATTTTCAATTAGCACTATTGCATTGATCAAGCATTTTCAAAAGTTGGCTGAACTCTTAGATGGGGAGCGGATTTAACTCCAACCTGGCTATGGGGGAGCCACAGATAAGCTTTTTGTTGGGCATCTTGTATGACACCTTGTGTTCCTCAAGTATACAAAACGTGATGGATGGAATGCTTGAATTAATCTCAGCCAATGGCAATTATTCAGGGCCACATCCCAATCCATTGTTATTTCGCACACCATGCCACCTCAGTTTGGATCCAGCTATATGCAAATCAGTCTTGACCCTGTTTCAGTGGGAACAGTCCAGCCCAAACTGCCAAGCTAGGTCCTCTTGAACCTGCACACAAGCAACCCAGGACCAGTTTTGCCCTTCTTATGGGCTCATCATCCAGGTATAGCTTGGTTCCAGTAACACAGTGTGCACAGGATCCATGTCTGGGCATACCCGTCCCACTTAGGGCGACATACTAAAGTATACAAAAAGTGATGGAAGGAATGCTTGAATTAATCTCAGCCATTGGTAATTACTTGGGGGGCATCCCAATCCATCGGTTTTTCGCACACCATGCCACCTCATTTTAGCCCAGTGCTAGACTTAAAGAACGTAAATTATTTTCTTACGTATCTAAAATTGAAAATGATGACACTTCAACAGATCATGTTTTTTGTAAGGAAAGGAGATTTCCTGCCATCCCTGGTTCTGCTAGATGCATGCCTGCATATACCAGTTCATACTGCATTACAGAGGTTCCTTCAATTTTGTGTGCAAGGGCAGCATTTTGAGTTTCAAGGTACTTCCATTTGGGCTTTCCACTTCATCAAGAGTATTTACAGAGATGTTTGCTCCCTTGGTAGAGTTATTCATAAGAAGGGGATTCAGTTGTGTCCATATTTGGATGACTGGCTTCTTTGTTCCTCTTCTCTTCCTAAGGTGCTGCACGATGTGCAAGAGGTACATAAGCTGCTCCAACTTCATGGATTTTAACTGAATCAAGACAAGTCCGACCTATCATCATGGCAGAGTCTGAAGTTCATCGGGGCTCATTTCAACACAGAGTTCGGACAGCGTTTTCTGTCTCTAGAGAGGAAGGAGAAGCTGACAAGGGAACTTTTATCCCTGCTAGAGTGCGAAATTCAGCGGCAAGGGACTGTTTGAGAGTTCAGTGACTTATGGCATTGGCTCTTGATTTTACAATGGTCCAGACTCCATATGCACCCCCTGGCAAATCATTTCATCTGAGCTTGCCGCAATTATAAGGGTGCTGATGATCTGGGAGGATTGAGAGGCATTGTAGTGGAGCCTGAATGAGGAGCATTTGTCAAATGATTTCCTGTTTCAGGTTGTCTCAACCAGGACTCTAATCACGGATGCAAACAGACTGGAATGGGGAGCCACTTTAGAAGAGTGTGCAGTACAGCGGACATGGTCAGCCCATGAGGCAGATATGTCATCCAACTGGTGAGCGCGTAAGGCAGTCCCCCGCGCACTTTTAATTTTATGTCACAAGCTGATAGATCAGCATGTGCAAATCAGAACAGACAACTGTCACGATTCGCTCCCTGAACTCTCGTGCCCTCCACCAGGGGGCCTACTTGTGGGACTTTCCACTGTTATAATAAGCTGCTGGACCATCCCCTTCATGCACATACTGACTTCCAGCCATTTGGACTCTACTTAGAAATGGCCATCCATTCCCAATCCATGCCGGGTTTTGTGGAAGCCAGCCTGCTCATGCCTGAAACTCCATTACCTAGAATTCCCTGCTCACTGCTCCGTCTCCACCCCTGCAGCCAAGGATGGGTGGAGGAATCCAGTTCACCTGTGGCTGGCTGCTGCTAGCCTGCTCACACCTGATGCACATGATTTCTGTGAGCTCTTTTAAGCCCCAGCTCCCTTCAGTCCAGCGTTGGTCATTGTTTCCAGTGGTTCCTGGGCTTTAGTTATTCCTTGTTCCTGAGCTGCTGCTGTTTTCCTTGTTCCTGAATTAGCACTGCCTGCAGTGCTACCTTGACTCCTGAGCCTTAGCATTCCTTGTTCCTGAACAGCAGCAGTTTCCCTTGGTCCTGAACTGGCACTGCCTGCAGTGCTACCTTGGCTCTTGAGCTTTTGCTCAATTCTTGTTCTTGTCCAGCACATCCTTCAGTGCTACTTTGTTTTCTTGACTCCTGATCCAGCACTATTCTATTATACCCTTGTACCCTTCCCTTCTGTATATCCTTTTCCAGCCCCTGCCTTTCTCCCCATTTCCTTGGTTCCAGTTCCTAGTTTGCTGTCTTTCTATTCCTGCTGTCTTGCTTCTATTACCTTTTATGTTTGTTACTTGCTTTCTGCCAAGTGTGCCGTGTGATTTCCTTGCTTTCCTGTTAAGCACTCCTCCTTGCTAGCTCTTTGTCTATCGTGCTTGTGTTTAGTTCTACCCCCTTGCTGTTACTGCCTTGCATGTTCCTGTTTGATCACCAGGACTGTGGGCACAGCTGACAACCTAGGTGGTGTTTCTTGTTCACTGTGAGTATCTTTGAGTTACATTTATAACATCACCATAGGTATCAGCTCCACAGACCCTGCCTTTGCATGCATATCCTATATGTGGGTATTTGCAGTCAGTATCTGTAACAGCAATTGTGGGTGAGGAACTTACTGAGCTTCAGTCTTACCGTGTGGAGCTCCTGAGTGCTTTACCCCCCCATTCCCTTTATTGTTAATGTTGTTTCATATATATGTCTTGCACATACGTCCTGGGTGTAGTTATTCTGAATGCTAAATCACCTCATGAGTGCCTGTCCGTTCTGAGTCTTAGCCATCTTGTTTCTTCATGCAGGCTTCCCCTTTGGATCTCTTTTCTCCTCTGACTTCCTGTATGATCCTGGGCAGCGCTGTACTCCTCTTTCTGTGTACGTTTTCTACCCAGTTCCCAGTCCTTGCCTGTGTCCCAGACAGTCCCGAACAGTCCCTGACAACAACAGAGTGATTATGTAATACCTGAATCAGGAGGGTTGGCATGTGGAAGCCTTGAAACTCATAGCGAGGGAGACATGCTTATGGGTGGAGGTGAAGGTGAAGTCTTTGAAGGAAATTTATCTCCCTGGGACAGACAATTGGGAGGTGGATCATCTTATTGGGGTGTTTCCCCCAATATACTCTTTGTCAATGACATAGTAGGAGTTCTAGCAGTTGGTAAAGAAGTTTGGGTTACCGGAAATAGATGTTTTTTGCTACAAGAGAGAATTACCAGTTCCCTTGCTAATGCACAATGACGCCTACTCTGGGGAGTATGGAAAATAGATGTTAGTATGGAGGACAAGGCATTAGTGCTGATGATAGTGCCAGGTTGGAAACGGAGGCCTTGGTTTCCCCTGTTTCCAGTTCACCCATATCGACTGAGGGTCCTCAACTTCCTCAACAGATTGTGTTCCATCTCACCTTGGGGGCATTGTTGTTGAAATGGTAAATCTGCAGTCTACAGGTTGTTTTAGCGAGTTAGCTGAGTTAATCCAACGGTCTAGAGGACCATCCACATTAAAATCTTACTCTGTACACTGGTGGTCTTTTTGGCAAATGGTATGTAATGAGAGATTTGGTGAGTTTTTTGACAGAACCAATTATGATGTTAGAGTTTTTGAAGGATGTTTTTGCTATGGGATTGGTGACATCTGCTTTACTGGCTCAGTGGGCGCCAATAAGAGCTTTTAGGAGCCGACAGGTGGTTCCTTTGGTCTCCAGATTGGTGAAAACTTTTCTATACAGAGACTAGTCATTCGTTGACGTACTCCTTCTTGGGAGCTACAATTGGTATTGCAAGCTATGCAAGAATTTCCTTTGGAGCCATTGTACAAGGTGGCTCTTAAATTTTCGACATTTAAGGTGCTTTTTTTGGTGGCCATCTCATTCATCTACCAGAAGGATAGGGCTGTTGGGCGCTTTGTGGTGTACAGAACCATTCCTTAGGGTGTTCCCAGATAAGGTAGTTGTGCAGCCTGATCCTCAGCTTCAGCCTAAAGAGTTGTCAGAGTTTCATACATCCGCGGAAATAGTCCTACCAGTTTTCTATCTGGCTCCTATGTCAGTGGAAGAAGAACGGTTGCATTTGTTAGATGTCAAGAGAGCCTTGTTGATTTACCTCGGTAGACAAGGTCTTTCATGAAGGCTGACTCTAAGTTTTTTACTTTTGGTGTAGAAGGTCAGGGGTTGAAATCTTTCAATCTATATTGAGTAGATGATTGAAACATTCAGTTCTGACAGCCCATGACAGCCATGAAACAGCGTTATCAAGTCAGGTAGATGAGAGGTCAACAAGAGGAATTGCATTTTTTTTCTGGGCAACATTCAAAGGTGCTTCTATGGTAGATATATGTATTGTGGCTACGTTTGTCTTCTCCACACACTTTTAGGTCACATTATAGGTTACAGTTGTGGGAGAAATGTGTCAGTGGCATTTGGACAGTCAATGTTGTGCTCGGTGGTAGAAGACTAAATCTTGAGCTCTGATCAATTTACAGATTTGAGGGTAGATTATCAATAACTAATGAACATACATGATTTTATTGTCATGTGTATTTGAGGCCGATATCTGCTTTGGTTTCAGCTCATGAGTAATCACTGTGGTGAAGAACACAGACAAAGAGGTAATGCCCTGGTTACTTACCAGTAATTTTCATTTTTCCAATTCCAGATCTTCATCATCACAGTTATAATTTCCTATCTGTAAGGAGAGACTTGAAAATGTTCTAATGGTTTGGTATTACAGGAATAGAGGTAAGCGAGTTTCCCCTTTATAGTATTGCCATACTACATGAGGGGCAGCCATCTTGGAGGGATTGGAATTAGGAGCTTTTTCTTTTGCTTGTGCTGGGCATAGGAGCTTTCACTTACTAGTCATGACTGTGACGAGGAAGGCCTGGACTCCGAGTAACGAAGATTACTGGGGACTTTACATCCAACCAGCAACACAGAGGCATCCAGAAGGTATTTTTGTGTGTGTTTAACAGCGCCCAAGGACACTGGGCTGCTTCAGACGAGCACAAGATTATTGTACCTATTTTTTCACAGAACTGCAGGATGTTGTTGAGCCATGGCCTGGAATCGAACCTGGCCCCCTATAACCAAAGTCGGCTTCTCCGACCGTTAGGTTACATCTCCTCCATGGAAGTAATCTCTGAGTGTCTGACGTAGTAACTGTGACGGAGTCTGAAAACTTGCTCGAATGGCTTACTTCATGGCCTCCTGCAGTGACCCTTGAGCGTTCCCTGTGTGCCTCTCTTCCTAACCCTGATGCTCCATTCTCCCCCTCGGGCTGCCTTGCTCAGCCCCTCCTCCCCACACCAGCTGGAGCTGTCAGAGGCTTGACTGTGCTGCTCCTGTTCGATGTCACAGTAGCCCAACAGGAGGAGGTGTGGAGTTGGTCTGCCCTGCCTGTCCCTCTCTCTGCGCTGCTGTGACGGACCCGGCCGCTTTAGGGGAGTTTGGAAGGATGTCCGCGGCGTGGATGGGAGCTCTGCGGGCCAGGAGACTCTGCAGACAGCACTCTCTGATGCTACAGCACCGCACGATCCAGAGCAAGCCCCCCAAGGGGAAAGTGGGACCAGCTGTAAGTGCGTCTAAACCTACGAATGTGACTGCGTCTGTGCTGCAAGCGGTGCATACATGCAAAGTATGTTAATAATATAAAACTCTAATGTATATGTATGGTTATGCATGTGTGTGCTATATATGTGTGAATCTTATACACCCCTGCGTGTAAGGTGTGCATTTTGTAAAGTATGTTTGTAGTAGTCTGTATGTATGTGGGTGTTATACACAGGGCTACTGGAATTATGCGGCAGAGGGAGACCAAATCATGCTGCAAGGTTGGGTAAATTATGAGTCAAGAAAAGGAAAACTGTGCAGCATTATGTGGCACATTCTGTGGCGGTGTTTTGTCACAATACAATGTTTTACGCTATCTGGGCTAAAGTGTTATCCCTATTAATGCCGGATTGCTAATGAACGATGAACAGTTAACGTTTGCAAAGTGTCTGGCGTGACGATGATGCACCCGAGGTGCCGGGATTTTGGTAGCTGCTGATGCGCTTGATCGAGCAACATTATTTTTTGTTAAAATCTATAAATTAAGCAGCAGGTATTGGATAATGTGGCGAGTGTTGCAAGTTCATGCTACTCGCTTAAAAGCCCTTCAACGCCTCGTCAAGGATAGAAAGCACTATATAAATACAATTACAATACAATATTTATGTCAAGAACGTCATATCAGCACAATCAATTTTTTCCTATGTACAGGTCTTTATAAGCGCATGAATGTCTGTGATGTATGTAGACTCGTGTATATGATGCAGGTGTATACATGTGTATCAATTCAACAAGTGGGGTATTGTGCCTATAGATAAAGAGAACTAGATTAGGGACAGGACGCAAAGGGCAATGCTGTGGATTGTCTCGTGCTGCCCTCACACACCCCTAGCGATGCCATGCGTCATCATCGGGCGGGTACTGGATCCTTATCTGCTCCTGGTCCCCCCTTCTTCTCTCTATTACACGTATACATGTGTATGCCTGTGTGCGATGTTAAATTATGTCATCAGCATCTTCTCACCTTTGACTGGCATCTCAGTGGTGTCTGAAGGTCGCGAGGTGCCTCTTTGCACGGTTCTCAGTTTTCTTGCAAACCGGAATTGCAGGGGCGTAGCTTCGATTGGGGCAGCAGGTCCAGTGGCACCAGGGCCCAGAGGCTCGAGGGGCCACTGAACTCTTATTATTACTAAATTTCACAGTTTTAACAGCAGCCGGGGGACCAGTCCATCCCTAGCACTAGGGCCCACGATACACTACCTATACCACTGTGGCCATGTGTCATTGCTTCTGGTCTGTGTTCGAGGGGTCTGTTCTGCGCAGTATTCGCTAATAGTGTATGTTGGTTAAAGGAACAACACTGTGGGACGCTGAATGAGCTTTTATGGTGTCTTTGAGTGGTGTTTCTTGTGCCTCGGTGAAAGAGTTGTAGGCCTTTGTATTTTGATGTTATTCCATGGAAGTGAACCGTTGTTCGGTGGCGACCAGATGGTTTGGGCTATGTTGCTGGTGTGCTGCGTCAAGTGCATGAGCGTGGAAGATGGTTTTACTAATATGATATGCTGGTTTGTGAGGGGTGATTGATGGGGACCTTTGATGTGCCAACTAAGACTTTGGTGCTGTGTTGGGCCTGTGCTGGTGTGGACAGGCTGTCTAATGTCTTGTGTTGTAATTGTGGGCATTGGTAAGTGTGGGGACTATGTATTGTTGGTATCATTTTGGTGATATTGTGGCTTTGGCGTTGGGGGCACGCTGGCGTGGGGTGGTCCACTAACAAGTTTTATTGGCTGTGAAAGACAAGTGTCTCTGACGGCTGTGGATGTGTGTGCTGGTTTGCGTAAGAAGTATATTTTAGCATTTGGAAACATCACTTTGCCAACTCTGTGGGTTTGGTGCTAGGTTGTGCATGTTAATATATGTATTGAACGCATACATATAATGCACACGTGTATTGATGTGTTTATGTATGTCTATTTAAATGTATCAATGTACATTGGCACATGGTGAATGAGTACGTACGTGTTTGTGCATGCGTGCATGTGGGGACATTAAACTGTGCCACATTCTGCCATTTCCGAGAAAGCATACTATGGGCGTAAAATATTAAACTATTACCCGATTAGTACAGGCTTACGCTCATTCTGTTATGTTTAAACCGTACTGCTCACATTACTTAGTTACGTTGTGATACCTAGTGTCTATATCAGGGGTCTCCAACCTTTTCTGTAGTGAGGGGTACTTCTGATCACTGAAAAAGATCATGAGCTGCAGCCTGATATATGGGTTTTAGATTACAGTACATAAAGTCCACATAACTGAAACACCACCCCTACAGTATGCCAGTCCTACTCCAGTGAGCATACAGCATTAATGCCACATGAGTTACATAGCAAATATTAGCTTGTGTGGCCCTCAAGGATCAGTTTTGTCTCTCGTTTATGAATAGCACTGAGACTTCTGTTTTCAGTGTCAGGCAATACATAAGATAGCACTGCTCATTTTGAGAGTTAGGGTACGAAGGGCCATTAGCAATAATACATTTTGCGAGACCTGTGCAGACTTCACATAGAGGTGTGCGAGCCAACAAATTAACAGGGAGAGCCTTCCAAGGGACTAGCTTGCTTCTTACAGCCTGGGCACAAGCCTAAGCCTTAAAATCTTTGCCACCTAAATCATACAACAAACATCACATAAAATATGTTAAAGTGGCTTTAAAATTTTAAAAATATGTTTTTTTAAACATGTGAAAGCTTTGATATTAATACATTACATTATAGCCCTGCACTGAGAAGAACTTATTAAAAGTGGTAGTTTTTAAACATGAAGAATTAGTGAACTAAGAGGTCGGGCAGTTGTCATGTAAACTCTGTACGTGGCTCAGATTATTATAGAGCAACATTATAGGCTATTTAATCAAACAAAATAGGTTTTTATACAACTGGTATTCTGAACTCAAATATTTGAAGGTGCTTGCATATGCAATAATAAAGAAAAGGAAGCTTTGGTGAAAAAACTTTTTGTCTAAAATCACACAATTTAAGTGGGGAAGCCGCAATTTATCCAGGTTTTCTGGATTCACTTTGTAAAAATCCGCCACTACATGGTTAGCTATTTATTTTTTCTTTCTTTATGTTCATGGATTGTTTTGACTTCTTTGTGCATTTTGTGTGGTTTTTATATAGGCAGAAGCCTCATGAAAGCTTGGCTCATTATGGGCTTAAGGTTCCATCAGGACGTCGAGCTGAGACAGAGCCAGGCTTCAGACTCGAGCTTGGCACCAGGTGTTAGTGGCTCTCCCACCTCTAACTTTATAGCTATTTACAAGTAAACATATTTGACAGTGGCCGACACACTGCACAGCTGTTAGCCAATAATGACACACAAATTAACGTATGAAGAGATTGCTTTAAGATACCAGGCACTCTTTAAACAAAGGAAGAAAGAACTGAAGAAAGACAGAAATAAAGCAAGGATGAATGGAAAAGAAAAGAAGGAGAGGAAGAAAGGAAGAGAAAGGAACAGAAGGAATTAAAAAGATGCAGTCATGAGAGAAAAAGGAAATGTAAAGAAGAAAAGGGAGGAAAGAAAGGAAGCCAGAGGCAATGAGAGAAAGAAACTAAGGAGAGGAAGACAGAAATCAAGGAAGAAATAAAGGACGAGACAGAAAGCCATTGATAGAGAAAGATAAAAGGTTACAAAATGTGAAAAGCAGTTAGGAAGGGGAGCGAATGAGAGGAAAAGGAAGAGAGAGCAAGCGAGAGAAAACTGGGTTGAGAGAGAGCATGAGAAAAATAAGGAGAAAGAAGAGAGAATGCAAGAAAAAAACAAGAGGAAGAAAGAAGACGACAAGAGAAACAAAAAACGAGACAATTAGAGGAAAAATCATAAGAGCAGGCAGAATAACACATAGAAAGAGTGAAAATAAAAAATGGAAAAAAGTGAAAAAAGAAAGGACGAAAAAAAAGCAGAAGCTAAACAAAGAAGAACCACTAAGGGAGAAAAGAAAAAAGGAGTAAAAGAAGAGGAAGAGGAAGAAGTGAAAGGAGAGGAAGAAAGAGTTAGAAAAAAGATAAGACTAAAAAAAGGAAAGAACAAGTCAGAAATAAATAAGAGTGAAGGAAAGAGGAAAAGAGAACAAGTAGAGTACAAATCAACAAGGAATGCTAGAAAAAACAAAGAAAAAACAAAGTGAATGAAAGAAAAACAGGAGAGGAGGGTAAGGCGAGATGGCATTGGGGAATAAAAGAGGGGAATAAAAAACAGCAAGCATCAAATAAAGAGAAGAGAAGTTGAAAAAGATGCTGAGAATGAAATAAGAAAGAAAATAGGAGAAAGGAGAGAAAGTAGGGCGAAAGTATTATATAAAGAAAAAAAGTGAAAAGGGAGAGAAGATAGGAGAAACAGAAATAAAAAAAGTGAAAGAAAGACAAATAGAAATTGAAAAAAGACAGGAAGAAAAAGAAAGTAGACAAAGAAGAGAAGTTGAAAAAGAAGCTGAGAATGAAAATAGTAGAAATCATAGAATGTTGGACAAACCAAGAACAAATAATTAGAGAAAGACGAGCGAAAGGAAGCTGAAGAAAAACAAAGTAACTGACAAAACATAGAAAGCTGGACTTAAGGCACACCAAGACCCCCTCTAGGACAAGCTGTGGGGCGGAGAGGGTGACTGTGAATGTGAATATGTGTACTCCTATGGAATTACACTGTGGCGAGGATGAGCCTGTGTGTCTCATTTCTCGTTTCTCCTTTTTAGGTCTCGCCTAGCGTTGCAGCGCGCATGCGCTGCTCGCTAGGCGAGACATATTGTTAATGAGGAGATTTCAGAAGGGGACTTGAAGCCCCGCCCCTCTTTTTCAATGGCTGGCGTCACCGTTTATGCTAAACAGTGGCCTGCCATTGGAAATGAGGTTTTTTTGTTGCCGCCCTTTCCCCTTTTCGTCCGGCCCATCCAGACAGGATCATCTGCTTTGCGGCTGTCGCGAAGCAATTTCTTATCTTTAGGGGGCCATCTGTTTTCACTCAGCCGCGTGTTTATTTTTGCATCGCGCTTTCACTTAAAGTGAAAGTGAAAGCGCGATGCAAATATAAACAAGCGGCTGCCTTCCCGCAATGGCGAGCGCTTGTTCTCCTAGATGGAGCAGTGTGCTCAGTGTGTGTTTCTCCTCCCACAGATTGGCTGTGGTCTGCTCTCTTCGAGGAATGTCGCGGATTGGATTTATTTACGTTTTGGGCTCCTGTTTAATGTCCGCTTGAAGTGTTTGTTCGTGCGCGGCACCTCGGCTCCCGCTTGTCGCCAGCCCGTGTGTACGTACGGTGCCTTGGCCAGGTCCTGGGCTTCCCTGGTGAATCGGTGTCCGGGGAGCCCTGTTGCCAGCTGGGGCCCCATTAGTTCCGCCCCCAGTGGCCTGCGCGTCCCTAATTAGATTGTTAGTGAGGTTAATTTGCTGCACACCTTCCTGGTAATCTCCTGCGCAGCTGCCTCTGTCCCTCTTCCCGACCCGCAGCCTTTTCCGCAGCCCTGATGGTGCTTGTGCACCCTCGAGGTGGACCCCTGGTTGCCCTGTGGGTACCCCAGGGGTACAGTGCACAAAGTTGCCTCAGCGCGGCTGCTGTGGCGAGCCGTTGTGTACCCTAGGGGTACGGCGCACATAACTCAGCGCAGGTGCGCAGTTTCCTCTGTCCCTCGGCCCAACCTGCAGCCTTGATCTTCAGTTAGGTGGTGCTTGTGCGTCCTCGAGGTGGCCCCTCTGGTGGGTACTCCAGGGGTACAGCGCACAAACTCAGCCGTGCGCGTGTGCGCAGTGACGGCCCGGTGGGTATTTCCTGGCACTTCGGTATGGTCATGGACACGGCACGCTCTCCCCTCTGGACGGGTGCCCAGTGGCTGTGGTGACCCGGTGGGTACCAGGAGTTCGGCGCACAAAGTAACCCCTGCGCGGCTGCTCAGGGGCTGTGGTGACCAGGTGGGTACACCAGTGGCAGTGGCCGGGTGGGTATTCCTTGGCACTGGGGTAAGGTCATGGGCACGACGCGCACTCCCGGTGCCCAGTGGCTGCTGCATCGAGTGTGTTTGGCGCAGCCTCCAGCACAGCGGCCCGGGAGGCTGCCCGTGGAGGGCTTGGACAAAAGTGCTAGAGGACGAAAGCGCCAACATCCGTGTGGTAAAGGGCTGCCGGATAGCGGGTGGATTGCAGAGGCAGGCCTTCACAGGCGGTTTGTGTGTTAAATATCACTTGTTATGTGGTGCTGGAGCGCAGTTCACGCCCCTCTTCTGCCTGCATTGCCTTTCTGTAGCGACTTTAAAGTTTTCCTGCCAGGAGGCTACAAGTTGACACTGAACCCAAGTATGCACGGGCCCTCATAGACCACATAGCTGTATTTTTCTCACATTTCAAAGACCAAAACCTTAACATTTTTTTTTACCACAACATGGAATGAAGAGGAGCCAGGCCCCATGGCTGTGGACTCGCAGGCCATCAGTGATGTCTTCATCCATGCCAGTGTCACCAGTGTGATGTCCACACTAGGGACCCGTTGAGATTAGTAAGCAACGCCGCAGTGAGGATTGTCTGGTTTTGTATTTGTTTCTGGGTCCTGTACTCCTCAGTCTGGCAAGTTCACCCCTAATGGTCACTGGCCATTTCTCCATGGTAGAGACGCCAAACCTTCCTCCACTGCCCGTCCTGTGTGCTTGTGGCTGGTGGGGGCACGGTGCGGGAGTACGTGAGCTCTGCCACCCTGCCAGCCTCTCTGGATCATTTATAGCAGTGTACCAAGAGGTACAGCTCTGCCCGCTCTCTCCACCACTGCCCTCCGCTGCTGCCCCTTGATAGAGACAGCTCTGTTCTGGTATTTAGATTCAGGTGATAGTCTCCTGACATCCTTTAGGACAGTTAAAATACACTGGAACCGAGCCGGGGTGGTGTTCTGCCTTTTGGGAGAAGATCTTCGCATGGGTATTTATATAGCGCCTACTACCACTGATGAGGTGCTGCGGTGTTTAGTGCAGATATTTTCAGGGTTATATCTCAGAGGAAAATAGTGGACTGGACAAAAATATTCAAAGCGATCTGAGAAATATAAGAATAACATCTTATTTGAATGCATTCAATGTGCTAATATTATGAGAATATACATTTTATTTTACAATTTAATTTAGAACCGCGGTGAAACTATAGATGATGCAAAATGTTTAAGATGCGATTGTCCGATATTCCTTTTTATGACGGGCACATGCTGATGAGCTTTGCGCGGGTCAACAGGGTGTAAAAGACATTGTCATTTGCAATGCCATTACTTGATTAATGCTTCACAAAGGGAAAAAAAAAAACAATAACATTTTCAATGCCAATAGCTCAAAACAATGTCATTGCGAGACCTATTGCATTGTAAATGCTTGTTTATTATGTTTCCTTTTTTTGCTCTCTATATTGGCGTGCAAGTTCACATGCCTGTTATACTCTTATGATGCTCAATAAAAGAATTGCAACATAAAAAAAGATGAGAGAAGAAAAAGAGAAAAAGAAAGTAGTGAAATATGGAAACAAAATAGTGAAAGAAAAGAAACAAATTATTTTTCTGAAGAGTGTGGGCTACATGGTCCTGTATGTTTAGTTGCCCAGGCCCCACAGAAAGCAGTGCACTGTTTTTCACAGTATTGCAGTAGCATTTTGCCAGCCGCATATTTAAAACCAGCTCACAGGTAGTTGTCACGTGTGAGCTATTCAGAAGTAGCCTGAGAGCTACTGATAGCTCGCGATCAACCTGATGGAGACCCCTGGTCTATATCAAACTACCTCACTAATAGCACCAGTTGTGGTGCAAAAATCAAGTCAATGAAGTTGAAGCTAATTTGAAAATTGGTTTAAAACAAACTCTAGAAATAAGACTGTGACATTAAATTATGTGGTAGAATGTGGACTTTTTAAGAATTAAATATTTACTTGTCTTTAAGTGTACGCTCTTAACAATATTATACCGCTTACAGATATGTGTAAGGGCAAATATGTTAACACGCGCAAGCTCAAACTTTGCATCTTTTTATACAAAGATGCCTCTTTTAGAATAACTTTCATTAAATTGTGCCTCTGTAAGTACTATCAATGCCAGCTAATGATGTCACCACGCATTACGTATGCGAGGGTATAAATAATACAATGAAGTAGGGTGACCAGATCTTGAGCACCAAAAACCGGAACATTTTGCTAAAATAGAAGAAGGACTACAATTTTACATCAACGGTGCTGCGCAGAGTGACAACTCTTATCAACATAGGAACACAGAAGAAGCACTAAGAAAATAAATAAAATGTAATTTCAAAAACCAGCATCATACCTGTTAATTAAATTGCTTACTTATAACAGCTGCTAACTAGCTCAACTTTAGAACACCGACTAAGTGCCTCTCACTGGTTTCAGTCGGCCCCCTCTAAAAACCGGGACATGAGCCAAAATTGCCAAAATCTGCTGGGACAGCTGGTGGAAACCCGGGACTGTCCCGGCAAATCTGGGACACCTGGTCACCCTACAATGAAGTGAATACAAAGCTACACTCTTTCATGCTACTTAAACGCGGTACCACTCGTTTCTAATAGCACCGCATAAAAAAAGCTCTCTCATCCATTAACAGGACACACTAACAAAGACGCCAAGACATCTGGACTTGAGAGCTCCCACAAAAAGCATTTGCAATACGTTTGGTCTCACATTTGTGAAAGTTGGAGCTATTGGTATTGTAAATGATAATGTTTGCGTATGTTTATTTGTTTTTAGTGGAGTGATCGTATGTTGTTTGTAGTGGTATTATGTGGTTTGTGTTGTAATTGTTGGTTGTGGAATTCTGTGGGGTTGGAATTGTATGGTGTGCAGGGTTTGTACGTTTTGGAATTATGTGTTATGGTGAATAGATAGTTGTATCAAATATAATGAATAATTTGGATAAGGATCAGTAGTTTGTTTATGAATTGGTAAATGAATACTGGAGAGAGTAGAAGAAATAGTGTGTGTGAAAGAGAGAAATTATTTATAAAAACAATCATCATTAACATATGGATACATTAATAACACAGACTTCTAGATGTTTAAAGCTCCTGCTGCACCATAAGCAAACTGCTTAATATTCAGTAACCTGGGATCTGCCCTTAGCCATGTAAATACACGCATCACGCATGCATTCATGAAAGCCCTGTACCAGGCCAGCCACATTGCATACATTTTTAAAATGTTATGATCCAGTATCAGTTAAATGGTGGTTCTGGGTTGATGTAGGAAGGCTCAATGGTGGGTGGGGTTCAGGAGGCAGGGTCATGAGCAAAGAGAAGTCTTTGGGTAAACAGACCTATAAGTAACCTTTTCAGACCGGAAACACATATAAACCACTAATTTGACTCTATGGAAAAAGGCATCATTCAAATCGTTTATAATGTCAAACTAACTTCAGAATTAAGCTATACAAATACAGATATCATAAGACAATCATAGCATCTCTGCTTATCCTGTCCCAATAGCTTTTCAAATAACTTTCCTACAAAATTCTAATGCCATTTATGTGCTAAGATTGTGGCTTCAATACAAGAAGTCGTGGTTTCCCTACTTAATCAAACTTTTGTAGAAGTGGATCTGTGAGTAACATTTTGTACCTTCGTTTAATTTATGTTTCATGAAACAATGTGTTTGCATGCCCATGTTGACACATTTAGTTTTAAATCTCTACAGAAAGTCTTCCTCTATCACCTTCGTTGAATTAGATGGTGGTCTTGGTAACAGAACAATACTCAGTCTATCTGCAAATTACCATCTCCGTTTGGGAGAAGTGGGCTTGGCATATCTATTGCCTTGTACAGCCTGGAGTCTGTCCACTGGGATCATGTGTTATAGATGGGCAGAGAGCAATGGGCCTCATCAGAGATCAGAGCACACGGGTGCTAGTGTCGTAACTTCTCCTCTTGCTGATGGGCTCCTTCCCGAGCCCCACAACATATGAGTGGCATATTCAGAAAATACAGCTTCTGCCCATGGCATCGCTGGGTGAGGTCTGCGCCCCATCTGTAATCGTCCTGCCGGTGGTTGGGGACAGAGAGAGGAAGGAAAGATCCAAAAGCGCTCCCTTTACAGAGGCTGAATGCATCGTAAGAGTTGCCCTGGTAATCCTTTTCTTGTAGAAACATTGATGAGGCGGAACCTTTGCTCATACAGCTTTAATGTGGCGTGGGGCAGCTTTTTATTACCTTGTAGAGGCATCCGGTCCTAAGTAATCCCCATTTTAAAACTGGTGCAGCACCACATGTGCTACCATTGGAGATGGCCACTCCCACACAGCAGTTAATATAGCGCCAAGCACTAACACCACTTACAATGCAATCTGAAATGTCCACTTCATACACGGTAAAACTTCTCTAATGGCCAGCAGGCGTGATGCATTAAGATGGTGCGCATATCGCTGCTGCACCAAGATGACCGGCAAGAGACGCAGGGAAGGCAAGAATAGTCTTTGATTGTTTGTGCCTGTATTCTCAGAGGATGGCACGCACCAAGGGTCAACAGCCTGTGCCCTCTGTAAAGTTTCAGGTTGGGGAGCAGCATGGTTCAACAGTGAGCGGAACCGCAGCCCCTTCGGACTCTGTTGCCTACGCATGTCACACCAGTTGGCAGAGACCAAAAGGGGTGACATTTTCTTTGTAAAGCTGCTGCCACAACACACATGCATCAGCATGGGGCATTCTGGGTCACTTCAGGGGGAAGAGGAGGTGGGGGACAAACCGGTCCTAAGAACTTAACAGTTGAGACCCTTCCACGCTGCGGATAGCACTTTGATGCTTGGAGACAAAGCACTATGTTGGGAAGAAGGCGCTAATCCTCATGGTGCAGCCAACTGTCATCCTAATATCGGAGTGTGAGGAGAGAGAAAATCAGCTCGCACAACTTGGATTGGGACTGCATTCCAGTCACCAGACCCAGGGATATATGTAGCCACACGTGCTCCCTTGCACTAAGAACCATAGCCCTCATGTGGCAGCGAAGAGCACAGTGGTGCTCTGGGATACAGCGGTGCGGAGAAAGGGCACACACAGCACCTCCAGACCTTTTCCCCTGGGCTGTGACTGGGGGAACACTTCAGTCCCCCTTAGGTGATTGGAATTTGTATGACCCTGGCTGACATTCCCATAAAGCCTCATCTCCTGCTCAAAACCAACGCCGCTTCTGATCCAGCCACACTGACCACTGCCCAAACATTGACCATCGCTGAACGCAAACAGTGGCAACTTTTACAAAATGTGACAATTAAACTAATAATGTTTATCATAGGGTAATAGAGTTGGAATTATCGCGTGAAAGCGGGTGGAAATATTGAATTATTTAAAAAAATACATGCTATGCTACATAAAGACAGTGGCGCACAATGTTCAGTAATTAAAGAAACCAAACATATGAAACAAATGGGTACATTATCTACGTCATGAATGAGGTTATTGCGTACAAGTTTCACAAATCACAAAATAAAGGAACATTCAAGAACAAAAATGGAGACTGCATCCAAAATAAGCCGAACGCAAACAGTAGCAACCTTCACAAGGTTTAAAATATCTCTACCATATTGTAGTTAAAGCGTGCTGTCCACAAAGCGGCGCTTAGTGTAGTGAAAGTTAAAGCGGGCGTCCAGAAAGCAGGTGCATATTGTAGTTAAAGGTAAAGCGCGGTGTCCATAAACCGTGTGCCGTGCCAAGTTATGAAAATACTGCATCCTGCAACAAAAACAAACCAAAAAGCCAATGCATATTGTAGTTAAAGTTAAAGCGCGGCGTCCATAAAGCATACGCCGAGCTGAGCTATGAAAATACGGCGCTCTGCAACAAAACCAAAAAACACAAAAAAGAGTGCACGAATACAACAGGTAAAAACACTCCAGAGAAAGGATACCTGTAATAGGCCAGTACTCCAAAGGAGGAGTAAGACAGGAGAAGGTTGGTCAGATAAAGACAACCAACGAAAAGCAAGCTTTTCGGAACAACACCCACGTTAACAAATCAGCATTGAGGGGGGAATGAAACCCCACAGACTGAACACACCATGTCTCGAACGAGACAGCGCATGCGCTGCCTAGGCGAGACTTAAAAAAGATCACAGAAGTGTTTTGCTGCCGTGATACAAGGGTCAGCCTGTTAGTGAACAACCAGACCAGACCCTGCTCACCCCTCTCATACAGCATGGGGTAGCTTGAAGAGTTCCCTTCTGCCTAGCACCCTCCTCTACTGCCCTGCCAGCTCTTTCCTCCCTCTGCCCGTGGCTTACAGTGACCCTATGCTTCCAGTTGTAAGGGGAAAGGGGACACTTATTTACACAGAATGGATATCCGAGTGCATTTTTTACCTGGTAAAACTGGGTCCTTGTGGTATTCCCCATTCTGGGCAGAATAACTCATTATCTGGACACTGACACTGAAGGGATGGAATTACCATCATTAAAGTGGGCTCAGGTAATTCCAGCCCCCCTTATTCTGGTCAACTCATAATCAGGCCAATGCCTAATCATGTCAGAAATTATTTTTCCTCTGTCTAAACATTTGCACAAGTCAATTTGGGAAAGATACCTGTGCAAGACTGGAGTTATTATTATTTAATCTATTGTTCCTCTGAGAGTGAGAGTACACGTGATCTGGCGACCAGCAAGCCGTTGAGCGACTTAGTGACCAGTGAGAGGGTGACCAATCACGTGAGTGAACAAACTACCAGTTGGCAGGAACAGAAACAGGAAAGTGATAGCAGGTGAGCAAGCAGGTGAGTGAGCGACTACTTTGCAGGCTCTCAGTTAGTGAATGAAAGAGTGAGCACATGATTGATCAGATGAGTTAGTGATTAACCAGTAACTGGGTGAACCAGCTAGTGATCAGCATGAGGATGAGTAAGAATATGAGTGAGCTGTAACCAGCAAACAAGCGATCAGTAATTAGTAAATGAGTCACCAGAGACTAAGCAAGTAAATGTTCAGTGAATGAACTAGTGACCAAGTGAGTGAGCGAACAAGCTAACTTTCCTGCCTTTAAGTGTCCGTATCCGTGTGCCGTCTTGTGTGTTTGTACAAGGGTGACATTGTGGGTGCTTTTTACCATTACAAAGGCCGAGAAGTTTGATCGGAGTTCTGGACATAAATGACAAGAAAACCCAGAAAACCCACAAAGGAGATCCACACAGGAATATCCACACAGGACAATGTTCAAATACAAACCATGAAAGTTTATTTAAAATTTAGAAATCATTAGAGAAAGCAAATGGTTAGTCACTTCAATTCAAAATACTCAAAATGTAATTAAACATGAATTAGCATAGGCAATGGAAACTATGCTCTATTCTAGTTAATAGCCAGAACCAAATATGGTCTAGCACAAAGCAAATAATAAATCAAAGAGCAAAGAGTCATCTGGACTGCTCAGTTTAAAAGCTAGAGGGAATCCGGAAAAATCCCTGCGTACTGGATCAAGAGAAGATATAGAGTCTACCTTCGAAGGGAGCAAGGGAAAGACCTGGATGACATCCCCAAAACAGGTGGTTCCTTTGGTCTCCAGATTGGTGAAAACTTTTCTATACAGAGACTAGTCATTCGTTGACCTACTCCTTCTTGGGAGCTAGAATTGGTATTGCAAGCTATGCAAGAATCTCCTTTGGAGCCATTGTACAAGGTGGATCTTAAATTTTCGACATTTAAGGTGATTTTTTGGGTGGCCATCTCATTCATCTACCAGAAGGATAGGGCTGTTGGGCGCTTTGTGGTGTACAGAACCATTCCTTAGGGTGTTCCCAGATAAGGTAGTTGTGCAGCCTGATCCTCAGCTTCAGCCTAAAGAATTTGCAGAGTTTCATACATCTGCGGAAATAGTCCTACCAGTTTTCTATCTGGCTCCTATGTCAGTGGAAGAAGAACGGTTGCATTTGTTAGATGTCAAGAGAGCCTTGTTGATTTACCTCGGTAGACAAGGTCTTTCATGAAGGCTGACTCTAAGTTTTTTACTTTTGGTGTAGAAGGTCAGGGGTTGAAATCTTTCAATCTATACTGAGTAGATGATTGAAACATTCAGTTCTGACAGCCCATGACAGCCATGAAACAGCGTTGTCAAGTCAGGTAGATGGGAGGTCAACAAGAGGAACTGCATTTTTTTTCTGGGCATCATTCAAAGATGCTTCTATGGTAGATATATGTATTGTGGCTATGTTTGTCTTCTCCACACACTTTTAGGTCACATTATAGGTTACAGTTGTGGGAGAAATGTGTCAGTGGCATTTGGACAGTCAATGTTGTGCTCGGTGGTAGAAGACTAAATCTTGAGCTCTGATCAATTTACAGATTTGTGGGTAGATTATCAATAACTAATGAACATACATGATTTTATTGTCATGTGTATTTGAGGCCGATATCTGCTGTGGTTTCAGCTCATGACCCTTGAGCGTTCCCTGTGTGCCTCTCTTCCTAACCCTGATGCTCCATTCTCCCCCTCGGGCTGCCTTGCTCAGCCCCTCCTCCCCACACCAGCTGGAGCTGTCAGAGGCTTGACTGTGCTGCTCCTGTTCGATGTCACAGTAGCCCAACAGGAGGAGGTGTGGAGTTGGTCTGCCCTGCCTGTCCCTCTCTCTGCGCTGCTGTGACGGACCCGGCCGCTTTAGGGGTGTTTGGAAGGATGTCCGCGGCGTGGATGGGAGCTCTGCGGGCCAGGAGACTCTGCAGACAGCACTCTCTGATGCTACAGCACCGCACGATCCAGAGCAAGCCCCCAAGGGGAAAGTGGGACCAGCTGTAAGTGCGTCTAAACCTACGAATGTGACTGCGTCTGTGTTGCAAGCGGTGCATACATGCAAAGTATGTTAATAATATAAAACTCTAATGTGTATGTATGGTTATGCATGTGTGTGCTATATATGTGTGAATCTTATACACCCCTGCGTGTAAGGTGTGCATTTTGTAAAGTATGTTTGTAGTAGTCTGTATGTATGTGGGTGTTATACACAGGGCTACTGGAATTATGCGGCAGAGGGAGGACAAATCATGCTGCAAGGTTGGGTAAATTATGAGTCAAGGAAAGGAAAACTGTGCAGCATTATGTGGCACATTCTGTGGCGGTGTTTTGTCACAATACAATGTTTTACGCTATCTGGGCTAAAGTGTTATCCCTATTAATGCCGGATTGCTAATGAACGATGAACAGTTAACGTTTGCAACGTGTCTGGCGTGACGATGCACCCCAGGTGCAGGGTTTGGTAACTGCTGGTGCGCTTGAGCAAGCAACACATTTTTTGTTAAAATCTGTAAATTAAGCAGCAGGTATTGGATAATGTGGCGAGTGTTGCAAGTTCATGCTACTCGCTTAAAAGTTCTTCAACGCCTCGTCAGGGGTAGAAAGCACTATATAAATACAATTACAATACTATACAATATTTATGTCAAGAACGTCATATCAGCACAATCAATGTTTTCCTATGTACAGGTCTTTATAAGCGCATGAATGTCTGTGATGTATGTAGACTCGTGTATATGAGGCAGGTGTATACATGTGTATCAATTCAACAAGCGGGGTATTGTGCCTATAGATAAAGAGAACTAGATTAGGGACAGGACGCAAAGGGCAATGCTGTGGATTGTCTCGTGCTGCCCTCACACACCCCTAGCGATGCCATGCGTCATCACAGGGCGGGTACGGGACCTTTATCTGCTCCTGGTCCCCCCTTCTTCTCGCTTTTACACGTATACATGTGTATGCCTGTGTGCGATGTTAAATTATGTCATCAGCATCTTCTCACCTTTGACTGGCATCTCAGTGGTGTCTGAAGGTCGCGAGGTGCCTCTTTGCACGGTTCTCACTTTTCTTGCAAACCGGAATTGCAGGGGCGTAGCTTCGATTGGGGCAGCAGGTCCAGTGCACCAGGGCCCAGAGGCTCGAGGGGCCACTGAACTCTTATTATTACTGAATTTCACAGTTTAAACAGCAGCTGGGGGCCCAGTCCATCCCTAGCACTAGGGCCCATGATACACTGCCTATACCACTGTGGCCATGTGTCATTGCTTCTGGTCTGTGTTCGAGGGGTCTGTTCTGCGCAGTATTCGCTAATAGTGTATGTTGGTTAAAGGAACAACACTGTGGGACGCTGAATGAGCTTTTATGGTGTCTTTGAGTGGTGTTTCTTGTGCCTCGGTGAAAGAGTTGTAGGCCTTTGTATTTTGATGTTATTCCATGGAAGTGAACCGTTGTTCGGTGGCGACCAGATGGTTTGGGCTATGTTGCTGGTGTGCTGCGTCAAGTGCATGAGCGTGGAAGATGGTTTTACTAATATGATATGCTGGTTTGTGAGGGGTGATTGATGGGGACCTTTGATGTGCCAACTAAGACTTTGGTGCTGTGCTGGGCCTGTGCCGGTGTGGACAGGCTGTCTAATGTCTTGTGTTGTAATAGTGGGCATTGGTAAGTGTGGGGACTATGTATTGTTGGTATCATTTTGGTGATATTGTGGCTTTGGAGTTGGGGGCACGCTGGCGTGAGGTGGTCCACTAACAAGTTTTATTGGCTGTGAAAGACAAGTGTCTCTGACGGCTGTGGATGTGTGTGCTGGTTTGTGTAAGAAGTATATTTTAGCATTTGGAAACATCACTTTGCCAACTCTGTGGGTTTGGTGCTAGGTTGTGCATGTTAATATATGTAGTGAACGCATACATATAATGCACACGTGTATTGATGTGTTTATGTATGTCTATTTAAATGTATCAATGCATCAATGCACATTGGCACATGGTGAATGAGTACGTACGTGTTTGTGCATGCGTGCATGTGGGGACATTAAACTGTGCCACATTCTGCCATTTCCGAGAAAGCATACTATGGGCGTAAAATATTAAACTATTACCCGATTAGTACAGGCTTACGCTCATTCTGTTATGTTTAAACCGTACTGCTCACATTACTTAGTTACGTTGTGATACCTAGTGTCTATATCAGGGGTCTCCAACCTTTTCTGTAGTGAGGGGTACTTCTGATCACTGGAAAAGATCATGAGCTGCAGCCTGATATATGGGTTTTAGATTACAGTACATAAAGTCCACATAACTGAAACACCACCCCTACAGTATGCCAGTCCTACTCCAGTGAGCATACAGCATTAATGCCACATGAGTTACATAGCAAATATTAGCTTGTGTGGCCCTCAAGGATCAGTTTTGTCTCTCGTTTATGAATAGCACTGAGACTTGTGTTTTCAGTGTCAGGCAATACATAAGATAGCACTGCTCATTTTGAGAGTTAGGGTACGAAGGGCCATTAGCAATAATACATTTTGCGAGACCTGTGCAGACTTCACATAGAGGTGGGCGAGCCAACAAATTAACAGGGAGAGCCATCCAAGAGACTGGCTTGCTTCTTACAGCCTAGGCACAAGCCTAAGCCTGAAAATCTTTGCCACCTAAATCATACAACAAACATCACATAAAATATGTTAAAGTGGCTTTAAAATTTTAAAAATATGTATTTTTTTAAACATGTGAAAGCTTTGATATTAATACATCACATTATAGCCCTGCACTGAGAAGAACTTATTAAAAGTGGTAGTTTTTAAACATGAAGAATTAGTGAACTAAGAGGTCGGGCAGTTGTCATGTAAACTCTGTACGTGGCTCAGATTATTATAGAGCAACATTATAGGCTATTTAATCAAACAAAATAGGTTTTTATACAACTGGTATTCTGAACTCAAATATTTGAAGGTGCTTGCATATGCAATAATAAAGAAAAGGAAGCTTTGGTGAAAAAACGTTTTGTCTAAAATCACACAATTTAAGTGGGGAAGCCGTAATTTATCCAGGTTTTCTGGATTCACTTTGTAAAAATCCGCCACTACATGGTTAGCTATTTATTTTTTCTTTCTTTATGTTCATGGATTGTTTTGACTTCTTTGTGCATTTTGTGTGGTTTTTATATAGGCAGAAGCCTCATGAAAGCTTGGCTCATTATGGGCTTAAGGTTCCATCAGGACATCGAGCTGAGACAGAGCCAGGCTTCAGACTCGAGCTTGGTACGAGGTTTTAGTGGCTCTCCCACCTCTAACTTTATAGCTATTTACAAGTAAACATATTTGACAGTGGCCGACACACTGCACAGCTGTTAGCCAATAATGACACACAAATTAACGTATGAAGAGATTGCTTTAAGATACCAGGCACTCTTTAAACAAAGGAAGAAAGAACTGAAGAAAGACAGAAATAAAGCAAGGATGAATGGAAAAGAAAAGAAGGAGAGGAAGAAAGGAAGAGAAAGGAACAGGAGGAATTAAAAAGATGCAGTCATGAGAGAAAAAGGAAATGTAAGGAAGAAAAGGGCGGAAAGAAAGGAAGCCAGAGGCAATGAGAGAAAGAAACTAAGGAGAGGAAGACAGAAATCAAGGAAGAAATAAAGGACGAGACAGAAAGCCATTGATAGAGAAAGATAAAAGGTTACAAAATGTGAAAAGCAGTAAGAAAGGGGAGCGAATGAGAGGAAAAGGAAGAGAGAGCAAGAGAGAGGAAACAGTGGGTTGAGAGAAAGCATGAGAAAAATAAGGAGAAAGAAGAGAGAATGAAAGAAAAAACCAAGAGGAAGAAAGAAGACGACAAGAGAAACAAAAAACGAGACAATTAGAGGAAAAATCATAAGAGCAGGCAGAATAACACATAGAAAGAGTGAAAATAAAAAATGGAAAAAAATGAAAAAAGAAAGGACGAAAAAAAAGCAGAAACTAAACAAAGAAGAACCACTAAGGGAGAGAAAAAAAAAGGAGTAAAAGAAGAGGAAGAGGAAGAAGTGAAAGGAGAGGAAGAAAGAGTTAGAAAAAAGATAAGACTAAAAAAAGGAAAGAACAAGTCAGAAATAAATAAGAGTGAAGGAAAGAGGAAAAGAGAACAAGTAGAGTACAAATCAACAAGGAATGCTAGAAAAAAACAAAAAAAAAAACAAAGTGAATGAAAGAAAAACAGGAGAGGAGGGTAAGGCGAGATGGCATTGGGGAATAAAAGAGGGGAATAAAAAACAGCAAGCATCAAATAAAGAGAAGAGAAGTTGAAAAAGAAGCTGAGAATGAAAGAAGAAAGAAAATAGGAGAAAGGAGAGAAAGTAGGGCGAAAGTATTATATAAAGAAAAAAGTGAAAAGGGAGAGAAGATAGGAGAAACGGAAATAAAAAAAAGTGAAAGAAAGACAACTAGAAATTGAAAAAAGACAGGAAGAAAAAGAAAGTAGACAAAGAAGAGAAGTTGAAAAAGAAGCTGAGAATGAAATAGAAAGAAAATAGTAGAAATCATAGAATGTTGGGCAAACCAAGAACAAATAATTAGAGAAAGACAAGCGAAAGGAAGCTGAAGAAAAACAAAGTAACTGACAAAACATAGAAAGCTGGACTTAAGGCACACCAAGACCCCCTCTAGGACAAGCTGTGGGGCGGAGAGGGTGACTGTGAATGTGAATATGTGTACTCCTATGGAATTACACTGTGGCGAGGATGAGCCTGTGTGTCTCATCTCTCGTTTCTCCTTTTTAGGTCTCGCCTAGCGTTGCAGCGCGCATGCGCTACTCGCTCGGTGAGACATATTGTTAATGAGGGGATTTCAGAAGGGGACTTGAAGCCCCGCCCCTCTTTTTCAATGGATGGCGTCACCGTTTATGCTAAACAGTGGCCTGCCATTGGAAATGAGGTTTTTTTGTTGCCGCCCTTTCCCCTTTTCGTCCGGCCCATCCGGACAGGATCGTCTGCTTTGCGGCTGTTGCGAAGCAATTTCTTATCTTTAGGGGGCCATCTGTTTTCACTCAGCCGCGTGTTTATTTTTGCATCGCGCTTTCACTTAAAGTGAAAGTGAAAGCGCGATGCAAATATAAACAGGCGGCTGCCTTCCCGCAATGGCGAGCGCTTGTTCTCCTAGATGGAGCAGTGTGCTCAGTGTGTGTTTCTCCTCCCACAGATTGGCTGTGGTCTGCTCTCTTCGAGGAATGTCACGGATTGGATTTATTTACGTTTTGGGCTCCTGTTGAATGTCCGCTTGAAGTGTTTGTTCGTGCGCGGCGCCTCGGCTCCCGCTTATCGCCAGCTTGTGTGTACGTACGGTGCCTTGGCCAGGTCCTGGGCTTCCCTGGTGGCTCGGTGTCCGGGGAGCCCTGTTGCCAGCTGGGGCCCCATTAGTTCGGCCCCCAGTGGCCTGCGCGTCCCTAATTAGATTGTTAGTGAGGTTAATTTGCTGCACACCTTCCTGGTAATCTCCTGCGGAGCTGCCTCTGTCCCTCGGCCCGACCCGCAGCCTTTTCCGCAGCACTGATAGTGCTTGTGCACCCTCGAGGTGGACCCCTGGTTGCCCTGTGGGTACCCCAGGGGTACAGCGCACAAAGTTGCCCCAGCGCGGCTGCTGTGGCGAGCCGTTGTGTACCCTAGGGGTACGGCGCACATAACCCAGCGCAGGTGCGCAGTTTCCTCTGTCCCTCGGCCCAACCTGCAGCCTTGATCTTCAGTTAGGTGGTGCTTGTGCGTCCTCGAGGTGGCCCCTCTGGTGGCTACTCCAGGGGTACAGCGCACAAACTCAGCCGTGCGCGTGTGCGCAGTGACGGCCCGGTGGGTATTTCCTGGCACTTCGGTATGGTCATGGACACGGCACGCTCTCCCCTCTGGACGGGTGCCCAGTGGCTGTGGTGACCCGGTGGGTACCAGGAGTTCGGCGCACAAAGTAACCCCTGCGCGGCTGCTCAGGGGCTGTGGTGACCAGGTGGGTACACCAGTGGCAGTGGCCGGGTGGGTATTCCTTGGCACTGCGGTAAGGTCATGGGCACGACGTGCACTCCCGGTGCCCAGTGGCTGCTGCATCTAGTGTGTTTGGCGCAGCCTCCAGCACTGCGGCCCGGGAGGCTGCCCGTGGAGGGCTTGGACAAAAGTGCTAGAGGACGAAAGCGCCAACATCCGTGTGGTAAAGGGCTGCCGGATAGCGGGTGGATTGCAGAGGCAGGCCTTCACAGGCGGTTTGTGTGTTAGATATCACTTGTTATGTGGTGCTAGGGCGCAGTTCACGCCCCTCTTCTGCCTGCATTGCCTTTCTGTAGCGACTTTAAAGTTTTCCTGCCAGGAGGCTACAAGTTGACACTGAACCCAAGTATGCACAGGCCCTCATAGACCACATAGCTGTATTTTTCTCACATTTCAAAGAAGAAACCCTTAAAAAAATTTTTACCACAACATGGAAAGAAGAGGAGCCAGGCCCCATGGCTGTGGACTCGCAGGCCATCAGTGATGTCTTCATCCATGCCAGTGTCACCAGTGTGATGTCCACACTAGGGACCCGTTGTGATTAGTGAGCAACGCCGCAGTGAGGATTGTCTGGTTTTGTATTTGTTTCTGGGTCCTGTACTCCTCAGTCTGGCAAGTTCACCCCTAATGGTCACTGGCCATTTCTCCATGGTAGAGACGCCAAACCTTCCTCCACTGCCCGTCCTGTGTGCTTGTGGCTGGTGGGGGCACGGTGCGGGAGTACGTGAGCTCTGCCACCCTGCCAGCCTCTCTGGCTCATTTATAGCAGTGTACCAAGAGGTACAGCTCTACCCGCTCTCTCCACCGCTGCCCTCCGCTGCTGCCCCCTGATAGAGCCAGCTCTGTTCTGGTATTTAGTTTCAGGTGATAGTCTCTTGACATCCTTTAGGACAGTTAAAATACACTGGAACCGAGCCGGGTAGTGTTCTGCCCTTTGGGAGAAGATCTTCGCCACGGGTATTTATATAGCGCCTACTACCACTGATGAGGCGCTGAGGTGTTTAGTGCAGATATTTTCAGGGTTATATCTCGGAGGAAAATAGTGGACTGGACAAAAATATTCAAAGCGATCTCAGAAATATAAGAATAACATCTTATTTGAATGCATTCAATGTGCTAATATTATGAGAATATAAATTTTATTTTACAATTTAATTTAGAACCGCGGTGATGCAAAATGTTTAAGATGCGATTGTCCGATATTCCTATTTATGACGGGCACATGCTGATGAGCTTTGCGCGGGTCAACAGGGGGTAAAAGACATTGTCATTTACAACGCCATTACTTGATTAATGCTTCACGAAGGGAAAAAAAAAAAAACAATAACATTTTCAATGCCAAAACAATGTCATTGCGAGACCTATTGCATTGTAAATGTTTGTTTATTATGTTTCCTTTTTTTGCTCTCTATATTGGCGTGCAAGTTCACATGCCTGTTATACTCTTATGATGCTCAATAAAAGAATTGCAACATAAAAAAAAGATGAGAGAAGAAAAAGAGAAAAAGAAAGTAGCGAAATATGGAAACAAAATAGTGAAAGAAAAGAAACAAATTATTTTTCTGAAGAGTATGGGCTACATGGTCCTGTATGTTTAGTTGCCCAGGCCCCACAGAAAGCAGTGCACTGTTTTTCACAGTATTGCAGTAGCATTTTGCCAGCCGCATATTTAAAACCAGCTCACAGGTAATTGTCACGTGTGAGCTATTCAGAAGTAGCCTGAGAGCTACTGGTAGCTTGCGATCAACCTGATGGAGACCCCTGGTCTATATCAAAATACCTCACTAATAGCACCAGTTGTGGTGCAAAAATCAAATCAATGAAATTGAAGCTAATTTGAAAATTGGTTTAAAACAAACTCTAGAAATAAGACCGTGACATTAAATTATGTGGTAGAATGTGGACTTTTTAAGAATTAAATATTTACTTGTCTTTAAGTGTACGCTCTTAACAATATTATACCGCTTGCAGATATGTGTAAGGGCAAATATGTTAACACGCGCAAGCTCAAACTTTGTATCTTTTTATACAAAGATGCCTCTTTTAGAATAACTTTCATTAACTTGTGCCTCTGTAAGTACTATCAGTGCCAGCTAATGATGTCACCACGCATTACGTATGCGAGGGTATAAATAATACAATGAAGTAGGGTGACCAGATCTTGAGCACCAAAAACCGGGACATTTTGCTAAAATAGAAGAAGGACTACAATTTTACATCAACGGTGCTGCGCAGAGTGACAACTCTTATCAACATAGGAACACAGAAGAAGCACTAAGAAAATAAATAAAATGTAATTTCAAAAACCAGCATCATACCTGTTAATTAAATTGCTTACTTATAACAGCTGCTAACTAGCACAACTTTAGAACACCGACTAAGTGCCTCTCACTGGTTTCAGTCGGCCCCCTCTAAAAACCGGGACATGAGCCAAAATTGCCAAAATCTGCCAGGACAGCTGGTGGAAACCCGGGACTGTCCCGGCAAATCTGGGACGCCTGGTCACCCTACAATGAAGTGAATACAAAGTTACACTCTTTCATGCTACTTAAACGCGGTACCACTCGTTTCTAATAGCACCGCATAAAAAATAGCTCTCTCATCCATTAACAGGACACACTAACAAAGACGCCAAGACATCTGGACTTGAGAGCTCCCACAAAAAGCATTTGCAATACGTTTGGTCTCACATTTGTGATAGTTGGAGCTATTGGTATTGTAAATGATAATGTTTGCGTATGTTTATTTGTTTTTAGTGGAGTGAATGTATGTTGTTTGTAGTGGTATTATGTGGTTTGTGTTGTAATTGTTAGTTGTGGAATTCTGTGGGGTTGGAATTGTATGGTGTGCAGGGTTTGTAAGTTTTGGAATTATGTGTTATGGTGAATAGATAGTTGTGAGAGTTGTATCAAATATATTGAATAATTTGGATAAGGATCAGTAGTTTGTTTATGAATTGGTAAATGAATACTGGAGAGAGTAGAAGAAATAGTGTGTGTGAAAGAGAGAAATTATTTATAAAAACAATCATCATTAACATATGGATACATTAATAACACAGACTTCTAGATGTTTAAAGCTCCTGCTGCACCATAAGCAAACTGCTTAATATTCAGTAACCTGGGATCTGCTCTTAGCCATGTAAATACACGCATCACGCATTCATTCATGAAAGCCCTGTACCAGGCCAGCCACATTGCATACATTTTTAAAATGTTATGATCCAGTATCAGTTAAATGGTGGTTCTGGGTTGATGTAGGAAGGCTCAATGGTGGGTGGGGTTCAGGAGGCAGGGTCATGAGCAAAGAGAAGTCTTTGGGTAAACAGACCTATAAGTAACCTTTTCAGACCGGAAACACATATAAACCACTAATTTGACTCTATGGAAAAAGGCATCATTCAAATCGTTTACAATGTCAAACTAACTTCAGAATTAAGCTATACAAATACAGATATCATAAGACAATCATAGCATCTCTGCTTATCCTGTCCCAATAGCTTTTCAAATAACTTTCCTACAAAATTCTAATGCCATTTATGTGCTAAGATTGTGGCTTCAATACAAGAAGTCGTGGCTTCCCTACTTAATCAAACTTTGTAGAAGTGGATCTGTGAGTAACATTTTGTACCTTCGTTTCATTTATGTTTCATGAAACAATCTGTTTGCATGCCCATGTTGACACATTTAATTTTAAATCTCTACAGAAAGTCTTCCTCTATCACCTTCGTTGAATTAGGTGGTGGTCTTGGTAACAGAACAATACTCAGGGGCCGATTCCGATTCGGGCCGGAATTCTCTCCGACCGAGCCGGACCCGGAGAGAATTCCGACCGAATCGGACCCTAGCAGTCCGACCGAACGAGTACGATGCGTTCGCATGCAATCGGACTCGATTCGGTCGGACTCCCATTGAAGTCAATGGGAGCCTGTCGTACAACGCGTACGCGGGCTCCCATTGACTCAATGGGTGCGAGGCGGACAAGGGCGCCCCCTACAGCGTGTACGCGTCCATGCGCATCGCGGCGTACATGCACAGGTAGGGGGGACCCATGGGTCCCCCCTGTGTGCGACTCGCGCGCCTACGCGTACAGGGGGGTCCGACGCGGACCCCCAAAGTCCGGCTCCGACAGCTTTGTCGAGCCGGACGGCGCGAGTCGGTCGGACTGCTCGCGGCGCGCATCGTACTTACCCGGCCGGGAAACGTCTCCTTAGCGCGGTGTGAGTCGTGTCCACGCGAGTCGGTCGGAGCGTGTTGAAGCCGCGTTCGAGTCGGTCGGCGATTTCGCGGGTGCTTGCATCGTACTCGCTCGGCCGGACCCACGTACGATTCGGTCGGGAAACAGGGCTCCGAATCGGATCCGGTGAATCCGAATCCGATTCGGAGCACTACCGGCCGAGATCGGAATCGGCCCCTCAGTCTATCTGCAAATTACCATCTCCGTTTGGGAGAAGTGGGCTTGCCATATCTATTGCCTTTTACAGCCTGGAGTCTGTCCACTGGGACCATGTGTTATAGATGGGCAGAGAGCAATGGGCCTCATCAGAGATCAGAGCACACGGCTGCTAGTGTCGTAACTTCTCCTCTTGCTGATGCGCTCCTTCCCGAGCCCCACAACATATGAGTGGCATATTCAGAAAATACAGCTTCTGCCCATGGCATCGCTGGGTGAGGTCTGCGCCCCATCTGTAATCGTCCTGCCGGTGGTTGGGTACAGAGAGAGGAAGGAAAGATCCAAAAGCGCTCCCTTTACAGAGGCTGAATGCATCGTAAGAGTTGCCCTGGTAATCCTTTTCTTGTAGAAACATTGATGAGGCGGAACCTTTGCTCATACAGCTTTAATGTGGCGTGGGGCAGCTTTTTATTACCTTGTAGAGGCATCCGGTCCTAAGTAATCCCCATTTTAAAACTGGTGCAGCACCACATGTGCTACCATTGGAGATGGCCACTCCCACACAGCAGTTAATATAGCGCCAAGCACTAACACCACTTACAATGCAATCAGAAATGTCCACTCCATACACGGTAAAACTTCTCTAATGGCCAGCAGGCGTGATGCATAAAGATGGTGCGCATATCGCTGCTGCACCAAGATGACCGGCAAGAGACGCAGGGAAGGCAAGAATAGTCTTTGATTGTTTGTGCCTGTATTCTCAGAGGATGGCACACCCCAAGGGTCAACAGCCTGTGCCCTCTGTAAAGTTTCAGGTTGGGGAGCAGCATGGTTCAACAGTGAGCGGAACCGCAGCCCCTTCGGACTCTGTTGCCTACCCATGTCACACCAGTTGGCAGAGACCAAAAGGGGCGACATTATCTTTGTAAAGCTGCTGCCACAACACACATGCATCAGCATGGGGCATTCTGGGTCACTTTAGGGGGAAGAGGAGGTGGGGGACAAACCGGTCCTAAGAACTTAACAGTTGAGACCCTTCCACGCTGCGGATAGCACTTTGATGCTTGGAGACAAAGCACTATGTTGGGAAGAAGGCGCTAATCCTCATGGTGCAGCCAACTGTCATCCTAATATCGGAGTGTGAGAGGAGAGAAAATCAGCTCGCACAACTTGGATTGGGACTGCATTCCAGTCACCAGACCCAGGGATATATGTAGCCACACGTGCTCCCTTGCACTAAGAACCATAGCTCTCATGTGGCAGCGAAGAGCACAGTGGTGCTCTGGGGTACAGCGGTGCGGAGAAAGGGCACACGCAGCACCTCCAGACCTTTTCCCCTGGGCTGTGACTGGGGGAACACATCAGTCCCCCTTAGGTGATTGGAATTTGTATGACCCTGGCTGACATTCCCATAAAGCCTCATCTCCTGCTCAAAACCAACGCCGCTTCTGATCCAGCCACACTGACCACTGCCCAAACATTGACCATCGCTGAACACAAACAGTGGCAACTTTTACAAAATGTGACAATTAAACTAATAATGTTTAACATAGGGTAATAGAGTTGGAATTATCGCGTGAAAGCGGGTGGAAATATTGAATTATAAAAAAAAAATACATGCTATGCTAAATAAAGACAGTGGCGCACCATGTTCAGTAATTAAAGAAACCAAACATATGAAACAAATGGGTACATTATCTACGTCATGAATGAGGTTATTGCGTACAAGTTTCACAAATCACAAAATAAAGGAACATTCAAGAACAAAAATGGAGACTGCATCCAAAATAAGCCAAACGCAAACAGTAGCAACCTTCACAAGTTTTAAAATATCTGTACCATATTGTAGTTAAAGCGTACCGTCCACAAAGCGGCGCTTAGTGTAGTGAAAGTTAAAGCGGGGCGTCCAGAAAGCGGGTGCATATTGTAGTTAAAGTTAAAGCGCGGTGTCCATAAACCGTGTGCCGTGCCAAGTTATGAAAATACTGCATCCTGCAACAAAAACAAACCAAAAAGCCAATGCATATTGTAGTTAAAGTTAAAGCGCGGCGTCCATAAAGCATACGCCGAGCTGAGCTATGAAAATACGGCGCTCTGCAACAAAACCAAAAAACACAAAAAAGAGTGCACGAATACAACAGGTAAAAACACTCCAGAGAAAGAATACCTGTAATAGGCCAGTACTCCAAAGGAGGAGTAAGACAGGAGAAGGTTGGTCAGATAAAGACAACCAACGAAAAGCAAGCTTTTCGGAACAACACCCACATTAACAAATCAGCATTGAGGGGGGAATTAAACCCCACAGACTGAACACACCATGTCTCGAACGAGACAGCGCATGCGCTGCCTAGGCGAGACTTAAAAAAGATCACAGAAGTGTTTTGCTGCCGTGATACAAGGGTCAGCCTGTTAGTGAACAACCAGACCAGCCCCTGCTCACCCCTCTCGTACAGCATGGGGTAGCTTGAAGAGTTCCCTTCTGCCTAGCACCCTCCTCTACTGCCCTGCCAGCTCTTTCCTCCCTCTGCCCGTGGCTTACAGTGACCCTATGCTTCCAGTTGTAAGGGGAAAGGGGACACTTATTTACACAGAATGGATATCCGAGTGCATTGTTTACCTGGTAAAACTGGGTCCATGTGGTATTCCCCATTCTGGGCAGAATAACTCATTATCTGGACACTGACACTGAAGGGATGGAATTACCATCATTAAAGTGGGCTCAGGTAATTCCAGCACCCCTTATTCTGGTCAACTCATAATTAGGCCAATGCCTAATCATGTCAGAAATTCTTTTTCCTCTGTCTAAACATTTGCACAAGTCAATTTGGGAAAGATACCTGTGCAAGACTGGAGTTATTATTATTTAATCTATTGTTCCTCTGAGAGTGAGAGCACACGTGATCTGGCGACCAGCAAGCCGTTGAGCGACTTAGTGACCAGTGAGAGGGTGACCAATCACGTGAGTGAACAAACTACCAGTTGGCAGGAACAGAAACAGGAAAGTGATAGCAGGTGAGCAAGCAGGTGAGTGAGCGACTACTTTGCAGGCTGTCAGTTAGTGAATGAAAGAGTGAGCACATGATTGATCAGATGAGTTAGTGATTAACCAGTAACTGGGTGAACCAGCTAGTGATCAGCATAAGGATGAGTAAGAATATGAGTGAGCTGTAACCAGCAAACAAGCGATCAGTAATTAGTAAATGAGTCACCAGAGACTAAGCAAGTAAATGTTCAGTGAATGAACTAGTGACCAAGTGAGTGAGCGAACAAGCTAACTTTCCTGCCTTTAAGTGTCCGTATCCGTGTGCCGTCTTGTGTGTTTTTACAAGGGTGATATTGTGGGTGCTTTTTACCATTACAAAGGCCGAGAAGTTTGATCGGAGCTATGTGTGAGTCCCAAAGGACGGAGTTCTGGACATAAATGACAATAAAACCCAGAAAACCCACAAAGGAGATCCACACAGGAATAGCCGCACAGGACAATGTTCAAAAACAAACCATGAAAGTTTATTTAAAATTTAGAAATCATTAGAGAAAGCAAATGGTTAGTCACTTCAATTCAAAATACTCAAAATGTAATTAAACATGAATTAGCATAGGCAATGGAAACTATGCTCTATTCTAGTTAATAGCCAGAACCAAATATGGTCTAGCACAAAGCAAATAATAAATCAAAGAGCAAAGAGTCATCTGGACTGCTCAGTTTAAAAGCTAGAGGGAATCCGGAAAAATCCCTGAGTACTGGATCAAGAGAAGATATAGAGTCTACCTTCGAAGGGAGCAAGGGAAAGACCTGGATGACATCCCAAAAACACAGTTTGTATAGCATTTCAGCAGCGGAGGTCTAGTCCCTAAACATGGTGTGAAGTGGCACTTTGGGTTGTACTCATAAAGATACAGTCATATAAACCAATCATCATTTTGCAGTTACACTATGTAAAACAAATCACCCTTGAAACCCTCCCAAAATGAACATTCAATTAGGGCTTTAATCTACATATAAGTGGAAATGACATTGCATTACTAAACAACAGTTAGGAAATATGAATAAAGCACTGTTCTGCCAGCAAAGACTTCAGTTTTGAATATTGAAACATTAAATGTATATTCCTCTGGCATCAGGCAGTGAGCTTATAAATTATTGCAGCTAAAATAAACATCTCCGCAGAGCAGGGTACATTTTGACTATTTCAGGAAGAGTGGAAAAACACTTAAATGCAAACATGAACTCGGTGCACAGTGCACCTTTTAAAAGCCCCTTTTTCGGTCCAATCAGGCTACGGTCCAATATTAATATTGCGGCCTACTTATGCTAACTTAAACACTTTATTATGATAAATACAATACATTTACACTATTTATGACACATCTACGTAAATTAAACACATTTTTTATTCTAATGTTGCACTCTCGGTACCTTCCTGCATTTGCTCGAATTTGAAGAGTGGATCTGGCCTTTCTGAACAGTTTCTGATTGGGTAATGGCATACAGTCTGGGAGGATCTCTTCAGTCTCAAGTGCACCCACCATAACATATTATTTGGCCACTGAGGAGAGGCTCCTTGTTAATAACTAAACTAATAATAGCAGACACTTTTATAAGGCGCACCTCAATTTGAAATTTCTCTTGCTGGTAATTCCAGGTGCATCACTATCGCAAAGTAGGCGAAGTTTATCCGCCCATCAGTAATTCATCTTGTGTCTGTGGGCTTTGGGGCATCCACCAAAAAGAGGCGGTGTTCCGCCCGCCCTATTTAGAAAGCACAGAGGCCAGGTACACTATATATAGGGCGGAAGGGACATCCACCACTTTTTGGTGGATGTCCCACATCCGCCAAACTTCAAATAAGGCCGGTATTTCAGTAGCAGGCACCCTAACCCACTCTTTTTGAGTGAACAAGTTTTTCTCTTCGTGCCAGCTGAAGGAACAGTGCCCGACCGGGGTAATGGCATACAGTCTGGGAGGATCTCTTCAGTGTCGGGTGCACCCACCATAACATGTTTTTGGTCACTGAGGAGAGGCTCTTAAAACTAATAACTAAATTAATAATAGCAGACACTTTTATAAGGCATGCCTGAATGTGAAATTGTTCTTGCTGGTAATTCCAGGTGCATCACTATTGCAAATTAGGCAAGTTTATCCGCCCATCAATTCATCTTGTGTCAGTGGTCTGTGGGGCATTAACCAAAAAAGGGACATGTGTACCGTCTGCCCTGGTTAGAGAGCACAGAGGCCCCGTACACTCTAAATAGGGTGGATGGGACATCTGCCACGTTTTGGTGGATGTTGCATATCTGCCAAATTCCACATAATGCCCATAGATCGGTAGCAGGCATCCCTAACCCACTTTTTTCGGGTGAACAGGTTTTTTTCTTCATGCCAGGAGAAGGACCAGTAAGTGATAGTTATGACTGGTGAGAGAATTAGTAACCAGTGAAACTGGTGAAAATGGTATCCCGGTCTCAACTCCCAACCACCATCGTTCTACCCAATTGGTTCAGATACCTTTGCGTTTCCATGCTATATATTTGAAGAAAATGAGCTATATACTTTTGGTATCTTTATTGTTAGCAAAAAGTGTTTATATAAACTCACTTAAAAAGACAGTTAAAATACAGTAATGGATTCAAATTAAAACAAAAAAACCTTGTATTTCGCCAGTTATGGTTATTTTCACAATCTATTACTCATACCATAACTCATACCTTCCATGCAAGCCTAACTCACATGCCAAACACAAGGCAGGGGTAAGAGTTATGGTTTATCGAGCTAACTGTAACTGGCAAAATTGAGGCGATTTAGGTTTAAATGTGTAATAAAAACAAAAGATTATCTGTTTTTTCCAGTGTTTGAAAAAAATCATATACCACATTCAAATGTCTTGCAATTCAACCTGATGCAGGCAGCCAACCCCTGCTGCACATGGCATTCGGCCATGCCTGCCATCCAGCCCAACACGGACAGCCTACCCCCGCTGCTGGCCTTCCACCTCATCCCCAGTGGGCAACATTCAGACCCCGTCTTTTACTGAGTTTATTATGCGGTTCTCAGGAGAACGGTTATTTTCTTTTTCAAATTTAGTATTTTTTGGTTTTGTGGGTTTTGATTTTTTATGTTTCTTCAATGAAGAATGGTGCAACTGTAGTGAGAACAACCACTTGAATATCTAAAGCAATGTGTTTATCTATTATTTTTTTATTGAAGGTATTTTTAGTAGTGGTCAGCCATCTTCTCTTTCCTAATCCTGGGATTTGGTTCTTGGCAAAACACATCTGTTTTGTACTGAATGCAGGGCAATGCAAATATGCTGTGATTGGGACTATTTTCCCCTCCAATCTCCTGCAGCACCTGTTCAGGAACATTTTGTACTGTTTCTGTGCCCTTGCTAGCTTGTGTTCCAGTGGTTTGAATTTTTTTTATTTTGCCTTTAGGTGCCTTCTTGTGGTCATAGTTCCAAAGGAGTACTGACCTCTCAACTTCTTGTTACAGAGTTTGTAATACATTTTTTCTGTGCAGGAGAATGACTGAAAAATTCCCAAACCATGGAGTCATTGGATGTTATTCGCTCTTTACGGCCTATTCTGTGTAAATGATTTTTTTTTTACACTTCTTAAATTGGAGAAGCACTTGAAGATCCAGGAAGCTCCTTGTCAGCTGTTTCAGACATGGCTGAGATATGAACTGCAACAGGGACTCCCAGCAGCAGTTACTTTGGACTTCTGGTGTCCACAGTTGATGAATGTGGCTCATGTTGCTATAGAATAGACACTTGCTGTTAAAGTGGAAGGATATCTAAAGTTTTGTCCAATGTAAAAATTAGAACGCTTTTAAAGTGGCATAAAGTCAGCTTTGTCACAGACATTATATTGCAAGCGTGATGATGTAGAAGCCAATCCCTCACTCTCTCCCTAGAGATTTAATTGCATTCTTGTCTGAGGTCAAGTGTGGTGACGAAGACCCAGGCTAAGGAGATGAGGGTGGGTGGGAGGAAACAGAGATATAGAGACACTCCTGCTGGTTGGTAGTTGGAAGGTCCATAGTAGATTCTTATACGTTTCCATCTACGGAGCGGAGAACACAAATTACTCAGAGGTCTAAACACAGAAGGTTAGTATGAGAAGCCAACACCACAGACTGGAACTTACCAAGTGCAAGCAGATGGCAAGCTGCAACTAGCCCCTTGTGTACCACAACACCAAATTTAAGCTGAAGAAGGAGACCACTGCTGCACCAGGAGGGAAGAAGACCAAATGGGAAATATAATTCGACAAAATAGTAATCAAGAGGAATAATGAGGAACAGTAGAGGAGGTAGTGGGGGAACCAAAACGGGGGGGAACAATAGAAGTAAAGGAACAAGTCAAGCTGGGTCGAAACTAATATGGGTTGCCAGACAAGTGAGCTCAGTGTGAGTCAGGCCCCAATACTCTAACTGCCACTATTGACCTGGAAGTGTCTCAGTGTGTGCCGGTCCTCTAGACCCTGGGGCTGCAACTCTGACCCTGGGAAATGCAGTATAATGTGTTTATCAATTTAATTTCCATTGTCCTGTGTGCCTTCTCTTCCAAGATTGCCTTCCTTTATGCCCTACTGAGTCATGCGACCTGACAAGCAGACACAACCTGAAGTCTACTAATTTTACATAAAGTACAGTCCTTGTTACTAAGTGTGCAGGCTCCATGGACCTGGATTTGAGTCTGCAGAGCCCTATGTTTTTTATTAAAGTCTGAGGTTATCATTAAACCATGTTCTATTTCACACATTGACCCCAGCCATCACCAAGACGCTAAATTTGATTAAGAATGCATGCTTTTATATATTTTAAAGTGGTGTTTAAATGTTTCTTGAGTTTCCTGACTGACTCAGTAACCAAGCAAGGTTCACAAAGCTGTTAGCGACCGAAAGAGGGCCCATACTGGGTCAACCAGTTTTCAGCCATAGGTTTGTACACCCAAGCCAGGTCTGCAAACTCAAAAGGGAGCCCAAAATGGGTGCACAAGTGTTCTGACTGGGTTAGTGAACTCAATAGCCAGGTTCCAAACCCCCTAATCACGCTGCTAGGTTTTCAGACTTGGTCTTGAGGTCCAACCTGGTCTTGAGGTCCGCAAACCCAATGGACAAACAGACATGTTTTTACGTTTTAACGTGACTGGTCAAACCATCATACTACCCCCTATATGCTTGTAAACATAGTCAATTAGTCTCTCAAACACATCTAATTTCAAGCTTTCTCAAGTAATAATAGGGGTTGAGATACAATGTGAAGGATCTGGCCATAAACCAGGCCCTGCAACCCCTGCTGTGCACAGCTGAAGCTCAGGCCCCATGGTCAAGCATAACTGCCCACAGTCCAACGGTATGTACAGTGGCAGGTTGGGCGCAGGGCCTGGTCCTATAAAAATATCCACTGTCAACTGTCAAGGGGGTTGCTTTATTAGAGGTTGGATGTATTATATCAGCAGAAAATCTAGACATTCAACAAAGAAATTCTTTTAAATGAACGTTATTGTTAGGTTTGATCCTAACACATAAATATACATTTAAAAAACATATGAAATGCACTTAAATAAAATAACAGCTAATGTACAGTTATAGGTACGAATTACAACCAAAACAAAAATTGAATTCACCAGTTATGGTTAGATCCATAAACCATAACGCGCACACCAACCGCGGTCCGTGCAGGTAAAAGCGGTGGAGCGGTGGGGCCGTGTAAGGGGGATTTTGAGGGACGATGCAGAGGGAAAATTAAATAAATAAATAATTTTCCCTCTGCATTGTCCCTCGAAATTCCCCCTTACACGGCCCCACCCCCCACCACTGTTACCTGCACGGACCGCGGCTGGCGCACACCCAACAAAATTCTTATGATCTCACCCTTGATGTGACAGATGCAATTACAAATTACATCAGTGACATAAACTATCTTACAATTGAGGTTATTACCATTAATGTGACTGCTGTGGCTATAGTATTATTTCTTGGTTTGAGTAGGTGTTCTGATGTAATGATGTTGTGCTTTTAAGTACTGTTACTTATTGCTATAAATTGTGTGAAGTCATACAGATTGAATGGTACATTATAACAGGACCCTGATATGCCAGTGTTTTGTAGTATTTTGAGCACTGCATCACAGTGATCGTCATATTTTGTCCTAGAAAGCTTGCTTTCCATTCATGTCTAATAATTAAAGATATAAGTCTTGGTATTGCAGATTGTGTAATGTGGTACTGCATGTGTGAAAACATGTTTGAAGCAGGTAAGAATGTATAGCATAGGTGGGAGTTAAGGTTATGTGGCAATTGGGATAGAATATAAGGTTAAGATAGTACTATTTCTTCTGAATTTCATGCCTTTTTAGGTTTTGTGTCATAGCCTTAGCTCTCCTTTTCTACATCTGTGCTGAGAGTTTACCAGAGGTAGCAAGCTTTCAGGAAGGAGAAGACGATGGGCTTCTCGCGCTGTCAAGCAGAATGTTGCTGAACGCCATGCTCAGCCCGCCATTAATTGTCCTCGCCACACAGACTGCACAGAGGGATGTTCCCTGACCTACACCGTGCATCGAGTGATATCAAACTAGGGCTTCTTTATGTGCTATACCGGCACCATGAGTTTCAGGAACGGGCCGGGGAAAGCCATTTAAATAGTCCTTTCCAAGAGGGTAGTCTATCCAAGGAATTCTGAGATTCTCAATCCAAGATGAAGAAGCCTTTTCCCGTGGAGGCAGTTCCTCTTTGAATTATATATAAGGAGGCATTTACAATTGATGGATGAGTCACAATGGATCACTTTCCTATTTTAGGTTGCATTCTTCGCCCTGTTGCTACTATTTTGTTCCTGAATTTTTTTCTTTTTCCATTTGGAACTTCTCCTTGATCTACCTCAGTATATTCTTGCTTGGCCTTTTCCTCTTTCTTTTTGTGTGGTGCCTTAGTAGGAACTTCCGTATTAATCTTCATCTTCAATCAAGAGCTGGGATTGTTTGGGATGTTTTTTACTCTTTGTGTTTTTCCCTCCTAACTGGAACACTCGTAAGGAGACACTTTATAACATTCACGTCTACTGTTAAGTGTAGAGTGGCAACATGGCTACTGGGAGGAGTCACCCTTTTCTCAGGCAATCAAATAGAATACTCAATAGACCTTCTTAGTGTCCAGTCCCTGATACCCTCTAATTTTAGTGTTTTTTCAGGAATTTTCCTTGTTTTATTGATATATCAACATTATAATGATGAAGGTGAGCATCATTTTGAAATTCATTTTTTGGGATCATACCAATGGTGCTGGCCAAAGATGAATAGGGCAACAGACTAGTACCCCACACCTTTATATTGCAAACACGGTTCCCTGGCACGTGCCAACTGGCCTCCATCCTCATGTGTTCAAAGTGTAAAGGAGGCATGAGACAGTTGGTTCAGTGCACTGTTAAAAATTATGAACAGTGTGGTGGGGCAGCAATCGCCTTTCACAGGCTGCCTTGATTTTCAAAATGTTAAAGCCCAAGGAGGTCTGAGTCAGCCGAAACCTGCCCCTGTGCCATGTTCACTACTGTAAAGAGGGCGCCACGGCAGCTGTCTGCTGTCCCAGACCACCATCACCCTCAGTTGTGGGAGAGAAGCTGAGGACAGATGGCAGACTCTGAGTCCTTATTTGCAACCGGGAACAGGGCGCTGGGGCATCAGTGACTTATCATGTGATGCAAAATGGTGAGGGGCAGGGAAGACCAGAGCAGCCTACACTGACCCTAGCACCCTGTTCTTTTGTAACTTCCTTGCCCTAAGATGGGAGTGTATTTAAGCACCTTTCACCTTGCCCAAGGAGCACATTTTGTGCCCTTCCACCTCATGCTTTTCCAAACGGCAAGGGGCTTTGCCTCCTACCTTGGCCATGGGTCGGTGGTCTATTTCTCCTCACCTAACCCGAGTTCGAGGGTTTCATGCCCTTTCTCACCTTTGCCCCAGAATGAAGGTTTTTGTGTTCTGTCCACTTTGCTCAAGAGTAGTGTCCCATATTTAATCACCTTCCACCCCCACATGCACACGGGTGGGGGTATATTTTGGCCTTTGATCTGCTTTATCCAACTTCACAGGGGTCATTGTTTGCTCTCTTATTTGCCAAAGGCTGGGGTCCTTTTTAGCGTTAAACTCTCCTTGCCCAAGGGCAGGGAGTGTATGTGCCCCCTATCTTTTCCAGGTGGAGGATATGTTGTGCCTTTCTTCCCACCTTGCCCAAGAGTGGGGTGGTGTACTTCTTCCCCCAGTCATGCAATAAGGGCAGGGCTATGCTGTACTCTTCTCTCCTTGCTTAGATTTAGTAGGTCTTTGTTCCTTCTGTTTTACCCCCTCCACTACTTGCCCTACGTGCCCCAGGGCAGGTGATGTTATTGTCTCTTGAAATTCTCCAATGGTGGAAGGGTATGTTCTGTCCTCTCTCTGCATTTCCTGAAGGTGGAGGCTGGTGCTTATTTCCACCTCTTGATTTGCACAAGAGCAGAGAAGAATTCATTTTCCCCATACACTTTGCCTAAGAGTGTGGAAGTAATTGCTGCCCTTCTATTGCCTTGCCCTTTTGTGGGAGGTTCATAGTTTGTCCCCTGTGTTTCCAGAAGGTGTGAGTGTATTTGTTACCCACTATGATCAAAGTCAGGGGGTATCTTGTGCCCTTCCCTCCTTGCCTTACACAAGGGCGGGGTTGACTGTATCATCCCCTACTCTTGGGCAAAGTTGCAAATATGTTTTCTCAATGTCTTGCCCAAGGTTGGGTTTATTTATTTATGTACTATCTGCTTGCCCAAGGACGAGGCATTCTACATTTGTCCCTTGCTTTGACCAAGACTTGGGGCTGTCTGTGACCTGACCTCTATTGCAGCCAAGGGCAGGGAGTCTTTGTTTGCTCCTAGTATTTCCCAAGAATGGGGGAATGTTTATGTCTTCCTCTGACTTGCCCAAAAGCAAGTGGGTGTATTTATTCCACTGTTTTGAAAGGGGGCATGGAGGAATGTGTGTGCCCCAGTGCCATGCCTGAGTGTGTGAGGTTCATTGTTTGCCCCTCCCCCAACCCTGCCTTGGCCAAGGACTGGGAGGAAGTGTCTTTGAAATTCCACCCTCCCTCCACTACCATGTGTAAGTGTCAAAGCGGAGGTGGGGATAATGTTCTAAAATACTAAATAATTACAGTGGCGGGATGCCGAGGAAGTGCTGCGGGGCGGTGGGGCAGGGTGGGGGGGTAGTAGAGTCGGACATACGACGACATGGAGTAAGGTAAATAAATAAAACTATTTACCTTGCGCTCTCTGCATCGCCAACTCGGCGATGCAGCGAGCGCAAGGTAAATAGTTTTATTTATTTATTTACTTACCTTACTCCATGCCGTTGTATGTCCGAGTCTACTACCCCCCCGCCCCACCGCCCGCAGCACTCCCTCGGCGAGCCACCACTGAATAATTACGACTGGTATTTTGCTGCTTCTGACTGCATCCAGATGTATAATACAACATGTAACATTACACCTACAACAAGCCAGAACTATTGCCTTTGTCAAATGGTTGTTAGTTGCATGAACTAAATAAGCAACAACTATGGCTTCGTTGTAGAGAATATTGAAAATGCTTCAGTTTTGAAATGATGAAATTGTGAAAGAATTATAACGAGTCTCTTTGAAGTTTCATCAAAGGCAGTGAAGGGTGGTACTGCTGCAGAGTTAAGATTTTTTTTCACCCTGAAGGTGATGGCAGAAATAGAGAGCCCGATAGGGACCCGTCTCAGCACCTGCTTTTTAGAACTGCTGGTGCAGAGCACCGGCAGGACCCGGCCCACTTAAAACCCTGCCTTTGAGATCAGTAACCCTTCTAACCTGGTCACTAGTATTGCATTCATAAAAGGGGAGCTCCCCTTTTATGAATGTATTTTTCTTCTTATTTCTGTGGTCCATTGCACTGTTTGAGATCACTGGGAGAGCCTTTTTAATAAAATGCATTGAGCAATACTTGTTGAACTATGAATATATTCATAGTATATTTGAATATATTGTGCAGAGTAATTTTTCAGTCTCTGGCCAGTGTTAACAAACAGTGAGAAGTATTAAAAAAGCATAATATTCTGAATGACATTGGATTGCTTAAATAATGCGGAAGCTACTATAACCGCCACGTAAAATAAATACCAAAGATTGAAACTGGTCTCCTGGCTGTAATAGATTTGTCTCATGGAATCTCACACATACGAGTTGTATTTCAATTCATTCTTCCCCAAAACATTCTGGAACAATTATACCCAATTACAAGGGAGTAGCCAGAAATACCTCCCACTTGAAACATACCTCTAATCAGACCAAGCGTGCGAAGAAGGCAAACCCAAACCTGCTTAAAAGAGTTCATTTCAACATTTCATAGTGCTTTCATCTATCTTTCCACTCATTCACTCTTCCATATATTCATTCATCCAGCCCTTCAGATTTCCATCCACCAAACCATTGCCCTTTTCAACCATACTTTTTCCATCCATCCATCCAACTATCTATCTATCCATTCATAATTTCACATATATATACCTTCTTTCATGTATTCACCCGTCAATATATTCATCTATCCATCCTTTCACCCTTTCATCCTTCCCTGCATCCCTTTTCCTTCTTTCCTGTTATGTTTGCTTCCTTCCTGTCACCCTTCCTTCCTCCTCCCATTGTTTATGTCCCCATTCTAACTATCCGTCTTTTTTTCTCATATCCTACCTTTTTCTTTCTTATCTCTCGCTCTCATGCAAATTGTTTTTCTGTGTGTTTCTCTCTCTGTGTATTCCCCTGTTTAATTATTTCTGTTTCTTTGATCCCTTCGCTATGCATGCCAAACCACAACCCTATTTCGTGATATTTCCTTACAATATTATTTATAAGCATTTTGTCTGTAGACCTGCAGGCAGAAGAGCCCACTAACAACTAATTAACGTTTAAGTGAGACCCAATTCACCAATCCATGGACCAAGTGGCAACCCGTGCTTAAGCTGCTAGAGTGAGGAGTTCCCTACACCACTGCCTGATGACCTCCAAGTTATATAAGATCGAAATGCTGCCAGTAATCTTGTCAGAGCATGGATCCTTTACTTAATATACCTTTGTTGGTTGACCTGTGTTCCATCTGTGTCGAAACTTTCTATTCCCGATTTGTCTTACAACGTTTTGCTGCATAGGCACATTATTCATCTATTGTTTTATTAGAACATTGGAACGTTGAGAGCTCCACTGAAGACAATGGAGTAGTTCCGGGCTTATAATGGCTGGTATAAGCTTTCTGCTCCAACATTCTAATATTTGTCTTGATGTGTCTCTCTCTTAATTTAGATCATTCTACCCCCAGGGAATGGAGTTTTCTATTAGCCTTATAGCCCTTCTGCCTCACGCTATACCAGTTGTTAAAGGCCCGATCCCTCGTTACAGGCCCTCACCGTAGGCACGAGCCTAAAAGAACCAGCATAGCCCTCAGCAGCAGGCTACAAAGGTATGCTTTGCATTGGCTGACCACCTTTAAGCATTGATGTATTTGCTTGGTATAGAAAAGTTATTTTATAAAAGGTACATGGTTCTGCTTTTTTCATTATTTGTGAATTTGATATATTGATTGCTTTTTACCAATGCTTGTTGGACTGAGTGAATGTTGTAATAAATGTCACAGCAGAAAACCCTTGCTGGATGCAGCGGGCGAGACTGTGGTCTGCATGTGACTGCACCTGTAACTAGTGTATATAATGAAATGGCATGTGTGTTTAAGGACATCTTGGTAGGAGTGTGCTAGAGGGCTGCAGCCTTGAAACCATCAGGAGAACATTCGGTATATGGGGGCCTCCATCTTATAGCAGTCAGCATATAGTAGTGCTGGTACTGGAAAGGCAAGGTGACTTACTTGGTGTACACACAGATGTGTGCTGCTTTATATTCTGACAGGCTCCATGATGACCTACTAGACTGGACCATGTTAGGGAGAGGGGGGTGTGGGAAAAGAGGGAATAAATGAATGCAGTGACCTGGCAACTGGTGTGCATGCCCTTACTAGGACTGTGACTGGGAATTGGGGCTTGTTGCACCTGGCAGGAATCATGGTGCCAAGCACCCTAGGAGGAGGAGAGTAAGTTTGCCAGGCATACACGTCACTGGCAGGGCCACCTACCCCAAAATGTGTGGGTGCTACCGTCAGTCCTGGTGGCCTGCCAGGCAGTAGCCCAAGTGTCAGCCATCATCAGTGGCTCATGGTGTGTCTGAGTCAATTCCCTTTAGTGATGACTGGAGTGTGCGTTTCTGTCTGCACTATCTCCCATGACTTGCAATCCCGGTGTGGGCTGAAACGAGGCCAAAATGAGCATGCACCTAATTAAGGAATGCACAACAGTGGCATAATCACTGCGTTTACCTGTCCATTCACTGTGCAGGGAAGGACCCTTAAAAATAAATACTGAGTTACTGCAACTGATACCAGCCTAGTGAATACTCTGCAATATATCTGCAGGCCAAGGCCACAATATACCAATTGACTCTGATCCTGAACTAATACATTGGCTACTATATCAGATGAGAAGCATCTACAGCAGGGGTCTCCAATAGGTCAATGTTGCTCGCAGGCTACTTCTGAATAGCTCACACGTTATAATTACCTGCCAGCTGGTTTGACAATATGCAGCTGGCAAAATGCTATGGCAACACTGTAAAAAACAGCGCCCTACTTTCTGTGGAGCTTGGGAAACTGAAGATGCAAGACCACGTACCCCACACTCTTCCGCAACATTCTTTGTTTGTTTTCTTTCGCTTTTCTGTCATTTTCTTGTTTACTTCTTTTGCTATTTTCTTTTCCTCCATTTCTTCTGTCCATCTTTCTTTTTATGCTATTCAACATCATCAGTCACATAAACCGTACAATGCGTCATGTTAATAATAAGAGTATAATCAAAATGCGAACTTGCACGGCAAAACAGAGAGCAAAAAAAAAAGAAGGTCATAAAAAAGGAGAAACAAGAAATGAAAGACATAGGTGTATCTTCGCCACAATGCAATTCCATAGGAGTACACATATTCATAGTCACATTCACCCTCTCCATCCCATTGTTTGTGGTAGATGGGGTCTTGGGGTGCCTTCTGTCCATCTTTCTATGTTTTGTTAGCTACTTCTTTTTTCTTCTTCCTTTCATTCTTCTTTCTCTAATTATTTGTTCTTGGTTCTCCCCACTTTCTCGCCTTTTTCCTACGTTTTTTCTTCTTTCATTCTCAGCTTCTTTCTCAACTTCTCTTCTTTGTCGCCTTTCTTTTTTCTTCCTGTCTTTTTCATTTTCTAGTTGTCGTTCACTTTTTATTTCTGTTTCTCCTTTCTTCTATTTCTCTCCCTTTTGACTCCTTTCTCTTTCTTTGTTACTTTCTTTTTTATTCCTCTTTTTCATTTCATATTGCCATCTCGACTTACCCTCCTTCCCAGTTTTTCTCTTTCTTTCACTTTGTTTTTTTCTTTTCTTGTTCTTTTTTTATTATTTCTTCTTGATTTGTACTCTACTTGCTCTCCTTTCCTAAACTTTTTTTTCTTTCTGGCTTATTCTTTACTTGTTTCAGTCTTATCTTCCACTATACATCCGCGTGTGCTCTGATTTTGTTTGTTTCAAAAAACTTCTCAAAACCTGGCTTTTCTAACCACTCATCTTTTCTTTTAACTTTCTCTGGGCCTGCGCTCTACCGCCGAGATACCCCTTCAAGGGTGATTTGTTGTGCTCTATTAAATATAAATAACATACCATAACATACCTCTTTTTTTTTTCTTTTGACAGAGCGGGGATATTGAAATCCCTTGGTGAAATCATCAAATAGTATCCCTCTCTGGTCATGTAGGCCTTTGGTTGTTGGCCTGAAGCATTGAGAGGGAGCTATTGATACTACATAGTATAGCCAATGTGAGTCCACAACAACGACAGAGAGGATGGTATTCAACCTTAAAGGTTTCTTTTCCAAGTATTAGTCAAATCACAAATCAGCGAAATTGACAATGATTAAGAAAGAATATTAATACAGCCAAAATATTGCACTGCTCGGGTATCTCTAAATTTCAGTATTATGAAATGCAGAATGGTAACAACTAATATGTTAAGAATGCAAAATATCCAAATTAGGTGTTCCATAAAGAAACTATCTAAATTAAGTAATGCTGGGGGCTGGGGATTTCTAAAGGGGAAGCGAAGAAGGTTTCAGCATAATGTGAAACTCAGTAGAAGTTCAGGGGAAATGAAAGTGTGTCTAGCATGAAGCTTTCCACTCGGGGAAACCCAGCTGAAAGGTCTGCTCTCCTCAGAGTCAGGATAAAGTCTGCCCTAATTAACTATGGAACACTAATTAAAAGCACAATTGAAGGTTCCTGAACATCCGTAACTCTTTCTCACCATCAGAAGCCAATCCCATAATGACATTTACCGTGAGTTGGTAAACCCCCTAAATTCCCATCCCCACACAATTAGGTACACATCTTCTCATCCTTGAAAGTTGTATCTTCCTAGTACGCCTGGTACAGGAGACTCCTTTCACCGTCATCCCTTCACGTCCTTTGCCAGCTTTCCTTTCTCAGATCTCACTATCAGTCTAATATATAACAATAAACTTTTCTCTAGCTAATGAGGAACCTGATAACACACCTGCATGAAAAAGAAAACAGCATACTGGCAAACTTTATGAGCGCAAATGCTCAGCTTAAGGCCTAACGTCAAGCTAAGTTAACTCGAGAAACAAAATAGAAGCACATTACAGTAATATTAATCCTTAGTACTTATACAGTTATTATCAAATGTAAATATTTTCAGTAAATGCGGTTACACTGATTATCGTTCAGTTCGGTACAACTACATGAAATTTGTTAACGTGCTCGGAAATGATAGCCTACTACAATTTTATTAAGGTGAAACACACAAGTTATGAAGTTAACCGCCCTGAATATATAATGCACATAAATGATGTATAGAAGAAGGTGGAGCTTAACTTTTGCGCTGCTCCACTTTCTTCATCTCGTTTCACTTCTTCCCCTTCCTCAGTTTCTTTCTTTTACTCATTTTTTCTTTTTTCTTTTATTGGTTCTTCTTTGTTTAGCTTCTGTTTTTACTAACTTTCTTTTTCTCTTTTTGTTTTTCTGTTTTTATTCTCGCTTTCTCTATTATTCTGCAATCTCTGATTTTTTTTCTCCCAATGTCTTCTTTTTGTTTTTTCTTTTATTCCCTCTTCTTTCTCCTTATCTTTCTCATGCTCTCTCTCTCTCTCTCTCTCTTTGTTCCATTTCCTCTCATTCACTCCCCTTTCTTACTGCTTTTCACTTTTTGTATCCTTTTCTCTTTTACTGGCTTTCTGTGTCTTCCTTTCTTGCATTTCTTTCTTCCTCTCCTTACTTCTTTCTCTCATTGTCTCTTGCTATTTTCATCTCCTCCTTCTTCTTCCTTATATTTACTTTTCCTCCCACTACAGTCTTTTCATTTCTTCCTCCCTTTCCTTTCTCTTCCGTTCTTCCTCTCCTTCCTTTCTCTTCCATTTGTCATTGTTTTATTTCTGTCTTTCTTCTGTTGTTTTTTCCTTTTTTTAAAGAGTGCCAAGCTTCTTAAAGCAAGCTTTAGTTTGTGTGTCATTATTGTCTTACTGCGGTGCACTGTGCCGGTCACTCTCGAGATAAGTTTTTTGTAAATATCTATAGAAGTGGGCGTGCCACTGAAAACTGGAGCCTGAATCCTGGCTCTGACTCAGCTTGAGGTCCTGTTGGAACCGCGAGCCAAGCCTGAAGCCTGGCTCTGGCTCAGCTTGAGGTCCTGTTGGAACCGCAAGCCGAGCCTGAAGCCTGGCTCTGGCTCAGCACGAGGTCCTGTTGGAACCTCGAGTCCATAATGAGCCAAGCTTTCATGTGACTTCTCCCTATATAAAAACTGCAGAAAAATGCACAAAGAGGTAAAAACTATGTGTCAACATAAAAAAGGAAAGATAAATAGATATCCAATAGTGGCTGATTTATACAAAGTGAAACCAGAAAACCTAGATAATTTGTGGCTTCCCCGCCTAAATTGTGTGATCTTAGGCAAATATTTTATTTCACCAAAGCTTTTCTTCATTATTGCATATGAAAGCACTTTCAAATATGTGAGTTCAGAATACCAGTTGCACAAAAACTTATTGTGTTTGATTTAATGGACTATAATGTTCTTTAACAATCTAGGCCACGTACGGAGTTTACATGACAACTGTCTTGCCCCTTAGTTCTCTAATGGTTCATGTTTAAAAATTATCACTCTTAATAAGTACTTCTGAGTACAGGGCTATAATGTGACGTATTAATGTCGAAACTTCCAGGTGTTAAAAGTACACTTTTTTGAATTTTGAAGACACTGTACCTTAGTTTATGTAATGTTTGTTGTATGTTTTAGACAGAAAACGTTTTCAGGGCCCAGCTTGTGCATGGGCTCTCAGAGCCAAGCCTGACCCTTGGCTCGGCTCTCCCTTTTTCTCTCACTGAGTCTCAGTGTGATTCACAAACAAGGGACAAAACCACACAAGTTAATATTTGCTATGAAATTCATGTGGCATTAATGCTGTTTGCTCACTGGAACAGGCCTGGGATACTCTAGAGGCGTTTTTTTTAGTTCTGTGGACTTCATGTACCAGTATCTAAAACCCATTTATTAGGCTGTAGTCAGAGCTTTAAGTGGGGATAAACAAAACTGGGGTGTCTCACAGGGCGCGGCGGATGTAATTAAGGCCGCGGCTTAAAAACACTTAAGCTAAATATCTGTGCCTAGCATAGTGTGTTGCCTAACTGGTATTTTCTTGCTTCTGTCATTGCATCCAGATATATAATACAACAACTAACATTACACCTACAACAAGCCAGGACTATTGGTGTTGTCAATGGTTGTTAGTTGTATCAGATAAATAACAACTATGGCTTTGTTGTATATAATATTGAAAACGCTTCAGTGCAAAATGATGAGACTGAACTATAACGAGTCTCTTTGAAGTTACGTCCCAGTGAAGGGTGGTACTGCTGCAGAGTTAAGATTTTTTTTTCACCCTGAGGGTGAGGGCAAAAAAGGAGAGCCCGATAGGGATCCGTCTCAGCACCTGTTTTTTAGAACTTCCGGTGCTAAACACCGGCAGGACCCGGCCCACTTAAAGCCCTGGCTGTAGTTCATGATGTTTTTCAGTGACCAGAAGTAGTTCTCACTACAGAAAAGGTTGGAACAGTCGTGGCCGGCATGACTCGCGGGTTGGGTGGCATTCGCATGGGTTGCGCGGGGAGGGGGTTGCGCGGGGAGAGGGGGGGTTAATTTAATAAAATTAAAAAGAATTAAACTTACCATCTTCTCCGGTCCCGCATCGCGTCTCCTCTCCTCTGCATGCAGCCTACATAGAGAAAATGCAGAGTGCGTATGCCTGCCCTGGAGCAGAGTGCGTATGACTGCCCTGGGGCCCTGGGCCCTATGGCCGACCAAACAGTCAGCGCCCACAACAGTGGGCTAGCCACGCCTCCCCTGGACTCCTGCAGGACCCCCCACCTGCCTGCCCCCAACCAGGCATACTCTTCTGCTTTCTCGCAGTGCGAGAAGCAGAAACATACAATGGTATTTAAAATACCATTTTATGTTTCTGCTTCTCACACTGCGAGAAAGCAGTGGGGCGACGCTCCTCCGCCCACGTGGAGGAGCCGCCCCTGGGTTGGAAACCTCAGATCTACAGGAAACTAACTAAACTGCCTGATGGCTGTCAACGGGATTTTTCTTGGCTTTATATGAGCCACGTTTAGTAATTTTTTGCTGGAAGCCAGTTGCATTGAATCTGCCATTGCCTAGTAGTCTCAGTTTATGGTGCCTTGATGGTTCTTTGGCCAGTTTATCTCATTACCGCATGGCTTTGAAATTTGTGTTTTCTAACTGCTGCCCTATCTTTTAAGTAACGGCTACTGACGTTTCAGGGGCCGTATTCTGCCAACAGGCTGTAAAGTGTGATTTCTTCGGTGCACTGACGTAACCCGCTCTCGTTGCCTTCCTTGCAGGAGACAGTCTTTGTCTTCGCTGTGTTCGCGGCGGGTATGCTGACCCCTGCCGGATGGATCCTACGTCACCTGCCGGAGTACAAGCGGAAGTCGAATTGATGGCTCATGCTTCGGCAATTCAGGATTTAACTTTAAATAGGATGTCTCCCGAAATATTTGTTGTTGATGTTTACTAGTAATTTAGGGCTGTGCAAGTTTAAAAAAGTGAATATACATTTCTGGAAAAAAATAGCGTTTTGTCTTTTGTATTATATAAGTTATAAATCTGACCTAATTGCCATTAGGTGGTGGTCTATAGTGGCAAGTTGTATTTGTGTTACCACTGCGTCTGGAACGCCTGAAAGGAATTAAACTGTTCATGGGGTGCACCACAGAGTCAATAACCAGGAGTCAGAAGCTCTGCAGGGGCATCGTGAACTCCCTGCTCTAGCAGTACAGCGGGGGTGGACTTCTTGATGGGCCTATTCTCTCTGCAACTGGGCAGACAAAGGCGTATAATTAACGTGAAAGGGTGAGTGGGTAAAATGATGGATGGATGAGTGGATACATGGATGGATGGGTGGATAAATGGATGAAAGGGTGGATGGATGAATGTGTGACAGGGTGGATGGTTCATGAGAGAAATATTGGATAGATGATGAGATAAAAGGATGGATGGATGGACGAGTGAGTGAAAGGATGGATGGACAAGTGAGTGAAAGGATGGATGGATGACTGAAATGGTAAATGGATGGGTTAATGAGTGGATGGATGGATGGTGGAAGAGTGGATGGATGAGTAAAAGGCTGGATGAGTGAAAGGATGGATGGATGAGTAAAATGATGGATGGATGGGTGAAAGGGTGGATGGCTGACTGAAAGGATGGATGTATGAGTGAAAGGGTGGATGGAAGAGTGAAAGGGTTGGATGAGTGAAAGGATGGCTGATGGATGGATGGATACATTTGATGGATAGGTTTGGAGATGGATGGTTAGGTTTGGATATCGATGAGCGGACAGATGGACAGATAGAATAAGGAAAGACTGATGAATGAAAGGATGAATGAATGACAGAATGTAGAGGTGAACTGCTGAATAAATGTGAGTGTATGAAAGGATGAATAAATAGATGCTTGGATGGAAGAGACAAGAGAGCTCTTTCTGGGGAGTGTTGCGATCACTTGCTTTGCTTGCTTGGTGCCATTAGTGCTTTGATTCAAAGTAGGGGATACTGAAATAGTCTTACTACTCACTTGAAGTTCTGTCTCTCCTCTTTTATGGTAGGCATGCGTGTACCTTGTGCTCCCGCCTCTTATTCATCCAGGCAAATCATAGCGCCACATTGTTGACACTATATACAATACAAATAATAGGATTGAATTTCTCTGAAAAAAATATATATATATATCTGCTGGTTGCTTGACACCAAAAAATAAATAAATATATATGTGTGTGTGCGTGTGTGTTTATATATATATATATATATAAACCAAAAAATTTGCTGCACTCAGTGATTCCAAAAGTCCAGTTTTAATTCAAAAAGACCTTGTAAGGTCGAAACGCGTTGGTGTAGTAGCGCCGCTGGTTTGAATTAAAACTGGACTTTTGGAATCACTGAGTGCAGCGAATTCTTTGGAAACTAAAAATTGCTTTGGGCTTCTGGGTGAAGCCCCTCGCGAGCACCTGCATTGAGCGCGCAAGGAAATTGACCCACATTGCCACATTGTTTGACATATATATGTCTCCAAAAGTCCTCCTGCATTGAGAACGCACTCGCACAACAGGTGGGTTTTAATCCTTAATTTGCAGTCTGAGAGTGCAATTTCTTCCCGACCTTAACATCCTCATGCCTACGCGTTTCGAAGTATCCCACTTCTTCTTCATGGGCATACGCGGTCACACCATTAAACTGTCCAAACACTTCGACCCTGCATGCTCCTCCCTTTATAGGCCCCCGGTGTGTCTTTCTAGATAGAGTTATTTACTGTTGCATGCTGGTACTTGTATTTGTAATTCATTAATTTTTACCCTCCAGTGGGCTCGTGTGCACTCGCAATATTAAAGGACCAATTTCGCCCTCCAGTGGGCCTCGGGAAGCCATGGCACCCTCACAATTCTTTGCCCTGCTGTGCCCATGATGGCCAGGCACTGTAACTCAGCCCACGGCCCGCGTTGATTTTGCAGGCGGTGCGATTCTCCACGGCCGGAAGCGCCGTGCATACTTGTCTCCAAAAGTCCTCCTGCATTGAGAACGCACTCGCACAACAGGTGGGTTTTAATCCTTAATTTGCAGTCTGAGAGTGTGCAATTTCTTCCCGACCTTAACATCCTCATGCCTACGCGTTTCGAAGTATCCCACTTCTTCTTCATGGGCATACGCGGTCACACCATTAAACTGTCCAAACACTTCGACCCTGCATGCTCCTCCCTTTATAGGCCCCCGGTGTGTCTTTCTAGATAGAGTTATTTACTGTTGCATGCTGGTACTTGTATTTGTAATCCATTAATTTTTACCCTCCAGTGGGCTTGTGTGTACTCGCGATATTAAAGGACCAATTTCGCCCTCCAGTGGGCCTCGGGAAGCCATGGCACCCTCACAATTCTTTGCCCTGCTGTGCCCGTGATGGCCAGGCACTGTAACTCAGCCCAAGGCCCGCGTTGATTTTGCAGGCGGTGCGATTCTCCACGGCCGGAAGCGCCGTGCATACTTGTCTCCAAAAGTCCTCCTGCATTGAGAACGCACTCGCACAACAGGTGGGATGATGTCATCAGTGATGTCATCAGTGATGTCATTTGAGATGTCATGAGTGATGTCACTGAGCATGTCATGAGTGATGTAATATGTGACGTCATCAGCAATGCATTGTGGGGGCGCGAGTTATAGCTGGCTGAACTAACTATAACGTCCGAATTTCACTGGTTTTGTACGAGTGAAATGTCCAACTAACTATAACGTCCCTGAAACCTGTGGTTTTTTCAGTGAATTTCTAAGGTTTTTTAAATGCTAATTTCTAACTATAACGTCCCTGAAACCTGTGTTTTTTCAGTGAATTTCTAAGGTTTTTTAAATGCTAATTTCTAACTATTACGTCCCTGAAACCTGTGTTTTTTTCAGTGAATTTCTAAGGGTTTTTAAATGCTAATTTCTAACTATAACGTCCCTGAAACCTATGGTTTTTTCAGTGAATTTCAAAGGTTTTTAAAATGCTAATTTGTAACTATGCCTACAGAGGTAGGACATGTGCAGAAAGAGGAAGAAAGGCGCAGAAAGAAGCAACAGAAATGCAGAAAGAGGCAACAGAAGTCCAGAAAGACGAAGAAAGGTGCAGAAAGAAGCAAGAGATGTGCACAAAGAACCGACAGAGGAGCAGAAAGAGGCCTTGTTGCAAAGTCATCCTGTGCCCCCAACTTTTTGCTGACGGGTACTGGTGGTAACTGGCTCTGACTAACCAGGCCTAGAGCCAGTGCTATACTAAAAGACACTTAGAATACATTGAAAACACCTACATACACTAGGCAACACTATGCGTTGGGGTACCCCTGTGATTGGCATGACCTCCTCTGTAAGGCCCTAGTACATAATAGGGCAGGGGGATTAAAACTACCTCTAAGTCAGAGGTGCAGAAAGATGCTTCTTTAAGTAGTAGTCACATTTGCAGAGTGGTGGAGAAAGGGTGCTGGGCCTCTGACCAGCGCTCAGGAATTCTGCTGCAGAGGGCTTCTTGGCCCCCAAAGTCCCTCCGGAGTAAATTGGACTTCATCCCCCATCCCGTAGTCTGCCAGGAGGTGCGTTTGCAGAGTGTTGGAGAAAGGGGGGCATGTCCTCCTTAGACGTCTTAGCAATCCCACTGTGTGGGACTTACTGCAGGTAACAAGAGGGGTAGTTGGCCACCAAAGAACAACCTTGGGGGCCAACTACCCCTCCTATTACCTCCAGTAAGTCCCACACAGCAGGATTGCTAAGTTCTCATAGCAGGCCACGCCCCCTTTGCCCACCACTCTGCAAACACGCTCCCTGGCGCGCTCTTGGATGGGGATTGAAGTCCCCTTCGTGGCTGGGGGTCCTTTAGCGGCCAACTAGCCTACATCTTACCTCCAGTAAGCCCCACACAGTGGGATTGCTGAGAGGTGGACAAAGGCCACGCCCCCTTTCCCCACCACTCTGCAAACGTGCCTCCTGGCGCGTTCTAAGTTGGGGTATTAAGTCCCCTTCATTCCTGAAGGTCCTGGGGTCAACTAGCCCACCAGGTACCTCAGTATGCGCCACAGAGCTGCGTTGCAGAGAGGTGGTCCGAGGCCACGCCCCTTTCTACACCACTCTGCAAACGCAGCTCCTGGCGCACTGCTGCTCGGGGGATGAAGTCCACTTGTGTCCTGAGGTCCTCAGGACACAAAAGGACCTCATCGCCCCACCACCAGTGCACCAAGAGGTGCGTTTGCAGAGTGGTGTAAAAAGGGGCGTGGCCTCAGACCATCTCTCTGCAACGCAGCTCTGTGGCGCATACTGGAGGTACCTGGTGGGCTAGTTGGCCCCCAGGGACCCTCAGGAATGAAGGGGACTTAATACCCCAACTTAGAACGCGCCAGGGGGCGCGTTTGCAGAGTGCTGCAGGGAGGGGGCGGGGCCTCCGGCGAGATGCCGACTTTTTTGTTTATTTTATTTTTTTTAGAAGGGGGGCTGTGTGGCCCCCCTTCTTTTACAATATTTGGGGCCCTGGGGACCCCATCCCCCAGGGCCTGACCCCTTTTAATCACCATATTAAAAAAAAAATCGGAAGGGGCCCGCGTGGCCCCCCTCCCGAGGCCAATTTAGGCCCCGGGGACCCCATCCCCCGGGGGCATGGCCCTTTTATTTTTTTAATTTATTTTTCGAGGGGGGCCGCGTGGCCCCCCTCCTAAGGCCAATTATGGCCCCAGGGACCCCATCCCCCGGGGCCAGCCTTTCCTTATTTTTTTTTTTTTTTAATTATTGGGGAGGGGGGCCGTGTGGCCCCCCTCCCAGGCCACTTCTAGCCCCGGGGACCCCATCCCCAGGGTCTGGCCTCACCGTTGGGGACCGTGGGGGGAGCCCCAATGCCCCCATGGTCCCGCCGGCTCCCTGCCTCCTGTGGGAGCCGGCATTGCTTTTGAGCAAGGGGAGCTGCTGACATGCAGCTCCCTTGCTCAAAAGCAATCCTGCTTTGCTTCATTGAAGCGAGAGCAGGTTTTCCTGCTCTCGCTTCAATGAAGCAAAGCAGAGTTTGCTATGGCAGGGCGGGAGCCCTTTTGTACCCCCCTTTTGTATCGTCCTGCCATAGCAAACAGCAATGTCCCGGTGGTGGGCACCCAGCACATTGCAGGAGCCGGCCCTGGGGGGTGGCGCTCCCCAGGGCCATCGAGGGCTCTAGGAGGGGGGCAGCGCTGCCCCCTCCACCATTTGCATAGGGGAGGTGGTGGTCTGCAACGGACGCCCGTATTTAAATATTCAATGCCCCGGGGAGGTGGTGGTCCCTGGGGCAGTGTGGGGAGGGGCAGGAGCCCCCCCCCACACACTTTTATTTTTAATTGCAGCCCCGGGGAGGTGGCGGTCCCCGGGGCTTGGGGGGCCAGCGAGGCTCCCCTCCTTTTAAATTTAAATGCCCCGGGGAGGTGGCGGTCCCCGGGGCAGCGTGGGGGGGGGTTGGGACCCCCCACGCCTTTATAAACAAAGCCCCGGGGAGGTGGCGGTCCCCGGGGCTGCGGGGGCACCCGCGGGCCACTGCAAATTAATCACCGATTGCCCCCGGGACCTGGCCTATCCGGGGGCTTTTTGAAAATGAAGCACGGGAGCCCGCACTTTCTTTTTTTTTTTTCACGGCAGGATTCGCGACCCCAACTCGAATTCTGCAGTTTAAAAAAAAAAATGCTTTTTTTTGGCTCTGGGGGTCCTTGTGGGACCACCTGAGCAGGCCTAGGGGGTCAGGGTGTTTCTACCCTGCCCCCTTATCTTCTTTTTCAACCTTTTTTCCACTCTTTTCTTGTGACTCGGTTACCGAGTCACAAGATAGCTGCCAACACTTACTGGTTTGGAGTGTTGGCAGCCAATCAGAGTGAAGCTCGTGCCCGGGAGGGTTCGCGAACCCTCCTCGGTGCTCAGATATCGATATTTTTCTTTTTTTAATTTCTCAGGAACTACTAAACGGATTTACACCATTTAAAAAAAGGGTCTCTTTCTGAACCAAGGGCTACCTTTTTGCCAAATTTGGTGTAATTCCGTTCAGCAGTTCGGGCTGTAACCTGTTTCAAAATTCCTATGAAAATTAACATGGTGAAAACGCATTTTGGGACCCCCCTTTTTTCTCAGCCCCCGCTTGACGAATCACCCCGAAACTTTCAAGACAGGAGCTGACCGAAGCGCCCCATTAGTTTTGAAAATTTCGCGAAGATTCGTCAAACGAAGCCAAAGATATTGGCAAAAGAAAAAACGCTTTTTGAATAGAAACAAGGTCCTAACTATGACCACATACTGGCGACTGCCACTAGGTAATATATATATATATATATATATATATATATATATATATATATATATATATATATATATATATATATATATACATACATACATATAAAAATATGTGTGTGTTTCCAGTAGTGCATGCTCGTGTACTGTGATGGGGTTCGTGATGTGAGTTGACTGAGTGGCGAATTCAGTTAGACACACACACAACACCATTACCAAAGTTTGCCTGAAAAGGTGGGCTTTTTCCTTCTGGAGAATGGCAAATCTCGTTATCAAGGTTCCCTTTATTCCAGTGTCTAGTTTGAGGTCCTGGCCCTGGTATCTTGCACTTGTCAAGAGGTCTGTAGTTCCAGAGACAATAATGGACAACACAGTGTGCCCCTACCTCCAGAACGAAGAAAGGCACACCTTCGCGGCACAGGCAGGGAAACCCAGACCCATTGGTTATCAGGATGGGACTCGGTGCCCCTCCGCACAGGTCCTCTGTGTTGCATTGGCACTAGGCCATGCCCCTGACAACAAACCAGACTCACAAACAAGGACTGAAAGCCCAGCCGCTCCAGTATGTCTTCTCCGCTCCAAATCAGAGACCCCCTCGCAGCCACTCATCACTCAGAAGCATTTGCCACTTACTCACACCTCTGCTGCAGCCGTGTCCATTTTGGTTAGGAACAGACCACCAGCATCGGCCTAAGAGCGATGCGGCTGCGCTGAGCTCAGGGGGATCTTTATATTATTTCCTCATCATCAGATTAAATAATGAAAGAAAGGCCAATGATGTCTAACCAATTACACAGTTCATTTGATGGAGGTGCAGACCTGCCAACCTGTGAATTTCTTTTGCTGTGTAAGGAGGGGGGGCCATGAAGGGGTGGGGCTTAGTGCCGAGCACAGCCCGAGGCACTTCTAAATCCAGAGCACCACGACAATGCCCCCATTTCCCTTCCTCCTAACCCGCCAAAAATAATAATAAGCTTTTGAGGCTGCCAACGATGACCTGGTAAGGTTTCACACCTTGTAATGGACATTAGCTGATCTAAACCTCCAAACAATTAGCTGGAAACATACTCTCTGCAGGGGTTTCCAGCTAATTGTGTGCCCACCGTGTGATTTCGGCTCCACACCAGGAGACCGTGTGAAAGGAGCCAATATCATGTGACACACAGTGGCACCGTGTGAGTTGGCAGGTCTGGAGTGTGTATGTGTTTCTGTGTAGTTCCAAGTCTAGCGTCTAAACCAGATTAGAGTATTAATGTAGACAACTGCACATAACCTGATGGTCACACAGGCTAGCAGCTCAGCCTTTCATCTTTGTGAGGCTCAATGCCGACTTTAGCGTGGTGCTGACGAGAGGGTGGGGAAGGGTTGGGGGAACGCTGTGTTTGGAAATAACTTATGGGTTTAAAACAATGTGCTGCAGAGTTCCTTGTGTGTGTCAACAGTTTTCAGGTAACAATAAAATGTCAAGATAACTGGCGATTAATGTTCTTGCTGGAGAGACATCAGATTTTTGTCTGGTGGCAGCTTTGACTCATCATAAAGTATTGCAGAGGGCTAATATGCCTGCTGCAAAGAATGTGTAACATGCAGATCACAGAACTGTATTTAATGTGGATAGCTTAGTGGATTACTGCTTTTGTCACAGAGATCCTTTTGTCATTTGCTGTTCATTAATTACAATCCTAATATAGCACAGTGACCTATGAACTGTCATCAAGGGGCTGCATGCAAACTGCATGGTATAGGTTAAATGTTATGTTTTTCCCCCAGTATTTCATTATCCTAATGTTGCAAAAAATATTTTTTTTGTTGGTAGAAATACATTTTTATTACTAAAGCCAACCCCAACCACTGTGGTACGTTTTAAATCCATAGTTTGTGATTCTACAGACCAAACTCTCTTAAAATATACTAAGGATGAGATTGATTCCTACATCTTGTAATTTTCATTGTCTTGTGTAACATGTCCTATAGACTGATTTGCACACGCATGATTCATTGTCTCTGTATAATGTGTGTGTGATGTACAGTGCTCTGACACCCTACACTGATATGAGTAGCACTATAAAACACAGGGCCGGCTTTAGCGCTGGTGGCGCCCGGTGCGACAATCACTTTTGGCGCCCCCATGTCCCATGACCGCTTCCTCGGATTCTCTCCCTACCCCCTGCAAAAGTGCCCCTCCTCTCTCCTATCATAAGATATTGCTAAACACAGTGCCCCCCTGAGGTCACAGCGCCCCCATCCACAGGTCAGCGCCCAGTGCGGCCGCACCAGTCGCACTGCCCTAAAGCCGGCCCTGATAAAACAAATGAAATGCATTTGAGAAAGGGGCTCTGGCGAGTTTAGATGCATTTTTGGAGGGTGGTAATGAGGGAATCAGTGGAGAAGGAGGTAACTGGGGGGAATGGACAAAAATACTATCGAACCGGGTGCTACTAGTGCTATAGCCAGCCCTGCAGCCAAGGTGATTGCTGTACAACACAGGGGGAGTGCCACGCAGCCCAGCATCAGTGGCTCTACCACTCAGGGCTTTTCTTACCATGCAGGTCACACCTCGACTCCAGTGGAGGGTAGTGGGGCATGTGGACCCACAGGCAGAGCCCGGAACAAAGGTTTTCCAAGGGTGAATGTTCTTCTTCACTCCTGCATCCTCTGAATCCACTGGTTCCCAGCGCATTGTTCGAATAAGCACCCCCAAACTTCAATCCGCTGCCAGGGATCCACTCTCTCTTCTCCACCCCCGGTTCTCCCAATTCATCTATGTCCAGTACCACCCGCCAGATTACACCTTTCTGGCACTGCTTGGGGGGCTCTGCATCATGCTGCATTGACACTCTAGAGCACTCACTGGCCTCTGATGGCATGTGTCTGTTCCTAAGGCGGAGCACCACGTAGCAGGCACCTCACTTGTATTAGGATGTAAAGCCTCAGCAAGCAAATCTGCCATCTCTCTCTGCCAGGGCACTTCGCCACAGATGGAATTCTTCATGATGTCCTTGGATTGCCTGATACGAGTTAGGGGTTTGGGGTGGTGGCGAAGACTTTTGTTTAATTATGTCTGGGGATCCAGATGGGTCATCCTATGGGACACAAGCAGAGGGGTGAACCCTCCAAATGCCCCGAGGATGATGGATGCTAGGAGAATCAGGCCTACTTGTGATGTGGATTTTCTTCGCCCATGTGCACCATTGATTATTTGATGATGTCATTTACTCTGGCAAATGATCTTATGGGGCAGAGATAGGACAATATCATTTTTGGACCATGCTGTTGTGATAGAGCACTAAGAGTTTCCAACCCAGTATACCCCTTTGTGTGGGGCTGCATTAACCAACTAACACTGAAAAAACAGCAGGAGTTTATAAAAATATTTTGTGAACAATGAGGGAGCTGAGCGTGGACGTGCAGGTATCTTGGACATGAAGAAGCCAGGATTCAAAGGGATAATTGTAGCCACAGCCTCAGAGTTGAAAGGGCTGAGGGCTTTAACCCAAGACAAATTGGAATGGGAACACATTGAACTCAAAAAGCAGCAAAATTGGCGATCTTCAATAAACAAAGTGGCAATGGCTCAGCTATCACAACTTGTAGACAACTAGGGCAGGACACCTGTTGCTCAGAGCCAAACAGGTATTTTAGGAAAAAGGTAACGAGCTATCGTAAACAGCATTTACCCCATTGGAGCTAAAAATATCATATCTACACACACTGATACAATATTGTTCTATGCAATATTTGGGACACAACATCTATCTCAGACGATATATTTCTTAATGATATTCTGACATATAACCACAGTGAATAATGCAATCAAGAGGGTGGACCATAGGGGTGGGATCTCCTTCTAGAGATCCCCATCCCAAGAGATGAAAGATCTCAACAGCAATTAGATCCATGAACCTGGGGGAAACTCTGTGTGCAAAAGGTCTAGCAGCACCAGTCTATAAATATATAGCAAAGATTATTTTAGCACAGCATGAGAAACTTTTCAATTACTTTCTGTAATTGGAAGAGGTCAGAAATGCTATGGCCAAGGTATCTACTTCTATATTCCCAATACATGAGACAGACCCTCAGGTATGCTTGTCTTACCACCCTACCCCTCTTCTTAATGTTGACATTAGAACCTACCCCAAGTTTCTGGCATCTCTTCTAGTAGGGGCTCTTCACTGTCATAGTAATGCCTATCAGGCAGGCTTTATCAGACACAGGCAAGCATGTAAGAACACAAGTAAAGTAGTGGCACCTGGAAAGGACAGGACACCGAAAAAGCTATTGCTCATGTGAAGTTATCATTTATGAGTCAAATCTTAGCAAAATTGGGATGGGGGAATATGACAAGATGTGTATTGGCAAACCACGTGTCCCGCCCCCAGGCCTCTGTTATAGCAAACTGGATCCCTACAAAACCCTTTTCGTTGGGACGTTGAAACCTAGCATTGTTTCTACTCTTTGCAACAGTAGTGGTGCCACTGGCAGCTAACACAAGGATGAATAATTCCATAAAAGGTATGATGAGGAAGGCACCCAAAAAACGGAACCTCTTCAATGACGAAATCCTACTCTCCCGGGGGATCCCAAGAAATTATAGCCATTTCCAAGGTGTCCAAATTTAAGATAAATTCGGGGAAGTCCGAGCAATTTGATATCTCCCTGTCTGCAAAGGAGAAGAGATTCCTGAATGAGATATCGCCACTTCCTTGTATGGCAGAGACATTAAAAATATGTAAAAATTGATGTCACAAAGGAAGTGGCCACCTTATAGAGGGTCAGCTATCCAGAAGGATGTGAGTGAATAACTGCCAAATATGTAGATGGAGGGGAAGGACAGCAGTGGTAAAAACTGTGATTCTACCTCAGATATTGTAGATGTCCCCCAAAAAACTGGCGGAGCTGAACTAAGTAAGCTGTAACTGTAAGGGATCAACTTCATCTAGAATGGCAAGTGGGAGCAGGGAGAGCAGGAAAACAGCCCCTGAGAAGGTGGGGGGCTCGGCTGCCGCATCTATATCTTTATTACCACAGCTGAAAGTCTTGAAAGACTGGTTATCTTTGGAATCTGAACAACATGGATACGCTGTGGCCTCAAAGCCACTATAATGAATGCTCTGGTTTCACTGTAAACATAGTCATAAGGAATTGTACATCAGCCCGATCACAGATGATAACAACAGAGACATAGGGGACCGCAACTCTATAGGGAGAAGCCTCCATCTGAAACAATGTGGTTGGTGAAAGTATGGATGTCTCACCGAATGAACAAATTATGAATGGTCTCAAAAAGAATAAGGGGACATTTTGGCAAAAAAATGTGTCACCCCGGTATTTACAGAATTGTTAAACCTTTCCCTTTCCTCTGGGCAGGTCCCCCAGCCGTGGAAGCATGCCATAATTAAGCTACTGCTCAAAAAGCCTAATTTGGATCCCCTTTGTGTAAGCAGCTTTAGGCCAATCTCTTTGATCACTGGAGTCTCCAAGCCTTTAGAAAAGCACGTCAATAGATCTTTGTCTGTTTTCCTCAAATCAAAGGATTTGCTCCACCCCACCCAAATGGGTTTTCGACCTAAACTGCATTGTTGACTATGGTCGAGGAGCTCAGCCGTCTCCTTCACCAAGGTGAAGACCTTAGACTTAGTGCTCCCTTTGACACCGTTCTCATTCAGAGAGTTTCAAGTGCCGGTGTCGGGGGTAGAGCTCTAGAATGGCTTGCCTCTTTCATGGAAAATATTTCCTTCCAGGTTTTGAATCAGGCCTGCTATTCAGCCATTCTTCCTTTGAGATGTGGGATCCTTCAGGGCTCTTCCCTGAACCCCACTTTGTTTAACCATTGCATGCTCCCTCTTGCTGAGATTGTTCAGTCATTTGGTCTGTCATTGGTCTCATATGCCGATGACACGTGCCTGAATTTCTATTTTAACCAATTTTAAAACGTGCCTCAATTTGTATTTTACACATACCTGCTCGCTCTTGATTTTATTGGGAGGGCGCTAAACCGCGCTCGAGGTACAGTGCAAACCGGAAGTCTGGAAGTAGCGCTGCAGGAGGGGCAGCGGTCTAGTTGCCATCACGGGTGACTACAAAAACGGGGCCGCGGCCGCGCAGTGTACGTGCCAAAGGCAAGCCCGTTTGCGCCCCTCCGTGCCAGAACGGGACCAGGGGCCAAGAACCCTGGCCCTTTTATACCAGGCCCTACTAGCAACCACCAATACTCCAGGGAGACACTTCTCAAACTCACCAAGCCCCTGCAACATAATGAGGTGCTTTGCTCGAAAGCTTCCCCAAGAGACACGGGGGGCCCGTTCTCGTGCCTCCACTGTAAATGGGGCAGCCAGGCGCAGCTGGAGCAGTACTCTAGAAAAACTATTAGCCAGACTGGGCTCAGGCGGAGGTGCATTTACTTCAAATTTAGGTCGCTGCCCAAACACTCCCTAGAGATATGGCATACCCTAGCTGACACAAAACCCGATCTAGCATTCATTACAGAAACCTGGCTGAATGACAATAATTCCCCCGATATCGCTGCCCCCCTACCTGCTGGATATAAACTACTAAAACGGGACAGAAGAGAACGGAAGGGAGGAGGAGTAGCCATACTATTTAAAGACTGTTTTACCTATCTCCCCGAGTCAGTGGGTCCATTAGGTGAGCATGAGATCTTAGCATTTTCAGTGTCCAGTGGTGACCACAACATTCTTGGGGGAGCAGTGGTGTACAATCCCCCAGGGTACAAACTGGATTTTAGTACTAAATTGCTGTCTCAACTATTACCCTCCTGTCTAAAACACCACCATTTTCTAGCTATAGGCGATTTTAATGTTCACTTTGAAAATTCTGACGATCCTGTAGTTAAACACTTGGAGACTGATATGCAGGTACTGCAGCTAAAACAATGGATTAAAGGGCCAACTCACATTGCCTGTCACACACTTGACCTGTTGTTTTCCAACATAGAATCCACTAACGTGTCGGAGGTTGCACCCCTGATTTGGACCGATCACTCTTTAATTTCCTTCTCCTTTAGTTTTCCTACTAAGCTTACCTGCCCGACCACACCCTTATCAGCAACGAAAAGGGCATGGAATCTCATCACCCCTGACTTGTTCGCTTTTCACTTCTTTTTAAGTGGCCCAAATACCTCAAGGCACCTTCTATTCAGACAGAAACTGAACTTTTACACTCTGAAATTATCAACACACTGAACCTGTGTGCCCCCAGGTTAGTAAGCAAACAAAATAGGAAAACACCATCGGAAAAATGGTATTCACTAGAACTTAGACTACTGAAAAGGAAATGCAAATCACTGGAACACAAGTGGAGATTGTCTAAAGAAATCAGCGATAGACAGCTCTACAAAGGGGAGCTGAAGATCTACCACAACGTCCTCAAACGTGCTAAGAAAAACTACTATGCAAAACACATAGAGGACTACAGTAATTCACCTAAAGAGCTTTACAAAATAGTGAAGGAGCTCTGCAAGCCAACCAGCATGTCCCAAACAATGATCCCTTCAATAGACAATTGCGAGATAATCAGCAATTTATTTATGGACAAAATCTCTAAAATCTACTCCTCTTTTAAAAACCAATCCACCGCCGGCGAACCGGGTTGGGAAACCATGGCTCCCCACGCCGAAACACACTCTCACTTAAGCAACCTGGCCCCCTTCTCTGAAGAGCAGGTAGCACAAGCAATGACTGAGGTCAAGTCAGGATCCCCGCTTGACCCATGCCCTCACTTCATCTTCTCTCTGCTCACAACGGTCCTATGTCCGTATGTTACCCACATTTTTAAATAATCCCTGGAATATGCAGTATTCCAGATATCTGGAAGGAAACCATTGCATTCCCATTATTTAAAAAAGCTGGCATGGAAGTCCACAACCCTGCAAACTCCTGACCAAACTCCCAACTTCCCTACTTGTCCAAGGTTTTGAGAGACTGGTCAACAAACAATTAGTTAACTTCTTAGAAACCAATGAGCTCCTACACCCATCTCAGACTGGCTTTAGAGCTTCAAACAGCACAGAAGACACCTGCGGTATTGGACAACATCAGATCCTTGGTGGACCAAGGCAAAGCTGCTGCCCTGATCCTTTTGGACTTATCAGCAGCGTTCGATACCGTAACTCATGACCTCCTGCTGCGCATCTTGCATGAAAAGGGACTTCACTCGAAAGCCCTTCAGTGCTTCAACTCCTTTCTATGCAATAGAACACAAAGAGTTCAAATGGGCCCCTTTTCCTCTAGCTCAAAAACCATTAACTATGGTGTTCCAAAGGGAGCCTCTCTGAGCCCCACCGTTTTCAATGCCTATGTCTCCTCTTTGGCCAAGATTGGCAGGAAATAGGGATTTAACATCTGCTCCTACGCTGATGATACTCAGCTTATAATCGCCTTCGAAGGAAGGCATGAGGACACTAGGAACAACCTAATCAACTGTCTCTCGGAAACAGCAACTTGGATGACAGAACACCGTCTGAAATTAAATGCTGAGAAATCCGAGATCCTGCTATTTGGAGGGGCTCACCTAATCTAGGATGCTACCTGGTGGCCTCGGACACTAGAGACTGCCCCGGAACCTAAACGAGTTGTAAAAAACCTGGGCATCCTTATCGACAACGCACTAACCATGCAGGACCAAGTCCCAGCTCTGTGCGGAAAAAGCTTTGCCACGCTAAAGCTATTAAGACAACTTTTTTCATGGATCCCCCTGAACTGTGGAAAGACCATCACTCAGGCTCTAGTCTCTAGTAAGCTGGATTATGGGAATGCACTCAATGTGGGCATGCAGGACTATCTTTTCTCCCGACTGCAGGTGATTCAGAACGCAGCTGCCAAGCTTATTTGTAATAAAAACAAATACAGCTCAGCATCAGAATGTTTGAGGGAGCTCCACTGGCTGCCTGTGCACCAAAGAGCCAAGTTTAAACTCCTGTACTATACACACAGAGCGCTACACAAGCTTGGCCCTCGAATTCTGCAGGACAAATGTGAAATCTATACTCCCACACGAAAACTAAGGTCTTGCAATCACGCTTTTGCCAAAATCAAACGTATTAAGAAAGTCAGAGTAGGAGGCACTCCTTCTCGAATTGGGCGGCCGTTCACTGGAATGAACTCCCCTTCGGCCTTCGCCTTACAGACGATTAACATGGTATTCAGAAAGAAGCTGAAAACATCACTGTTCCCTAGGCTGTAACCGATGACACTTGCAGCTTTTGCCTTGACTCCCCTGCTCAGATATCCGGGTTGTTGCTCACTTTCACATCAGGATACAGCTTTTCTAGCGCCATGATATCCCTCGGGATGGCTGTCGCGCTTAATAAATACAAAATACAAATACAAATACACCCAACTGGTTGTTTCAATTGCCCCTGACATTAGTTCCAGTCATCTTTCTTTGACTTCCTGCCTCCACACAGTAGCCAAATGGATGGCTGGATGCAAAATAAAGCTTAATGAGGACAAAACAGAAGTTATGCTGCTTGGGAACATCTTCGCTAGCAACCTTCCGAGTCCTCTATCTGATGTTCTGAGCAAGCTGCCAGCTCCAAAAAACACAATAAAGAATCTGGGGGTGTGGTCAGACACCAGTCTTATCATGGACCATCAAGCGAAGAAGCTTGCCACCACGTGTTATGGCATCCTAAAACTGCTGAGAAAGGTTCTCTCCCTTCTCCAATTTACAGCTAGGAGAGTGATTGTTCAGGCCCTTGTGCTGTCCCACCTTGACTATGGAAATGCCTTGTATCTCGGCTCACCCCACTATGTCATTAGAAAGTTGCAGACTGTGCAGAATGCCGCTGCCCGACTCTTAATGAAAATTCCTAAACACCAGTCTGCTAGGACGGCTCTTAAGGCTCTCCACTGGTTACCAGTGGAACACCGAGTGCAATTTAAGACACTCTGCATTCTGCATAGGACTCTCAACAGCAAAGGGCCCTCGCTGCTGAGACCGTTAGCCTCTCCATACATGCCAGGGAGAACCCTTAGATCCTCTTCTGCCCGGACATTGAGGATTCCCAAGATCGAAAGATCCCAATGGGGTTGTCGATCCACCTCGCTCAGAAAGATGGAGGACGAGAAAGACAGCAAAACCGTCACAAAGGGAGAAAGCGGAAACTTGCAAGAGTGAGAAAAAGTTGCAGGGAGTGTCTGGTAGTGGGTTAAAGACCACCGGCCTTGGTATTCGGTGCATTGACGTTTAATTGCACTGGTCGCCGGCTACTGAGCAGAGCTTCGGGCACAGCACTGTTGTTTTCACAAATTAAGCAGTAGGGTATAGCTCCGTTCTTTCTTCAAAACAGAAAGAGCATTGATGTAAATAACCAAATTTACCAGAAACGTTATAGTCTCCTAATCTTTGTAATTCAGTACTTTCGGGCATCAAGAAACTAAAGTACAAGCTATCATCCAAATGCAAAACTTAAGATTCTCAATCCTGAGCAAAAGGGGGTATTAGTAATCAATTGTCAAAAAACAAGTTCATAAGGCCATTTTAGTCCAAAATCAATCTTCTTCTTTATTCTCAAATGTTCATCAGTTCCAAAAGACACAGGTGATACAAAGATGATTCGTGTTATCACATTGACGTTGCCAACGCGTGTTTCGTCAAGGGGGCATCACCCACCGACTTCCTCAGGGCAATTCGTCGAAAGAAGCCGGAATCTTGGATTGGAGTACTCTCCTTTGCGCCGATATATATTTTCTCATTTCTACTATACTTCGTTTTCTGGACAATAGCGGATACAGATTGACACACCTATCGTACCCGATATCCTGAACCTTTAAGGATACAGGTATAACTTTTTGGTGACTAATAATTCGAATTCCTTTTGATGGTGATAACCTTTGAGACAACGGTCTTTATTCTTTCAGACCTTCGCTGGATAAGGCTCTAATACTTTTGTCTGGAAAGTGACGAATTGATCTTTCGACGAATTGCCCTGAGGAAGTCGGTGGGTGATGCCCCCTTGACGAAACACGTGTTGGCAACGTCAATGTGATAACACGAATCATCTTTGTATCACCTGTGTCTTTTGGTACTGATGAACATTTGAGAATAAAGAAAAATATTGATTTTGGACTAAAATGGCCTTATGAACTTGTTTTTTGACAATTGATTACTAATACCCCCTTTTGCTCAGGATTGCGAATCTTAAGTTTTGTACTTCTTTTTCTGTGAACTTATGTCCACAGAGATATTTGGAAACGTGGGTGGCCGTTTCCCTCTCTTTCCTTGGAGCAGCCAATGTGATATTATGATAAGCTTGTTACACTAATGGCTATGCGCAAGTTTTAACCCAGCCACATTTTCAAAGTTGTTTCTATCATCCAAATGGGCTAACAAAACCTGGCTCTGTCCTACACTTTAAACAAAGGGTTATAACCTTCAGGAAACAGGCCTGATCCCTTCACATTGTTTTTTCTTTATAGTAACCTTCATCCTGCTTACTGGATAAAAAATAAAGGGCAGGGTGTAGAGTCGCTTGGACCCTGTTGGGACGCCCCAATGGGGTTCTGCTATCTCAACTGGACTTCTGAATCCTGAAAAAATCAGCACGCTTGGAATCTGGATTTCTTTAACTTTCTTGCTGAGGTTTTGAATCTGGGCATTCCTCATCCCTCCTCAACCAATTCTGAGTACATTTAGCTTTTGGCTCCTTATCTACCTGCATAGACAGCTAAAGACATTTAAGTATGTGATATTAAGACTTTCTCCTCCTCAACGCGTAATATTTGCCTTACGTACCCTAATCTGAACCCAGGAATGCCTGTGCTGGCCATTGTAACAGCAGATGCACCCATCCTTATAATATAACTCTTCCCTCTCTAGTAACTCCTTGAAGGGCCCCAGCTGCATGAATGTTTTTGGAAACAATGAGTGCTATTGCCTGGTATATATTTGTGCCTCACCCTCTTCAGAACAGGAGCAGGCCTATGCACAGTTTCTGTGCACTCCCAGAAGCCTTATAAACAACACCAAACACTTTCCACCTTGGCCACCCTCCAACCACACATTCTCCCAGCCATCCAAGCATAATTCAACCAGCAACATACCAGGCAAGGTTAAACGTGCTTAAAACCACACCACTGCTAGATATCAGCAAAGAAAGACCAATGCATTTTAACTCTAGTGTAAGTGAAGCTTCATTAACATCCTTCCAATTACATGGATATTATTACATTCACTGGTTTGTGCGTCAGTACAACGAAGGCTGCTGACTGGACCAAGTGAGGTGAAAGTTTTCATCCTTGACCGACAAACTGATAGAGACAAAGGCATAGAGGCAGAGAGAGACGGCAGCAAAGACAGACACAAGCATAAAAGAGAGGCCGTAATTTAGCCAGATATAGAAAATTGGTTTCTCGCATGTATTACTCGTGTAAAAATAATACACTGGCCCTGGCTCTTTCTTCCTTGAGGTGTCGTAAATTCAATAATCATTCCACCTTAACTCGATTTGTCATCATGAACAGCACACAGAGCCTGCGGCCACTGCAGCAATTGCTAATCTATCATAATCATATTATTCCACAGTAAAATGTAATTTTACATCGGTTACCATAGAATTCGTGCTTTTCAAAGGCCTTTAACTGTTACTGACACTGCTCTTAATCAGATGGGGGCTTTAATCATCTTCTGAGAATTAGCGAAAACCAGACGAGCACAATTGTTGCCGGTTATTGTATTACCAGCCCCAAGGCACAGAGCCTGGGATAGGGGGACGAACCCACACGAAATCGAATTAGCCTGCGAATTAATAAAATGCAGAGCGAGGATGCTTGTAGCCCCAGGGCTCCCTTCAAGATCCTCCTAAAGACGCCCTAGAACAGACAGCTGCTTAAAAAAGAAGAATCTTCGATTAAGAGGTTCATATCTTGTTCTTTAGGGTGAGAGTATTCGAAGTTATGACTGTTTTTCCCCTGTAACCTGGTTACAATTTTGTTAATGCAATTAAGTCATGTTTCAGTGTGCAGTACCACATGGGTGATAATAAAGGTGTGCGAAATCACAAAGGATATCTATCCCCTGTAACTTGGTTAACTTTTATTTACAACTTTATAGGAACCGTAAACTTCACATATTTGCAAAGTTTTATAAAAAGCAAATAGTTGGATAAAACATTTGCTCAAAGTAGGTTTGTGGGAGAAAAACTATTTTGAAACACTTGAAGTAATGGTATTATCTTTAAAAACGTGCTTTTGTTTGGAAAACTTCTCTTTTAACCAAAGTTGGTTGAAGCTGGAAAACATAGCAGTCTTTTCACGTTGCAAGTTTTGCAAACTTCTCAGGAGAAGTTTTAAAATATGTCTGCCCCTAGTCATTTGAAGAAATGGGCACATTCATGACACTTTGACTCTGAAAACTTTCTAAAATAGGTATTTTCCTGTTACTTGTAGGGAATGAATCCTTTGCCCACCCCTAGTGAGAAGACTGTCGAAGACCAATAACAGTTTGGCTTCTGAGCAGTACAAGACTTATTTAGAGTTCGGTGGTTACTTGTTGTCACATTACTCAGGCTGTAAGGATCTTGTCATTGTTATTACAAAAGTAGCTTTCTAAATAAACCTCTTTGTTTTGAAATAGACTGACTAATGTTAAGTATTTACCTGTCGTCACATTAGTCAGGTTGTAAGGACTTTGTCATCATTATTTCAAAAGTAGCTTGCACTTAAAGTATGCATATGGAACTCTCTACCACCGGAAGTACGCAGAATCTCCTCAACGACGCTGTTCAAACTGGAAGTCAAAAGATTCCTTATGAATAAATTCTTACCGTAATTGGGCTAGGCTCTCCTGCTCGATGACATTGTCCCTACTACCATGGTACCATCATTTGATACTGCTCTTCTTTACCACATACTGTGACCCCCGTCGTTGCCCGTTTACACCTGTTTATTATAACCCTCCGTGTTGCAATTGTCTTGTAATCTGCGATCATTCCTGTTTTTACTCCTACTTGATGTAGATATTGCATTAATGTCCTTCCTTCCATCCTAATGTAAAGCACTCTGATATCCTTCGGGATCTTGTTCGCGCTATATAAAACTTTATAAATAAAATAAAATAAATAAAATCTGTTTGTGAGGCTGAGTGTCGGAGACAATAGTGAAGGTAAAATGTTCATTTTCTGATGAAGGTACAGCACACCTGCTTAGACATCCCAAAGACAACCGACTTTAGTTTAAATGACCGTTTAAAGTCGCTACAGCATGCCGTGTATGTCAGGGTGCCTCTTTAAGTCAGGGGAAATGGTGGGTGATGGGAAATGAAAGTGGGTAAGGGAAAAGGAAATAGCTGGGTAATCACGCACCAGGAAGTACTGATGCTGCAGGACCCAGAGCCCACCCACTCCAGGGCCTCTCTACTACCTCTCACACTTTAGAAGGCCTGAAAGTTGTGGAATGTTTACAAATCCCTCGCCTGGCTGCTGGTCAATGTGAGGGGATGGGGGCAAGGGAAAACCAGTTCCTGTTGGCCCTAAGACAAGGCGGGAGGTTGCTATGGCACTGAGGCAGTGAATGTCAGCTGTGCATGAGCTTAAGTGGGAATTGCATATTTTTTATGTTATTGTTGCAATTAATCTTCTGTTATTGCAGTGAGCTTTTTTGTTCGGAGATCACGGCTAATGATTATATACACTGCTCTGGCACATACACATTAGACGCTCGCCTGTTTCCAACTCCCTCAAAATGGCTCAACGAAAATTAAAGAATTTAAAAAAAACACTGATTAAGAGAAAGGATATCATGGCATTAAAATTTGGTGCATTTTTTTCTAACGGTTTATTCAAAAGTCACTTGTTTTAGGACACCTCGCACCCCCCACCCCCATGCAATACCTTCTTGACCAAATATTCACAAAATGTGGCACACATCTGGCTTGAATTTTCAACAGCCTGTTGTAAATTAGTTAACGGGGGACAAGGTTACTATGGGATTCTTTGTGGAATAAGGTTTCTAACTTAACAATATAGATGCAAACAAACCTCTGCACCTAATTCCTCTGCCCCCTCCAACATGCAGAGCATGGCCTTTCCCCCATAGTCTTTTGCCACGTCATATTGCCCTTCCCAAGTCCCCTGCATCCTAGATCCCACCGAGGACAGTCTTCAACAATGTCACGTGTGCTTCGGACACACTGCATTACCTTTCACCATGACTGTAACCAAAGCGAATAGGCCATGTTACAACGCATGCGATACATCGCATGCCATTACAATGCGGTCATTACAACGACCGCGTTGTTACATTGCATACCATTACAACGCAAGTCGTTACAACGACTTGCTGTGGGGGGGGTGGGGGTTGGAATAGTATAATTTACTATTCCAACTCCAGTCTGTGCAACAGTAGGGAAGGTGTTGGATTTTAAGTCCAACACCTTCTGCCCCCGCGTTGTAATGGTATGCGATGTTACAACGCTGTCATTGTAATGACCGCGTTGTAATGGCATGCGATGTATCGCATGCATTGTAAACAATGTTTCCCAACCAAAGCCCCTCCCATTACCCACTTGGGCAGGAAGCGGCTATGTTGATTTGCTGTTCAGATAGGAATATGTTTCCATGCCCCCCAGTTTGTTATGTTCACAGACCCAGGGCTGATCTGCAGACACAAGGTTAAAAAGAAATTAGAGACGAGGGGCATGGTGGAAATACCACAGCCACAGGTGGGACGTGGGGCAGACCCCAAAAGGCTGAAATATGGCCTTGCTTTCCCAGTCAAAAATGAGTACTGTTAATGTGACTCCAATTGATCTGGCAATGCTGTGAACAAATACACAACCGCTGGGAACACTGGTTCCAGGTGTGGTTGAACCCCAGAAGAGGAGTAGCAGTAAAGGACATGGCTGCTGGCCACACCCTGAGACAGCCTGGCATGGCTGCAGGATGGGCCAATTAGCACTGAAGAAAGGGTAGTGGTGACATAGGATATGGAGAAAGGCCATACTCTATGCCTGCTGGAAATAGCCACAGGCTCTGCCCAGCAGACACTGTGGACATGAGCAGTAGACAATGGCTGCAGGGGTAGCAAGAATATGCAGTGTCTGAAGGCCATGCGCTGTGGTTCTAGGCGCTATGGGAGTTGGGTAGTAAGCACAGTATATGGCCCGAGACCAAGCCCTGTACACATATGGCAAATCCTGCAGGGGAAACATGAACTAGGGTGGAGTTAGCATACCTGGCATGCTCCACGCCTCCAAAGCCTAGTCAAGACCTACGTGCAGCAGACACTGAAGTAATGTATATTCAACAAAGAGCTTTTCTGAAAGCCTTTGTGTTAAATATACCATTTAGGGCAGTTATTTGATCATTTCTTTTACAAGTTTGACTTTCCAAGTTTTTGGTTACTCTGCTAGTATCTGATCTCTATGAAAATTATGTGGCATAAACCTCATGGAGCTATCAAACTCTCAACAGGGGACAGCTGGAAGAACTAAATTAGAATTCAAAGTGTAACTTGCTTCCTCGGTGTGCACATCTTTTAGGGAACATTGATGTTTCGAGAGGGAATGGACATGATAAACCGGTGGAGAACTACTTGGCGCAAGCACAGCCAAATGGATAATTCTGTTCTCTTGGTTTCGAGCCAAATAGAAATCGATCTTAATGGGGAATTCAGTGTGCAGTTTAGCGTACATTTTTGAACTGTGCCATGTTTTAATACAAATGTGTGTGAGCATGTATGTATTGTATGTGAATATGGTGCTCTAAAGTGCTTCTTCCATTTACTTTTTCACATAGACAAAGATTCAACTCTAGGTATTACTTTAAACAAAGGCAGTCATTGTACATGCTGTCCGATACCCCACCAGTGTCTGAACTTATCCTTAGTTGCTTCTTTTGGTGCCTGCTGATGAGGTCGATTGTGAACAGAAAAGAAGAGGATATGTGCCTTTTTGGAAAAAAATTATAAAATTTCCCTCGTTAGCAAGGTAAGACAAGACTCTTTAAAGACCTTCAAGTCTGAAGGTTGATAGCTGGAAAACAGACTATAAAACGCCAGGCCTAAACCTTCCTTTTTAGTACTTATAAGTCACCCCAATGGTAGGCCCTACACAGCTCCTAGGACAGGGTGCATGGTATTTAAAAGGTAGGGCATGTATACTTACGTTTTACATGCCCTTACAGTGAAAAACTCCCAAAGTCGTTTATCAATGTGGTAAGGCCTGTCTCGCCCACTGACTAACGCTGGGTTACCTTATTACATTTGTACTACAGTTTTACATGTTCTGGCAGTGAAAAATCCCTAAGGACGTTTTTCACTGTTGTAAGACTTCTCTCTCCCCTTGCCTACCACTGGCTTACCTTATTAGATTTAATAAGTGCTAATTTTGGATTGGGAGTAGGTAGAGATATGCTATTTAGACTCAAATAAATTGTAATTTAAAATCCTCTTTAATGGTAAAGTCATATTTAAGTCACACATTTTGAAAATGCCAGTTTTAGAAAGTTGACATTTTCTTGTCCCAACCATTTTTGCCTTCTGCCAGTGTCCTAGGTACCGTGACTGTGAATGGCCCTGCTGTTGGGGTTTGTGTATTCCTTCCAGGCAGGGACACATTGGGGGATTAGGTGTGGACAGTATGGGCCATCTTGCCAGGATGGCTGGGGCGGAACTGTACCCTGCCCCACCTACACGTCAAAGGGCTCTGCCTCCAGCACACACAAAGGGACCTGACACCTGCCTTTTGTCACCCCAGACAGTTTGGAGACTTGCCAGGGAAAAGGAAGAACTTTGCAGAACCAAATGTGGGAGTAGGGCAGCGTGCCCTTAACACACACACAAAGGCTGGCACCAGGCATTGGACCCCCAGAAACACCCTTCAGATCACTTCTGCACCTGTGGAAGACTCAGAATAAAGACTGTTCTGCTGCCCTGCTGCTGAAAGGACTGCCCTTTTGCCCTGCTGCTGGAAGGACTGCCCTGCTGTCTGAGGAAGGACGACTGGACCTGCTCCTTGGACCCAGGACCACCAGAGTTACTCTAAGGCTAGCTGGCTGTCCTTCTGTGTGAGCTACAGGGACACAACAAGCTCCAGAGACCCTGCAACATACTTGCCAGCTGCTGCTGGTCCCTGTTGGAATGAGTCCTAGCCCCAAAATGATGCCCCCAGGTCCTGGACTCTTCTTGTGCTGCTAAAGTGCCTCCTCCTACTAAAACCCCAAACCGGGGACTTAGAAATATTTTCAGCTAAAATGCGCTGAGAACCAATAGGAGACCAGAACCTAACTGCAAGCCGATCCGACGAGGGTGCATTGTCGGTGGGATTGACTTTGTAGTTGCGCCTGCTATGTTCTTCTCCACAGCAGCAAATCTTTTTTAGTGGGACCTCCCAGCAACGGTATCCGACATCATGGAGTCCTCTTCGGCTACAACCTGCAGCCACGTCCCTCTGGGTGAATCCGATTTCCCGTAAAACTTCTGAGTTTGAAGGTCGAAATCTTCACAGAGCCCGACAACGCCAAGCACCATATCGACGAAGATGAAGATCTACTGAGCCTTGAAATCCAGCTTCTCCCGCTTTGAACTTTTCCCGCCTTAGTCAACAGCTTCACCAAGACCTCATCCAGCAGCTCCCCGTTGTCGACCACTTATCCTCAGATACATCCTGCTGCCTTTCCCGCTGAGACACTACCTTCTCAAGAACATTTTCTTGAAATTCTTCTAAGTCCAAAGGTAAGCCCAGACCAAGCCCAAACAACCCCTTCTATCTGACCCACGCTCCAACACGGTCAGCCTTAACCTTTGACTTTTCTGCGGTCTCCCATGACCAAAATGCCTGTGGTTGGCGCTTTGATCATTTAGGTGCTATTTTTCACTAAAACTTAAAAAAAATCATAACTCTGGTTCTATCAGTTGAAATAATTCGATTTTGTTTCATTTCATGTTATTAATTGATTTGGAAATTTTCTTGTGTTTTGTTTTTACTTTATTTCTGTTTGTGTGCTGCAGAAATACTTTATGCATTGCCTCTATTTTAAGCCTGACTGCTTTTGTGCCAAGTTACCAGAGGGTTAAGCACATGTTAATTTAGTGACTTTTTTGGTTCACCCTGACAAGGATTGTGGTTGTTGCCTGAGTGGGGTTTCCACCCCCTCAACCAATAACCCAATTTGTTCCATCATAAGTAAAATAATTTCTTTTGGGGACTTTCCACACACATTATCTCTTCTGTCAAATGCATTACCTTGCAAGGTAAAAGAGCACCAGCACATTAATCCTGAAGTGAGAAACCATAAATAAAAGTCTGAAAGGTTATGAGCTATGTGGCACAGAGTGAAGTGTGTGAAGAGGGATTGGGACAGTGATATGGATGTGGTTTGTTGGCCTACTGAAGAGCTGGTAGGGTGGCTGAACAAAGTGTACAACATGGCAGTTCTAAAGTCTACTGAGAAATGCTTACTTGTAAATAGTCAGTAATTCTGCATGTACTTTGCCTAAGGAATTATTGATAATGGATATTGGTTGTTTTTTAACAATTTCATTTTTGCTTTATTAGGAAATACAAAAGAAAACAGAAACACACATACAAAAACAATATGTTCCTCCACCAGAAGCGGGCAATGCAATACATAAGTAGACACAGAAATATTGATATAGCCGCTGGGTATGGGTGATGATCCTAGGGTAAACCACGCAAACGAAATAGATAAAAGAATGATTCTGGTTAAATAGATTCCCACATGAGTGCTTTCTCCAGCAACACATTCCTCTTCCCCCCACGCTCCCCCGTCTCAGACTAATTTCACCCCATCACGGCCTACAAGACCTGCAGTGGCTATCAGACCCTGGGAGCGTGCTATTGCCTGTCGTGCAGAGTTATCTTTCACATATGTCAAAAAGGGACTCCATATTTTATCAAAGCGCAGCTTCATGTCTCGTACTTTAGCTGTCAGACTCTCCATAGCATATAAGTTGCAGATTTTGACCCACTACAGAGCCATAGTAGGGATCTTTGGTCCCTTCCACCGGAAGGCAATCACCAGTCTTGTGGCCAGAAAACAGTGTGTGATCAGTATACCTGAAGGGGGGTTGAGCGGGTAGAGTCCCTCTTCATCTGGTGCCCCCAGGAGCACCTGAAGGGGGTGGGGATTGAGCGTAACATTCAGGATCTCAGAGATTTGGTGGAACACCTGCTTCCAAAAATCAGCGACCACCGGGCATTCCCACCACATACGGATATATGTACCTCGAGCCCCACACCCTGGCCAACTAATGTCGCTCATCCCCATCAGGTGTGACAGGCGAGCTGGGGTGAGATACCAGCACAGGAGCAATTTATAAGCACTTTCTTTGTACTGGATACATTTGGCAGTCCTAGCCGCTCTCTGAGATATTGCACCCCAATCACCTTCGTCGATTTCCATACCCAGAACTTGTGACCACTCTACGATATATCCAGTCTTAGTAACATAAAGGGGGGTTTCCAATGCTCTATAGAATCAAAAAATCACTTTCTCCTTGTCCCTCTCAAACACAAAATATCTTTTAATAAATGTGTCTCCCATGTCCCTCCTTGGATAGTGTTGGCATGGCGAGCCCAATGGATCAGCTGCGTCACTCCATATAAGTCAGTGCGATGTAATGAGAAATCGGTCGCACACTGGTCCCTGGTCTTGGGGACCCCGTCCACATGTAAATCTTGAATAGTGAGGTCTGCACCCCAGCTCCACTGGTGGAATCTCCTATCCAGTATACCGAGTAAAAAGTCTGGGTTACCAAGAACTGGGGTGTGTGGGGAGGGGTATAGCCTAAACTGTCGAGTTTGGGCAGTCCTCCTCCAATAATGTAGGTTGGCCAGGGTACAGGATAGCAAGCTGCCAAGAGAGGGAAGGTTGCATTGTGGTAACCATGGTAAATGTTTAAGGGGGAGCCTGCACAAGAGCTGTTCTAATCGAACCCACGGCTTAGCTGGGTCGGAGACCCAGTCCCGTGCCAAATCAATTTGGGCAGCCATAATATAGCGAGCCACATTTGGAACTCTCAGTCCACCCTTCCATGAGGAATGATAGCGGGCCGCTTTAGGAATCCTAGAGGGCTTGTTGTTCCGTATAAAGATCAATAACTTCTTCAGGATGAGGGTGATTGCCGCTTTTGGAATACGGAGTGGGAGAACCCTAACTACATACAGAAGTCTCGGTAAGAAGTTCATTTTGAGACAGTTGACTTTGCCCATCCAGGAAATTTCTAATCGACCCCATCTATAGAGCTCCTTAAAGAGAGTGTCCAGGAGAGGCAGGATGTTAAAATGGAATACATTTGAAGGGTCTCATGGTATAGAAACCCCTAGATACTGAAAAACGTTTAAGGGCCCATGCAAAGGACTCAATCTGTTGCTGGAAATCAGTCATCAAGGGACCCGCCCCCATACCGGCCCATTTTTTTTGTAATTGATTCGGAAGCCGGTTACCTGTTAATGGATATTATGAAGGATACAATTTAGTCGTACAACTACCTCTTTGGCTGGGAAGTGAGAGGCCTTCAAATGTGTGGTCAGAGGGAGGGCATTGGTAAAACGGTGGATCTGTCGTGGCATGAGGAGGAGGTGACGGCTCTACAATGCAGGGTACAGTTGGACCCTTAAGATAGTTTGGCCCTGTACCGGCGCACAGGGCCCTCCGGTCTATGTGGGAGGAGTTGGATAGGTTCACACTACGAGAATACAGGCAACGCCATTATAGGGAGAGCGATAAGTCTGGCAGGCTACTAGCGTGTTTGCTGCAGCAGGAACCGCCCCAACTGCAGATCATCTCCCTCATAAAGCTGGATGGCGGGCCGGAGAACACGCAGGTGGCCATTACGGAGATGCTGCGATGTTCTTTGGCTGAAACCTATAGGGCCCCACCTGGAGTTGGGATGGAGGAGATTGGGATTTCCTGCGGGGTTGCACACTGCCTCGAGTCACTGAAAAGCAGTGTGAGTGGTTGTATGGGGAGCTTGCACAAGAAGAGTTAGCTCTGGTGCTCAAGACCCCGGTTGGATAATGTGATCGCTGAATTTTACAAATGTTCTTTGCCCATGGTAATGGGCAATTTGCTCGAGGTGTACAGTGAGGGACTTGTCGCATCTCAGCTCCCACCCATGATAAGGGAGGCGGTGATTGTGATGGTCTCTAAACCCGATAAGGACCGGACACATATGGGATCCTTTCGACCCCAATCTATGATCACTACTGACATTGAACGTCTGGCCAAGGTTTTGGCCAACAGGCTGCAGCCTTTGGTTGGCACATTAGTACATGATGATCAGTGTGGGTTCATCCCTGGAAGGAGCACCACATTTAATATTTGTAGACTTACCCACTTCCTCCACTCCACAACGGCTATGGATATTGATGGGGCTTTGATGGCCCTCGATACAGAAAAGGCCTTTGGCACAGTGGGCTCGGACTCTATGTGCGAGACATCGTGGTGCATGGGCCTAGAGGTGCGTTTCAGGAAGTGGGTGTGCTTGTTATACACAAAGCCCAAAGCAAGGGTGAGAGTGGGGAGTACGGTGTCGGGGGCCTGGGATGTGGCAAGAGGGATCCGGCAGGGGTGCGCTTTGTCACCCTTATTGTTTGCGCTGGGGAAACATCCTTTACAACGCATGCGTTACAACGCATGTCATTACCCCGCATTTTTTACTCCGCAAAAAGTTTTACAACGCAGGGCTTTACACCGCAAACCATTACAGCGCATTCCCCATTACAACGCCCCGGTGGAGTTAGAATAGTAAATTGTGTTGTAATGAACAGTGCGTTGTAATGGATTGTGTTGTAAAGCCCTACGTTGTAAAAGTTTTTGCGGAGTAAAAAACGCAGGGTAATGGCACGCATTGTAAATGCGTGCGGATTAAAGTGTCCTGTTCTTTGCACTGGAGCCACTCTGCGGAGAATTCTGGCTGACAGATGGCCTGCTGGTGTATCTAAAGGACCCGCATGTTTCATTGCCACTCCTGCTGGTCAAGCTGGAGCAGTTTAAAGGGGTTGCAGAGCTGCATGTTAATGCAGCGAAGACACTTGTTGTTACGCCGCGGGCCGACTCGCGACCTGCGGCGCTACCCGTTTCCTCTTCGCCGGCCGTGGTGCAGCCCACGGCACCCCTCCCTCCTCTTCGGGGGCGCCGCAGTACAGAATCGCGGCCCGCTGTGGCCATTTCAATGGCGTTGCGGAAAGCACCCGCAATGCCTGTTGGTTTTCGGGCACGGTGGCCCATCTGCTTCCCGAGGCACCTGGGACATTACACTCACCTGGTGTGGGCGTCTGGTGATCCCCCTTCCTTGGGGGCCATATTATTGCACTTCACTCTTTTCCCTATCCAAGATGGTTACACCTCTCCTTCCTGTTTTGTCACTTCCTGTTCCTGTATGTCACTTCCTGTTCCTGTATGTCACTTCCTGTTTTTTCTGTATATAAGGGATTAGAACCTTTCCTTCCTTGCGTTGCAACACTCCTTTTTCCTGCTGGTGTGTCCTCGCTCCTGTTGGTTCCTGCTGGTGTGTCCTCGCTCCTGTTGGTTCCGTAGCTCCTCTTTTGGTGATTCCTTCCTTCCGTTGGCGCTTATTTTTCACCTTGCGCTTTCTGTTCCAGCTTGTCTTCCAGTCTTCTCCTGGTTCCTTTTTGGGCTCCTGGTTTTCCAGTGTTTTCTGGCTCCTTGTCTTCTCCTTCATTCTTGGAGTCTCATCAACAACATCAGAGGTTTTTTCCCTCCGGGGTTTTTCCTCTCGGGACTCCTTCTGGAGGGCACTGGCTGCGTAGGCTTTCATTGTCGGCAGCACCGTGGCTACCGGAAGGGGTCGCCCCTATCTCGGCCAAACCAGGACTTACAAGAACCGAAGCCGGGAACCGTCCCAACGCCTCGAGACTGGTAAGAAAGACCCTAAACCCGACACTTGTTTTTTCACTGTGACGCCTGGCTGTAATGCTAGTGACCGACCTCCCTAATATCGGACTTCTGGAATACTCTCCCATTATCGCTGGTCAGTCGCGTGGGTCTAGCAAAGCTGGTTTTGTTGCCAAGATGCTTGTATCATCTGAACACAATCTTTGAGGTCCCCCGGGCTACATTTTGGGACCTGGACTACTCGTTAGTTAAGTTGTTCTGGGCTGGCAAACGCAGCAGGGTTGCACTGACGACCTTGAAGCCGGACAGGGAGTAGGGGGGCTTGGGCCTCCCTAATTTAGAATGATATCATTAAGCGGCCCACCTGCAGCACGCCATTAGTTGGTGTAATCAGGGTGATGCTTGGGAAAAGTGGTGGTTATTGGCTGGCTGCTAAGGTGTTCATGCGCTTCAGAAGATACTGTTGATGAGGGGGATGCACCTTCGGACCTCCCTCATGTGATAAGACTCACTACAAAAATATGGGGTGAGGTGAAATGTAGAGTAGTCCGTTGCTACCCTTTTTCCAGGGCAATAGACCGGAAGTGGTTGCCACCATTTCAGAAAATAGCAAGTGATATGACATAGGTTCACTGGCACAAGGGGAGTTGCACGACGCTGGGGGACTTGTTGCCGGGAGAGCAATTACTGACATTTGCAAAGGCGCAGGATCAGTTCGGGGTGGGGCAGGGCAATTTTTACAATATGCACGGTTGACCAAGGCAATGAGTGAGATTTGGCCGGGATTTCCTGCCACTTCCCCGGTTTCTGGTATGCTGAAGATACTGCTGGAGTCGGTACAGTGGCACATGGGGTGTCCGAATGGTATAGGGTGTTAAAAACTCAGAGACTGAAAACGGGTGTGCATGCCCACAGGTAATGGGACAAAGCTCGCAACACTCGGTGTATGGGCGCAGACTGGGGCACGCCTGTAAGCAAGTCAGGACAATTTGCAGTAACGTCCACTTCCAGCTAACGCGCTTCCACTACCTGCACCAAACCTGCTTTATGTCTCTGAGACTGGCCAGGATTTATCCGACCAGGTGCTCGGATTGCCACAGGTGCGACCAAGACTGTGCAGATTTTTTACACAACATGGATGTGTGGTTGGCTGCAGGACGGATGTGATAGAGACCTTATGCAGGGTTAGTGGGCTGAATATTGCACGACTCTCCCGTCATTGTTTGTTGGGCACCCTTCTGTTACCCAAAGGGAAGAAGATAAAGTATTGGTTTGCATTTTGGTGTTGGTGTTGGCGAAACGGAGCATAGCTATTTAATGTATGCAGGTGACGGGACCCAATACTGTGCAGCGAGAGCAGGATTTGATGGAGTGGGAGAGGGTGGAGGAAATAATGAAAATTATCTGCACGGATGAACATTTGGCTGATGATTGGGCATCAATGTGCAGGGACTTGATGGTGGGTGCCTAGGGAGGAACTGAGGTGGTAATTGTGGACACATGGGACTAGCGGCTATGCTGCCTATACGAGTCATGGTGGTTCTTATAGTGTAAGTGCAACATGTCTTGGCATTTGTCACTATATGTTTGTTTTTATTGTTGTTCATGCTGCAAAGTTACAAATAAAAATATTTTAAGAAAAAGGATACAATTTAGTTATTTTTTTTAGTTTTGTTAAGCTCCAACCATCAAACAGGCCACTTCCGAGATATATATTTATTATTTTACTAAATTTGCTCGTTGGTTGTGTGTGAGCGAGTGCACATACAAAGAAGGGGAAATATCATTTACCACGCAGTCTTTACAACGGCCAGTCTTTACAACGAGGTTGGTACCCCACATGCAACGTTACCACAGGCTACTTTAGCATGCAAGTCGTTACAACGACTTACTGTAGGGGGCACGTTGTTGGACTGCTTCTGGATTTTTAAGTCCAACACCTTCCCTACTGTTGCGTAGACTGGAGTTGAAATAGTAATTTGTACTATTCCAAAGTCCAGCACCTCCTAAAGCAAGTTGTTGTGACGACTTGCAAGCTAAAGTAACGCGTGGTAATGTCGCACGCGGGGTACTGACTGCGTGGTAAAGGTGTGCGTGGTAAATACCTGCGGGGTTCTGTCATACATTTACAAAGAAGGGGTGTATCAGGGCATTCTTTTGATAAGTACACCCATAGATTGGCCCATACCTGTTGTTGGCAGTGTCTAGCTGGATGGTAAAAGCGACCATCTCAGGATTCCCAATTAGGAGAGTAAGCAAAAATCGGAAACTGGCATACATGCCAATATTTGCAAAGAAGAAAGAGGGAAATTTAAAATAAAATCGGGGGGATTTTTTTCCCCGTTTCCCCACTGACTTGTATTGTAAGTGTGGACACATTCAGGCGGGAGAAAGCTAAATGAAAGCCACTTTTGGCTTTGAAAATCAGGAGTCTCCTCGCTGAATTGGGTCTGTTGGCATTGATGAACTGGTGCCAAAAAGAAGATGGTCAACATACCAGCTAAAGCCCCAAGCTAAGACAGGAAAAATGTATCACTTAAAAAAAAAATCCCTAGAATCAAAGAAGCCACAACTAAAGAATAAGAAATCAATAACAGTAGAACTATACTAAGAAGAACACAAATAGAGAAACAAGGGAATGAAATGCTCGGAGCGTCTTGTTATCATCAAACTGTAATGTGGTTTTTGTTCCATTACCTGCATAGAAACCATATTATATTATTGATGTTTTTCAAGTGGTCTACTACCTTCGAGTAAATCTTTCAACTGAGCAGTAACACAGTGTTTCATAATTTTAGCCATAAACTGTAGCCATTCGATAGTTTGGCAGTTTTCCACTTTTATTCGCAGTGGATTTTTGGGGAGGAATTTTATTAGATCTATTTTAGGGCACTGGGCACAGTACCTTTTTCAGGTTGAGCCTTCTAGATAGCGCATGCTCTGACGGTTGCGAGATATATTGAGGGCTTACGCAGAACATACAGGGGCTTTGAGCACGCTCAACGCTTACCATTAGTTGGCTTTCCTGTCATTGTCACTTGCCTGCATCTTATTCGTGTACCAGCCTGTCAGTATTGTGTTTGTCCCTCCCATGAAGTACAGCCTCTTTACCGTCTCTTTTGATTCATTGGCTTCTATACTCCCTCTGCTTGCTTTTCAAACACACCTTTTTTAGGTCTCGCCTGGCGTTAGCAGCGCGCATGCGCTGCTCTCGCCATGCGAGAGCTTCTTGTAATCAATACGATTCCAGAAGTCGTGTCTGAGCTCCTCCTGCAATTGTGATTGGTGTGCGTCGTTTGTCGTCAGTTATTATTCAGAACAGACTTCGTTGATTGTACTGGAGGGTTTTTAGTTCCTCCTGGTTGCCTCCCTGTCCTTTTTAGGCCACGCCCAGCGGGATTGGATCTTTTACTGGCGGCGTGAGACGGTGGGTTTAATATTGACTTTCTGCACTTTTTTTCTCACTATTGCATGCGTTTGCGTGTGGAATGCATTTAGTACTAGTGGCTTTAACTTAATGGCTTTTTTCTACGCTATTTTGTTACTATATCTTGCGTGTGGGATGCATTGCTTTTACTATTGCGTGCGTTCGCACAGTCGCGTGGCGGCGTCCACTTCAGGGACACCGCGCTCTGTTTGTGTTTGTTTTTTTTAACTTTGAAACTGAGCGCGGCGCCGCTTCATGGACACCGCGCTCGGTTTATTTATATATTTCTTAACTTTAACACTGAGCGCAGCGCCCGCTTCAAGGACACCGCGCTCAGTGTTAAAGTTAAGAAATATATAAAGAAACCGAGTGCGGTGTCCGTGAAGCGGTGCAGCGCTCAGTTTTAAACTTAAGCATTTGCAATGCAATCGGACCTATTGCATTGCAAATGCTTGTTCTTGGATACGGATAATAAGTGCGGCCATTGTTGAGGGCCCGGATCACACTGGGACACTTATCTGCTGCAATTCATTTCCTTGCTGAATGCGGCAGAGCTGCCTCTATCAGGGGGCCCCCTGAAAGGCTGGGGCCCTGGGCCAGAGCCCACTTTGCCCATGCCTTAAAACGTCTCTGATCTTCCTCTTAAGCAAACTCCCCCCTTGCGCTCTCTCTGTCCGTCTATAGAATCTGCATCATTAGCTATTCGTCCTCTCTGTCACGCTTTCTCTCGCAGACGTCCTGTCTGTCTCTGTTCTGTTTTTATCGGCCGTTTTTAGCTGCCGCCTCTGTCTCTTTTACCAAATGCCACTAGAATGGGCGATTCTACGACCATGGTGTTTTCCGCCTAATTATGAGTTTGCCACACGTCACATGACGCACAATATGCTGCATAATTTGCACTTTTCAAAGTAAAATGTTTGTAGCGCAAAACGATGAAAGCGTGTGGTAGGGTTGGCTGCTCACCTTTCAACTGCGGATCCCTCTATTCAAGTGCTGACCTGCTACCCATAAAGCGCGCCCTGTGCTCACATAGCATTACTGCATTAAAATGGGAACATCTGTAAATAATACTGACATAGAACATGCCGTCTGTGGCATAGTTTGGTCATCTTTAGCCACATACTTGCAAGTGTCCCTGTTTATAGCCAACTAAACCCTATTTCTTGATTTGTTGTTCAGACTCTGTCTTGTCCTTTCCATCCGTCGCTCTCTCCATCTCCTTCTTCCCTCTCCATGTCTCTTTCTTTCATTGTTTAATTATCTCGCTCGCCTGCTTGAGTTTTTTTATTTTTCCATATCTACCTCCCCCCTCCGCCCCTGTAGCTTTTGAACTCCTGTCTTTCGCTCTCTATCTCTCACTCTCTCTTTCTTCTTTTCTCCTTCTCTCTCTCTCTCGCACTGCCCTTCTCTATGGCTACCTCTTAATCTTCATTTAACTCGGCCTATGTATGTGTGCCTCCACTCCCAGCCATCTGTCGCGTCTCTCTTATGAATAAATGAATGATGAAGGAACTTGCACTCGTATAGCGCTGCTCTTGGAACTGAATAGTTTCGAGCTGCTTTATGGCTCGGAGAAGTATGAACATCTTCACTGTCTCTCACTGTGAGCCATTTGGGCTCCCTTTGGTGTAAAGGTCATAGAATCGTCAACCACTGCCCCAGACTTTTGCTGGTGATAATTGCATTGGTGAAAATGCCCAAAAGTGAGCGATAGCAGCGCTAGTAATCCACCCCCCCCCTTATGTTTTATCCCACTTCAAATCTCTAAATCTGAAATTAAAGTCCCTCGCAAAGACACTCACAGAGTCTGCTGCAGGAGTTTGCCTCTGGACTTCGCACAGAAGTCATCGGAGGGAGCTGCTCACGAGGGGTTCTGAGCTCTTTGTTGACTTCTGTCGGAATCTCTTTGTTTTCTCTGTGCAACATTTCTGAAATAGATTGCGCTTTTCTGATAACCTGTTCTCGAACTTTAAAAAGATGCTCAGCTGGCTTTAGCCGTAGTCATATAGTTTTTGCACCCAAGAGACCAAAGACATCTCCAGAGTGGAGCCAGTGGATGATTGAGTGTGCCATAAGACACGTGTAAATCCGAGTTGCACCAGTGCCAGTCTTGGTGAGTTTTCCATTAGATTCGTGCAAATATGAGCTGCTCCAGACAGTGCGCCTCTTTGTCAGTGTGCCACAGGGTTCGTGCACTCTGGGGATGCCCCAGTGTAAATCTCCGTGAGGGTGCCATAAGATCCGTGCAAATTGGGGATGCCCCAGTGTAAATCTCCGTGAGGGTGCCATAAGATCAGTGCCCATTGGGGATGCTCCAGTATAAGTCGTTGTGCCATGAGATGTGTGTAAATCTGAGGAGCCCCAGTGCAAGTCGACATGAGTATGCCACAAGGCTGGTGTGAATCAGAGTTTTACCAGTGCAAACCCTGGTGAGTTCTCCATAAAATGCGTGTAAATTTGAGGTGCTCCAGTGCAAGTCTCTGCGAGTGTGCCATAATATCCGTGTGATTTCGAGATGATCCAGTGCAAGCCCCCTGAGTGTGCCATAAGATTTGTGTATATCCGAGTGTGACGTGAGGCTTGGGAAATCTAAGATGCTCCAGAGCAAGCCGATGTGAGTGTGCCATGAAACCAGTTTACATCGAAGGGGCTGCAGTGAAAGCCACTGTGAGTACGTGTCATACGACTCGTGCAAGTCTTTGTGAGTGTGCTATAAGATGTGTGTGAATCTGAGATGCTCACATTGAAGTCGATGTGAGTGTGCCGTATGTCTTGTGTAAATCTGCGGCGCGCAAGTGCAAACTTTGTAGGTGTGACATAAGATGTGTGTAGATCTGAGATGCTCCAATGAAGTCTTCGTAAGTGTGCCAGGAGAGGCTAGTAAATCTGTGTGCACACATACCCTTCTACTCACAACTCCGCTGGGGCCCCTCTACAGATTCTTTCACAATCCCTGCTATTAAGACCATCACTCGGCTCTATTGAGTCATCTCACTCTTGACCTACAGACCTCTTCATCCCAGATCAGACACACGCACCTCTTCGAAGGAAACAGGCTCCACCTGCAGCTCTCCTTTGAACTGCACAACGAAGACCCCACATACATCTTCGACGGTATCTAAATGCGACCTTCAGCGCTTCCTGTTATTCCAGGACAGTCTTCCACAGCCACGCAACCCTCCTGGAATTCTAGAACTAGGACCAACACGTAGCGCTATGCCTCAGTTACCCGGCACCCTTTTCTGTTTGCGCAATGGGGTCCTCACACCGCGCTGTCAACGCACCTCAATCTTTTCCTTTAGTATTTCTTGCTGTTCCAGTGCTGAAGTCCAGATAGAGCTCACCAACTGCGCCCCAGCCGTGACTCTAAAACACACCTGATATGAGTCTCGCACTCCGGTCTATCAATGCACCCCGGTCGTTGCCTGTAGGACGGACCCCTGCTTTCCCTGAACTAGACACTCTGCTCTCTAGATGCACTTTTCTCATAACTGGCTGCTGGTCTTATAAGTGCATAGTGCTGCGCAGAATTAGCATCACTGTGTCCTCTGTGGCTTGGGCTGAGATCGGTCTGTCCCGAAAGGTGTCATTTTGTACTCTGAGTGACGTGACGTACAGAGATGTTTTGCACAGTGACTTGAAGTCCTGTGACACTGAACACCAAGTGCCCTGATGACGTCCAGGGATGTCGTGCACCCAGGTGAAGTGGCGCCCAGTGACATAGATTGATGTTGTGCACCGAGTGACCTAACATACAATGATGTTGTGCACCCAGTGTGTCAACTGCAACAACACTGTGCCACTGGAACCAAGCTGTGCCCAACTGATGAGCCCTAATAAGGGTGAAATCAGTCTTGGCTACATGTGTTCCAGTTCAAGGAGGACCTGGCCTGACAGTTTTGGCTGGACTGCTCCCATTGGAGCAGGGTCAAGACTGATTTGCTTATAGCTGGGTCCAAACTGGGGTGTCATGGTGTGCAGAGTAACGATGGAATGGCATGTGGCCCAAGTAATTACCATTGGCTGAGATAAATTCAAGCATTCAATCACATCACATACATACACTCAATAACACATGGCTAAAATACTATGCCATTAGCAAAGCCAAAAGCTCAAACTTAAACAAATGCGAGACCTATTGCATTTCCAATGCTTGTTCTTTTTGGTTAGGCACACAACAAGAGTGCAGGTGTTTTCCAGTTGCCTCCCTCATGTACTCCAACCCCACACTCTGTGTTACTCTCTGTCACTATTGTGCATCTCCCCGCCTTGTTGTTGTGCTCATTCTCGTATCCTTCCCCGCCTGGTCCATGTTACTTCCAGGGCACAAGTCCTAAAAAAAGAAGTGGGGGGACTAACCTAGTTAATCAGTATGCGCGTGGCATCGCAGCGCGTGGCATCGCAGCGTGTGGCATCGCAGCGCGTGACATCACGGCGCGTGACATCACAGGAACTGGCATCACAAGAAGTGATATCAGATCTTAAGCCCTCACATATATGTTTAGCAGGTGTATCATGAGTACATTTGAGCACATTTCGAGTATACTTGCAAACCCTCCTGATTTAGGCAGAAGATTCACACTTTTGTAGGCTACATATAAAACAATGTTACCTTTTGTCAGCGTTAAGCTTTCTATAGCCATAGTGCTTTAAAAGAAATAGTGATATTTAAATTATTACAACGCCTCCTCAAGGGTAATAAGCGTATATAAATGCAATTTATTTTGTGCAAATACTGGGAAAGATCAACACATCTGACTTTCTTCCCGTGCATGCAAATCTCCTAAACAGAGCCTGAACAAAGTGAAAAGCTGCCTCTCCTAAGTATGTGTGAAGTGCTAACAAGGTGCGAGCCTTTGTTTCCCCTCTGCTGCATTTGCATCAGGTGTAAGGCTCCTGGACTGCTGCCAGCTGTAGGGTCGCGGTCTAGCCCTCGGGCGACCACGTGACCCGACGCAGGCACCGCGATGAGGTCATATGCGGGGCGCGTCATGGTAAACGCGGCTCCGCAGCGATTCGGACGTATCCTCCCCTGCCGATACGAGAGCGATATAAAATAAAGAGAGTTGAACCTAGTGGAGGCTCTGACTTGTCCTTCCAGGGGAACCACTTTGACATACACCACAGACGACGAGGCGGACGACCCGACGCACCGTCCACCATCTCGACCGACAGGTAGGGGAGGGCCCACGTGGTCTTCCTGCAGAGTGCTCACGGCAACACTACGCTTCCCGCGCCAACGAGCACCCTCAACAAGCGCAGATACACCGGGGTGCTGCGCCTCCATCCCAGCACAAGCTCTACGCGGCCAAGCCCACCAGGCGCTTGGCGCGCTACTGCCAGGGCCCCGCGTCGTCAGAGCACTACTCCTGGCCCTCAAGAGCCAAGTCCCGAGGGACCCCCCGGCCATTGTGCTGGGGCAAGAAGCACGACGGCAAACTGCTCCGCACCGCGGGCACGACCAGCCGCACGAGGGAGCTGCGCATCAGCGATCCGGCCCGGCTTTTCTCCTGAGCCTTCAGTGGGCCCCTCCACGATCCTACGGGGACATCTGGGAACCACCAGCCGACACAGTAGCAGCGCCACGGGCACCAGCGCGCCCTGGAGAGCATGGGGCCGCCCGCGACCCAGCAGCACTCACCTCGGGGCCAGAGAGAGGGCGCATCCTCATCTGCGAGTCCCCAGCAGAGCCCCGAGCACTCTGACAGCAACACAGCCGGCCGGACTCCACGCGCCATGTGTGCCCAAACTTTCTCCCTGACCAACCCGGTTCCCTTCCTGCCCAAGCCTGGCGAACCCACCATGAAATGGAGGGACTGGAAGGGGTACTTCCTGAATTACCTGTCCGCACTGGAAGATGAAGGCGAGGTCGAATTCTCCAGCAAATGCCGCAAAAAGATTCTTTTACATAACCTAGGGCCGGAGGGCCTACGAGTGTACGAACAGCTGGTAAAGCAGACGAGGGCACCCACGGATGACGATGTCTTCCAACACGCCCTGGACGACCTGGACACCCACTACCAGCCCGTAGTGTGCACAGCCATCGACCGCTACAACTTCTTCCAACGGAAACAGGCGGAGACGGAGTCAGTAGAGGATTACGTGGCGGCCCTCAAGAGACTGGCCATCAACTGCAAATTTGGGGCTCTCCACAACGACTTCATTCGAGACCAAATCATCATGCACTCCACCCACACCAGCGTCCAGGAGAAGCTATGGGTCAGTGGGGAAGCACCTCTCCCGGAGATCATCGCCATCGTGAAACGAGCAGAATTATCCAAACGGTGTGCCCTCGCAGCAAAAAAAGACGCAGCACAGCCTGCTGCAGTGTGCAAGATATCCGACCGTCCAGCACCACCACCGCGTCCCTCACCGGCCATGCCGCATCCAACGACGTCTCGGTACAGCCATCCTGGCCGCGCCCCCCAAGGCAGACAAAGCACCTGTTACAGATGCGGCAACCCATCCCACATGGGCAACGACAAGAAGTGCCCGGCTTTCTACGTCAAATGTTCCTTCTGCGGCATCACAGGACATTTTAGCAAGGTCTGTCGTCGTAGGTCCCAATCCTCGGCTGTGAAGTACGTCCAGGATGCCTCTGGAGTCCCAGAGGAGGCGGAGCTCTCCGACCCGGACAGCATCTTCTGCATTGAAGAGCAAATCTTGGGCATAGGCGACCTGCCCGCCAGAAGACCCACCTGCAAAGTGACGATAGGGGGCGTCCAAGTCCTCATGGTGGCGGACTCCGGGTCGCCATACACCATCATCCAGAAACAGGTATGGGACCGAGACTTCGTCCAAGTCGTGGGTGACCATCTTCACCCAACCGATGTCCACCAGGTCACGTATACCGGAGAAAAGATCCCCATGGTCGGCTTCAGGCTGTTCCCGTTCCAGTTTGAGGGGCGACACACCACAGCGAAATTATATGTGGCACAAAAGGGCCCGTCGGTACTGGGCTGGGCGGACCAAGGAGCGCTGGGCATCCAACTCCATCCAGGAGGCGAAACACAGGTCCTACTTACTGAGGACATACCCAAGCCCACAGCCCTCCAAGCGGCCTTTCCCACCGTCTTCAGTGACCGCATCGGCAAAATGTGCAAGTACACCCACAAGATCATTCTCAAGGAAGGAGCGGTGCCAGTGGTCCATAAAGTCAGGAACATTCCATTCAACTGTCGCGAAGCAGTCCAGCTGGAACTCCAGCGGCTAGAGGATAGTGGCATAATCGAACCGATTGAATGCGCCGAATGGCTCGCACCTGTTGTAGTGGCACGCAAACCAAGTGGTAAGATCCGTCTCTGTATAGATCTCCTCGAGCTCAACAAGAACATAGTCGTGGAAAAGTTCCCATTGCCTAAAATAAGTGAACTACTCGCCCAGATGACGGGGATCAAGTGGTTCTCTACCATCGACCTCAAGGCTGCATACCACCAGATTGCACTCCACCCGTCCTGCAAGCACCTAACATCTTTCATAACGCCCTTCGTCTGCTACAGGTTCAAACGCATGCCCTTCGGGCTTGCCTCAGCAGCGGCGGTTTTCCAGAAGCTTATGCACAAGCTATTCCAAGGCGTCCAGGGAGTGCTCTACTTTCAGGATGACATCCTGGTCATGGGGAAAACCCGCACAGAACACGACAACATCTTGAGCACCGTCCTCCAAACGCTGGCGACAAATGGTCTCACGGCTGAACTAGAGAAGTGCAAATTCGGTCTCAACAAGGTCACATACCTGGGACACGAGATCAGCCAGGCGGGAATCACCCCCAAAACAGCCAACGTTGAAGCCATCGTGGCAGCTCCCTCCCCGAAAACCAAAGACGACGTCCGCTCGTTCCTGGGGCTGGCGGAGTTTTACAGTAAATTCGTGAGGAACTTCGCCACAAAAACCCACAGCCTCAGACAGCTCCTCAAGGAAAGGAATAGCTTCGCCTGGACGGAAGAGACAGAAAGAGAATTTGCGGTCATCAAGCAAGACATCTGCAAAGCGGTCCCCTTACAGAGCTTCGACAGTACCGCACCCAGCATCCTCACCACTGATGCTAGCAACAAAGGACTCGGAGCAGTTCTTTCCCAGCAGGCCACTAAGGTCGCAACCACCACGGTGGGGTTCGCATCACACTCTCTCACCCCCAGCGAAGAAAGATACAGTGTAATTGAAAAGGAAATGTTGGCCGTCGTCTGGGCGATGGAGAAATTCCGACAATACCTGTGGGGGTCGCGCTTCACTCTCCGGACCGACCACAAGCCCTTGATCAAAGTCCTCACCTCCAGCAGCAACGCAACGGCCACCCCGCGGATAGCCAAACTGACATTGCGCCTCTTGGACTTTGTGTACGACGTGGAATACATTCCTGGACCACAAAACAGAGTGGCGGATTTCCTGAGTAGGGCAGCGGCCATGGATGACCCGGTCCCTGCGCCAGAATGGGAGGACTACAGTGTAGCTTTCATGACAGATCACGAACATACCATCAGTGGCCAGGACTGGGCGGAAGCGTACACGCAGGATCCCACACTGAACCAGGTCAAGAAATATGTGACGCGCGGCTGGCCGGAAAAAAAGCACCTCGACAGCAACCTCAGACACTTTTGGGAAGTCCGCGAAGAACTATCCATCGAGGAGAACTCCGTCTTCCTGCTCCGAGGAGACAAAGTGATACCCCCGAAAGGCCCTGCAAGACCGCATCCTTCACATCAACCACGAAGGTCACCTGGGCATTGTCAAAGCAAAACGACGGATGAAGCTGCTGTACTGGTGGCCAGCCATGGACATCCAAGTAGAACGGTTCGTAAGGGACTGCACCCACTGTGCGAGAGTGGACAAAACACTCGTTACCATGAGGCCCCCCATGGGCGAGTTCTCCACCCCCGACAACCCGTGGGAAGCCTTATCTATTGACATAGTAGGCCCAGTCCTCGACGCATGGGGCGCACCCAAATACCTCATAGTGGTCGTGGATCGCTATTCCAAGTGGCCAGAAGTGGAGATCTGTGAATCGGCGGACTCCGATGTCATCATCACCTTCCTCACCAACCTGTTCTTGCAGGAGGGCTTCCCCAAGTCCATCACCAGCGACAATGGACCCCAGTTCACATCCGATAAATGGACAGCTTTCACCACCAGAAACGGCATCCAGACCAAACGTACGCCGGTATATCACCCAGCCGGGAATGGCCAAGTTGAACGCTTTAACAGGGTGCTTATGGGCACTATACAAGCAGCCATCTGTGCCGGCAAAAGCTGGGAAGCTGAGGTCAGGAAGACGGTATGGGCCTACCGCATCACTCCCACCTTAACAGGTTACAGCCCGTTTAAAATCCTGAGAGGCAGAGAACCATTCACCAGGGACAACGTAGCATGGATGACCATGACACTCCAAAGCAAATGGTCCCCAGCCATTGTCCACAGCAACATAGCGAAGGCACAAAGCATCTACATCTACGACAAGAGAAACAATGTGCGCGATACTGTTCTGACAAAGGATGAGTGGGTCCGAGTCAAAAAGGGCCACCCAGGACTCAAGGGTGATAGCAAGTTCAGTGAGCCCCTGCGGGTGGTGGAGGCATACGCCCGCTCTGCTTTACTAAGCGACGGAAAGATCTGGTCACAATCTAGAATGGCCAAATGCAACAAGATCTTGCATTGGGGCACCAACAACAGCGACCTAGAGGATTGCCCCAGCATAGGGGAAACACCAGCAACCCCTACAGCTTACGAGAATGCTGCCAGGCCAACCAGCAGAGAGGGACTTTCACCCACACAGCCGATGCACTAGCCATCCGACCAGGAAGGGGCTGAAGGAGGCAGTCGAAGTGTAGAATCCAACGACAACCGCAACGACCAGGAAGACAACATGGGACCTGAGGGACCCGGCGGGAGACAGGAATAAGGGACTGGAATGCACACCCGGAAGGGCCGTGCTGTGAAGCTACCCAAACACCTTAAGGACTATCAATTGTGAATATCTATATATATATATATATATATATATATATATATATATATATATATATATATATATATATATATATATATATATATCTCTCTCTCTCTCTCTCTCTCTCTCTCTCGTCTCCAATCCTAGGAGGCAGTTGCATATCTGTGTGCCATATGTTAAAGGGGGAGATGTGTAGGGTCGCGGTCTAGCCCTCGGGCGACCACGTGACCCGACGCATGCACCGCGATGAGGTCACACGTGGGGCGCGTCATGGTAAACGCGGCTCCGCAGCGATTCGGACGTATCCTCCCCTGCCGATACGAGAGCGATATAAAATAAAGAGAGTTGAACGTAGTGGAGGCTCTGACTTGTCCTTCCAGGGGAACCACTTTGACATACACCACACCAGCCAGGAAACACCAACAAAAGGAGGCTTGATGACCCCTGAGACTCGGCCTTTGTTATGGCTGAGTATCCCAGCAGGAGTCAGAAATAAGAGAGCCTCGTCCCCGCCTGCACGTTGTTGTGATCGAAAGCAGACAACAACGTGCAGGCGCTGCTGAATGTGTCCCGGTGTTTGGAAATTACACCGGGACGAATTCAGCATCTTTTTTAGTGGGGCCCAACTTCTTGGCAGGGTGGACGGCATCCACCCTGTGAAATAAGTGGGGGGACGCCGTCCACCCGCGTGGACCCCTGACTCGTGCCCTGGTTACTTCCATCTCGCCCATTGCTTGTCCTTCCCACCCTTCTTGCTGTTCCCCCACTCCTGTCCTCCTTCTCTGTCACCCATCGCTTCTCCTCCCCACCCGATGTTGCCCCCCCACCCGCAGCCTCCTTGTTGCTCTCCCCAACTTGCGCTTCAAAAAATGCTTTCACACATTTTTTCTTTTTATTTGCTGATCAAACTTGGAATAGCAAATAAAAAGAAAAAAAGCAGCCTATCATGTTATGGGTGCATGCATGCGTGGTATGCACGACTATAAGATGACCTAGCCAGCTGCATCATAGGTTTTTTTTCTCACCTAGGTATGTTGCACAGTTTTGTGGATGCTGTACATCACGGCTAAAAAACATTAACAAAGCCAGTACGTCTCAAAGGCAAGACCTATCGGCTTTGCCAATGCTTGTTTTAATAAGGAGTTTATAATGTCCAGCCAGGTGGAGGTGAGGGTGTGGCTTATTTTCTTTCTTACAAATGGGGAAGTGGGATGAATCAGATCATTTATGTAATTTGACGATTTTGTGCACAAGATGCCACGTCACAGGGAGGTTTGAGAGATGATTTTAAACTCTGACCCGGTTGTGGTTGGTTGAAATTCTAGTCACGAGTAGCGTTCTGCCTTAGGGCTGCTGGAATGTAATTCGTACGCAATAATCATGGTCTTGTTGGTGGTGCCAGTGCTCCCTCTGAAAATGTCCTGCCCCCCCTTGTGCCCCACCACCAGATGACAGCTGCAGGCAGCAAACACAGACACTGGGCCCTCAGCCTGGGAACAGCGATGTTGTTCTCATTTATATTTCCCATTTTACTTATTCTTGAATTACCTAGGAGTATTTGATTTTTTTCAGGATATTGTGCTTCTGTAGTTTGTTTCTTGCAACATATTGCCTTATGTATCTGTGTGAGTTCAGGGTGCGGGTTAGTGTTTATAATTGGCCATGATTAAGAGCTGCAGAGTTCAGGGCGAAGACAGATCAAATTTCTTGCAGTACCCATCACTGTGTCATAAAAGGGTTCATCCAATCCTTGGCCTCTCTGCAAACCGCATAGAGAAACACTCAGGTGTGTCAATTGTAAATGTGATTCTATGCTAAAGTGTGTGAAGCAGGAACACAATTGTTGAAATATTGGCAGGGCAAAAGATAAAGAAAAGGCAGTGCTTACCGGTGAGTGGGTGCATGTGTGTGTGTGATGGGGAGATGTGGGGAAGGAGATGCAAGGAAGTATGCAAAGGAGAGAATGAAAAGTGGGTGAAGAAAAGGAAAGTGGTGAAGTCTGAGATATGCAGATGGAGGGTTTCAGAAAGATATCAGGAGAAAAAGGGCATAAGAGTCTAACTTGATAAAAAAAACAGAAAAAAGTGGGCCCAGACTTATTAAAGGTTTGCGCAGGGTTTGTGTTACGCAACCCCAGTGCAGAGATTTGGAGTGGAACTTACTATTCAGTGCAAACCAGGAATTGTGCTGAGAAGTCCCCCAAAGTAATTCAAAGTTGCGCTATGTGCATCAAGGTGACAGTCCATGGGGATTGTATGACGGAACCATGCATGCGATTACATTGCATGCCTTAACAACGAGGTCTTTACCATGACTGCGTCTTTATCACACATGCCTTTACCACGCATGCCTTTAATACGACTTTAATTGTAAAGGCATGATTGGTAAAGGCATATGCGTGGTAAAGGTTACACCCCAGCCCTCCGCCCTGAGCCCTAAAACCTGCCCCCAGCCCTGAAAACGACCCCGACCCTAGCCCTAAAAACACCCCAGCCCCCCACCCTGAGCCCTAAAACCGGCCCTCAGCCCTGAAAACTACCCCAATCCCAGCCCTAAAAACATCCCAGTCCCCCACCCTGAGCCCTAAAACTGGCCCCCAGCCCTAAAAACTACCCAACCCCAGCCCTAATTCTAGTTAGGACAGAGTTTCCATAGGAAGAGCATTTTCTGTTTTGCTAATACGTTTGGCAATGTTTGACGAGTTTATGAAACTTTCCAAAATAAAGTTCATCAATCTCAGCTCTATCCTGGAAAGTTACAGGGTGATCCATCAAGGAGGTACTGAGAGGAAGGGGAGGATACCAAAACGTTGTTTTCCAATGTTAATTTCTGCAGGAAATTTTTGGAAGTGATACAGAAAAATCCACTGAACAGAATGACACTAAATTTGGCAATAAGTTATCAATTTATTCAGAAAGCATCATTTTTGTTATTTGGTGTAAATCTGCCTAGCTACTTTTGAGAAATTCACGTTTAAATGGGTACTCGGGTGGTGATGAAGGGGTTTCAATTATGGTGATATCTGGAAGGTTGGTCCCACTGAGCTCCTGCAGTACGCACATTTAAAAAATAATCGCCTCTGATTGGCCGAGAGAGCTTTTTCTTCCGTTGGCCTTTTCGGTACTGCTGAACTGGTACCGGTCCCATGGGACAGAGCAATCTGATTGACTTGTCGCAACTTGAAGAAAAATGTTGGGGGCCACCATTACAGGTTAAGGGGCAGAGTTGAGACCCCCTAACCCCCCTCCCACCCCCAGCACTAGTGGGGAAACCCAGGGAAAGTCTTCCCTCCAACCACCTCGCCCCATCCAAGGCAAAAAAATAAATATTTTTTAAATTGTCCCGCAAGTACCACAGTACTCCCTGAGAAAGACAAAGGTTAAGGTGACGTTATAGCTAGGTAAAGTACTAAGGTTTTAGCTTATGCTAAAAAACCCTAAAAATTCACAGCGAAAAAAACAAAGGTTAAATTGATATTATAGTTAGGTGTTGTAATATTATAAAAACAAATGTTTGAAAACTATAAAAACACTGATAATCACCAGTTTACTGAGCTAACTATAACTTGCTCTCCCGCTGCTTATAACCTCAAATATTATATCATTCATGACATGTTAAATCATATAATTGATGGCATCTCCTTTGACATCATTGATGTCCTCATTGATGACATCATAAAATCATTGTGACGGCCCAGGCTGGTAAGAGGGTTGGGGAGTGGAAGTTAGTCGAAATAAACACAGCTCCCACTCCTGATTCCGCCCCTAGTCTCAAGGGGTGGGGGTAGTGCGAGGAGAGTAACTCGCAGCCGGCTGCGCAGTCATACTTCCAATCACCCTCCAAGGGGGGAGACCGAATTCATAGCCTGTAGGGATAAACCCCATATCATGGATGGCATGAAAGGAACCAGACGAACCTTCTGAACCCAATAGTAGGCATTTTTGTTTTCAAAGAAAGTGGTTGATTTCCACACCTTTTCTTTCAGAATGGGGTATGTATTTGTTGGGGTGCATGATTTCTCCGAGAAGTTAAATAGTCTTCTGACCTTGTTTTTAACTGAGTTAAACTGATAGTCAAAGAATTTTGCATTGGTTTTGAGGATGTTTCCTTTGTAGTGTTAGCTCTGTAGTGAGAGGTGGTAGGAGCTTTTCACCAACTTCTTTCGAACATATAGTCTTCCTTACTTTGTTTAAGACAGATGAGAACAATTATTTGTTCTCTTATTTTCGCCCATTTTTACTGATGAGAGGGGCAGCCTTCTCTGGGATCTTCATTAAATTGTGTTGTATGGGTCCAGCAGCCTGGATGTTTTGTTAGCAGTGTTTATTTTTGTTTTAGTGTTTAACTTGGTTCCTATCTGCGTGATGACTAGCTTCTCACAACGTGTGTGTGTTCAGTAGGTCTCTTGACTAAGTTATCTCTGTTTCACTCAGAATCTTGGGAATGGAAGTTGAGGGTGGCACAGTGAAGAGTCGAGGCATGATGCAACGAGTCTATAGGATGATGAGTACCATTTTTAGGGTGTTCTTTTTAGATATGAGAGCCAAGATGCCACATTTTTTTTTATGGCAGTGGATCTTGAAGTGTTGGAAATGAAAATCTCCTTGAATAAAATTGTCAGATCATCAGAGGAGTTTATTTGTCATTTAGAATAAAAAGTCCTCAGTGAATTTTTGCTTTTCCCTAGAGGGTGGTACAAGTTGTGAAATCATATTGACCTTAAGGAGAAGATTTGCATTTTGATGAGTAGATATTGGAAAGAGGAGTAGGAGGAAGTGTTTAGAGTGGATATTATCTCTAAGGATCACTGCTATTCCTCCAATCTGCCCAACGCAGTCTTGCCAAGCAATGTTAAACCATATGGGATAATGGAGTTAAGGAGAGGTTGTGAAGTATGGGTTGATAAAGTGGCAATAAGAAATAGTAGCTTAAACTTGTTATTACATATGAGGTCTGCTTTGCTGTAGCATTTGCAATGCCTGAACTGCAGCTTAGGAGGGCCTACAGGAGACGTGTCATAGTTCATCTCAGGGACAAGGTGCGGAGTTTTGAGAATTGTTGTGATGTTGTTACGAAGTTGGCAGGGTATGTCCAGACGTAGGTCCCTTGCTCACTTTGCCACTGGATTCAAGCTAGCCTGGCTGATGAGGAGTGTTACCCTGAAACCGGTACCAGGATGCTTGTTTCCGGTCCAGGGAAGACATGGCTTGGCAGTTCAGGCTGGACTGTTCCCATGAGGCACAGGGTCAAGACTGATTTGCATATGGCTGGGTCTGAACTGGTGTGGCGAAGTGAGCTAAAGAACGATGATGGGTTCAACCCAGATCTGTGACTGGGTGTGAGTGTCTGAAAAGTTTCAGCGCTCCTTCCATCATCTCCTTGTGTTTTTTTTGCAGAGTTTTATATAGCGCGAACTTGACCCGAATCGGGTATCAGAGCGCTTTACATAGCACCAGTTACGTTACATGAGGACACACATTCATTTTTTTTTTTCTTAGGCACGGGGAGATTAAGTGATTTGCCCAGAATCACAGGATGTTCAGCGTGACTGCCGAGACTCGAACCCAGTTCCCCAGATTCGAGGTCGACCGCCCTAGCCGTTAGGTTTACGTTGTTACGGATTTTAGACAGGAGGTAGTTGATGTAGTTTTGAGTGGCTTCCTGGTGTGACTGCAGACATGCTATATTTGACACTGGGTATGCCTGTGGTGTATGAAGAGATAGTTTTTATAGGCTTTCTTTAGATTTAATGTTGTCAAGTGGTTAGATATCTAGCAGGTCTCTGTATGTGCAAGAAGGAAGTACATGTTGGGATGTAATGTCATGTTTTAGAGATTCTAAGGCTGTGAGAATCTTTTTGACTATCTTTAGGAAATGTGAATTATTGCTTAGGCATTTTCATCATTGACAGCAAATATCTTAGGAGCTCTGCCCCGTGCAGGAGATGCAACACATTGTGAACTGTCGCATGAAGTTTTGAGTCAGCCAACCTGCTTTGTTAAGGACCACAGCCATGTTAACATAAAGGAACTTGCTGGGCAGGATGTATTTCGTAAATAAAGCCTGTTTTTGGTATGCACGGACTCCTGGACACAGAGTTGGTTGAGAACCAATGCAAACATGTGAACATCTGAGCAGGTGCAGTATGCTTCAGATTGGTTGTGACCATGTCACAAAGCCAGAGTCTAGACATGCTGCGATATGCTTCTTCCATATAAAGAATTTAGAGAGTCTTTAATGAAAGCACTGTATAATATAATTTCGCTGACTAAAATAAATGAATAGTGACATGGAGACCAAACTGAACACAATAATAATATAGCAAACCAAAGGGGCTGCTGCTTCACTCATCTGGTGTTACAGATCAAGGAGAGAAGTGTCAAGGAGGACCTGGCAGTGCACACTCACCACCATGGCTATGCAAACTCTCAGGTAAGTGTCTGAGCCCTCTACTTCCCTCAATCACAAGAACACCACAGCAAAGCCACCAAATCACTCAACAATTAAGCAGAACTTTTCAACCCTAGGCATGTGGCACCCCTGCTCTCCGTCAACAAAAGTTTACTTTATGTCACCAGAAAACCTGCACCTCAAAATCAGATAGACACTTTGCATTTTAAGGACCTTTGCTACAAACAAGACAGTACCAGTTGATCCACGTGCCAAAACAAACCACCTTTCCGTCATTAAACAATTGCTTTTCTGAAATCTTTATTCCTTAAGGCATATTTACCACATGGCTGTGCAATGCAAGACCCTTCTTTTATCCGTCAAGGACAGTTGACCTTAAAATGCTATAGCTTTCGAGTTGGAATGATTGACTTTTAGGAATTCTCTGCCAGTCCTTCTGCTGAGTGGTAGAAATTACCTTTTCGAGACACCCAAAGACAAATGATACAAACATTGCATCGTTCAATGGTACCTATATTGCAAATGTTTAGGTGCACGAGAAATTCAATTTGGGACAGTAAATGTGGCATTCTGCTCCAATCTGGACTGAATTTTGCTATTGGTAATTGCATTTATGAATAGAATGGCGGATATTCTGAATGAATATGTAAAGAGACAGAAATGGGAATTGGCCACAGGAAAAAAAAAAATTCTGTGGAAAAAAGTGTTCTTCTGTGGAGGAAAAAGTGAGAGTGAAAATACATATTTCCGCAGCAAAATTTTCCACCTGATTGAAATTCTGCATGAGTAAATGTGAATTAGAATGTTCCTGGAAGAATATGGCTGTCATAGATTTCCAGCCGTTGCTTCTCTTTGTGAACCCCATGAAAGACAAACACCGACTCCAAACAAACATATCGATAGTCCTAAGCATTTTCCTTCTTTTGCAACTTGGGTGTTGTGCACAAGGCAGTAGGTGCGCTGTCGGAGTAACAGATCCACCGTTTATTTGCACGCAAAAAAGGATGTATTTTGCGCGTATGCTCATGTGAGAGAAGCCACTCACTCTTAAGTCGACCTCTAAATCTGAAACAAATTTAGCTTGTTTAGTTCTCATGCATATTAGCTCGCTTTCATGCAACTGTGCGACGTCTGATCCTGGCTTGGGCTCGACCGCATGCTGCAGACGTGGGAACACACAGCTCTGGGAACTCGCTTTGACTGGGTGCTCCACAGAGGTCAGAGTTTTCCCGCGTCTTTCCTCACAGCCTCTTTAATGAAACGTGCAGGAAGCAGCCGCGAGTTCTGAGGAAGTTGTACGCTGCTGGACTTCCTGTAGGTCTCAGGGGAGTAAATATTCTCCATGCGAGCAGCTTGAAATTATAATTGTTAGAGAAATTCAAGAACTCTCAGTTGGAGGAGGTCAGGAGTCAAGTAAACTACTGGGGAAATACTCAGAACAGGAGTATGCATTGCACATCTAATATACAATTGCAAAATCGTGTTTAATATTTTTTTAACGTCAACGCCACATTCAGAAGCAAAACGAAGCTAATTGTTCGTGGCATTCCAAACATTTGCGAGAAAATATTTGTGTTTGTACAGGGAAGTTACCTGTCAATATGTACACTTTTCTTTTCTATCCATACTGAAAAGTGCCTAGCCATGGCCATGAAGCGTCGAGTTTGGCGGTAAAGAACACTCAATGAACAGTTGAAATAGTTTGCTGGCATCTCAGTTTCTTAATACCTACGGTAAAAAACACAAACCTTTTGATATCCCTTTTCATTTCATACGGGCCCTCAATAATGCGTTGTTGGACTTTGATGCCACCACTCTCTATATGGCCTTGCAATGGGCAAATCCCCTCTACCTAAAAAAAAACATTGGGCCTCGAAGTTTGAGGGAGAGAAACAAAATTTAATTTGGTTTAGGAGGCTGGGTTTCCCAAAGCTGATTGGTTCCTGTGGCAGTCACATTCCTTGTGGTACCTCGTGTTATGGGTGGAAAACAGCATTTACAACGCAGTTATTACCACGTATTACCTTTACCACACATCCATTACAACGCATATGCCTTTACCATGCATGTCTTTACCACAGAATTTTGAACCACGCATAAGCCTTTGCCACGCATGCCTTTACAACGAAAATGTAATTAATTTGCAGGTAAGTGTATGATATATATGTATGTGTGTGTGTATATATATATATATATATATATATATATATTTATATAGTCCGCAAATTTACCCACAAAAGAGTCCTCAATCAGGTTTCTTTGGCTCAAACTTTTAATGAAGGCTGCATCGCAGACAGTTCAACACTCCACAGCATGTTCATGAAGCCTGACGCGTTTCGTGACTCTTCACTTTCTCAAAGGCTTAACACCTGGATTAGCGCAACCAGAGGCACACCTACTTTTAAGTCCAATTCCAGCCCCCAGTGGGCATTGCCACTCGCATGGCTTGCTGGAATTTGTAGTTGCCACAATACCGCTACTGTGAGCTGGCACGCAGTCCTGGAAATTGTCAAATAATAAAACCACAGTGGGTTGCTGAGCCGAGCTGGACTAATCTGCTGCACTTCACTGCCTTCATTATCGGCACCTGTCCCCTCGTCGCGTACGCCGCTTGTGGCGTCGCAGGTGTCCGTTTTGACACGGCGGGGCTCTTCACCGGCTGGGTCAGCCGTAAGATACAGTCCGCAAATTTACCCACAAAAGAAGAGTCCTCAATCAGGTTTCTTTGGCTCAAACTTTTAATGAAGGCTGCATCGCAGACAGTTCAACACTCCACAGCATGTTCATGAAGCCTGACGCGTTTTGTGACTCTTCACTTTCTCAAAGGCTTAACACCTGGATTAGCGCAACCAAAGGCACTCCTACTTTTAAGTCCAATTCCAGCCCCCAGTGGGCGTTGCCACTCTCATGGCTTGCTGGAATTTGTAGTTGCCACAATACCGCTACTGTGAGCTGGCACGCAGTCCTGGAAATTGTCAAATAATAAAACCACAGTGGGTTGCTGAGCCGAGTTGGACTAATCTGCTGCACTTCACTGCCTTCATTATCGGCACCTGTCCCCTCGTCGCGTACGCCGCTTGTGGCGTCGCAGGGGTCCGTTTTGACACGGCGGGGCTCTTCACCGGCTGGGTCAGCCGTAAGATACAGTCCGCAAATTTACCCACAAAAGAAGAGTCCTCAATCAGGTTTCTTTGGCTCAAACTTTTAATGAAGGCTGTAGGTGTGCCTTTGGTTGCGCTAATCCAGGTGTTAAGCCTTTGAGAAAGCGAAGAGTCACGAAACGCGTCAGGCTTCATGAACATGCTGTGGAGTGTTGAACTGTCTGCGATGCAGCCTTTATATATATATATTAGGGCAAGGGCGTTTTTAGGGTTTAGGGTGGGTGAGGGTTTTTGGGTGGCAAGGGTATTTTAGGGTTTAGGGTGAGTAAGGGTATTTCGGTGGCAAGGGTATTTTTAATCTGTTTTGAGGAATCTCTTGGGGGGATTTCTACTTGTTTTGGTGCTATTTTAAAGTCCCCCGATCTGCCGCAGCATGCTGTTTGTGTGGCGGGGGCTCGTTCTTTTAAACATCACTTCCTGATTCGTTTTGGCACATACCGCACCGCCATCCAGGAGGTTGCCGGTCTAGTGGTGCTCTTTCTTTTGGGTTACGCCTATTTAGGCCAGATGGGAGCGTGGACACGCCGATGGCATGCCAAAAGTGTGCCAAAGGCAAGCCTATCTGCGCCTGTCCGCACCAGGGGCCAGCACCCCTGTACATTCCCCGTAAAAACGTATACAAGGGAGAAATTTATGAAGTTTCAAGCTGAGGGCAAGAGCACTCGTAATATTTTGCATTTTTTTTTTGATAAACAAGTTTTTTGTTTATTGATTAATAAAATGAAGAGAAAGAAAAACAAACAAAACACCAGCCTTACAGTCCAACACCATAAATTTCCAGGACCTGGAAAGGAAAGCAGCACCACAAAGTTTACAGACAATGATAAAAACAAATACATAGGGGTATAAAATTGGGCGTTCCCTCTATGACTACTCCACCTCCCCCAAACCCTACGGTACTTCCTAGGGCACCCACGAGCCTCGTACATAACTTTCTCCTGCGTGGCACACCAGTCCACTCCAGTCCTCCAGCGTCCAGCGCACGGAGGTTCGGAGAGCTTCCAGGAGGCCGCAATGTCTCTCTTTGCAACCACCATTGCCGTAGTGTAAAACAGTTTTTCGTTCCGTGACCCATCCAGCCCATCAGTGATACCCAGGAGTGCGTGCCTTGGGTCATGGGGGACCTCCCAGCCCAAAACCTCAGTGAGTTCCTCCTCAATCTCCTCCCAGAACCGCTCCAAGCGGGGACATACCCATACCATTTGGAAAAAATCTGCGGGGTCGTGACCGCACCTGGCACAAGCAGAAGTTGGGCTAAGTCCGGCCCGGTGAAGGCGCATTGGGGTAAGATATGCAGCATGTAAGTAGTATAATTGCACTAAGCGCAATCTGGCTGAGGCCGTGACCGTCCTAGGAGCCATAAGGGCGTCGCGCCAGTCCTCCTTGTCTAAGGTGCCTACCCAACCCTCCCATTGAGCCCGATGTCGGTCTAAGGAAGTGGGGGCATTGTTGATCAGTGTACGGTAGATGCGGGAGATGCCGCCTCTCCCCAGGTCACCAAACATTATCTGGGCCTCAGGCTGTCTGTGGTCATGAAGGCGCGTGCCAGTCGTTAGGTGGGTGTGAAGGGCGTGGCGTAACTGCAAATACCTATAGAATTGTGACTGGTGTAAGGAATACCTGCTTTGAAGGTCGTCGAAGGACCGCATGTGGTCCCACACCCAAACATCGCCTAGCTGCGAAATGCCTATCAAATCCCAGGCTCTAAACCCCTGTAGTACGTTGACTTCTTTGAGCCAGGTCCCTTGCCACAAGGGTGTGCATTGGGTTAACGTACGTGTCCATTTGGTATGTCGCAATGCAGCTCGCCAGGCCAACAGCACAGAGCGTGTCACCTCTGGCAAGCGGGGAGGGAATAGGGGCCCCATATAGCATAGCCTGGATCTTGGCGAAACCCAATTCTCCGACCTCGAGCCTGTACGCCGGGTCCGACCAACCCCCATTGAACCAATCATGTATGGAGAGGAGCCGCGTGGCCAAGTAATATAAATAGAGGTGGGTCATCCCCAATCCCCCGTCGAATGAGGGGATCCTACACACTGTGAGTGCCAACCGGGCCCTACCTTTTCCCCATAAAAACTTACTAGCAATGCTATCAAGTTCACGAAATCAGGCTCTGGGAAAGCCGATGGGGGTGTTTTGCAGTACATAGAGGAACCGGGGGAGCACCATCATTTTAAATAGGGCGACCCTCCCCATGGGATTCAGGGGCAATGACTGCCACTTCTGGAGGTCTGCCTTAACCCGCTTCACCAGTGGGGCCACGTTGAGGGCCCAGCTGAGCTCAGGGAGCAAGGTCATCCATATCCCCAAGTATTTGAAGGATTGACGGCGAAGAGGAATGTTGGATTGCCAGTCAAAACATTCGCGGGACAGGTGTAGGGGAACCAAGGCCGACTTATCCGGGTTAAGCCGGAGGCCCGAAGCCCGCTCGAAGAGGTGTAGGATGCGGAGGCAAAGGGGGCCAGATCTGGCGGGGTCTGCCAAATAGATGAGGACGTCATCTGCATAGAGTGCGATTTTGTCTGGTTCGGTGTTGGGCCACTCCCATCCCCGCATACTCTCGCACGACCGCATCATGGACGCCAGGGGCTCCATCACCAAGGCGAACAGCAGTGGGGATAGGGGACAACCCTGTCTTGTTCCTCTACGAACCGGGAAGGGCTCCGACAGAACCCCGTTCACCAAGACACGGGCGCGGGGGGAAGCATAAAGAACTTTTACCATGGCACCAAAACGGGGACCGAGTCCCATCCTAGCAAGGACGTCCGCTAAGAACCCCCAGTCCACCGAATCGAAGGCCTTTTCAAAGTCCACCAGAAGAATCGCGAGATAGGGAGTAAGAAGATGACGGTGTGCCAGGGCGACGTGCAGTCTACGAAGACAATGCCTAGTGCCACGTGAGGGCATAAATCCGCATTGGTCGGGGTGGACCAGCGTGGACAAGTGGGGTTTGAGTCGTTGGGCAAGGATCGTGGCGAACAGTTTAATCTCAGTATTGATGAGGGAGATGGGACGGTAGTCCGCACACCGTGGTGAGGGTGGTTGAGACTTGGGAAGAACCACGATGGTGGCCAGATCCACCTCCTGGGGAAAGGAGCCTTTTTCAACAGCTTCCCGAAACAGCCCCGCCAAATGCGGAGTGAGACTGTCCCGATAATGCATATAGTACTCTTGAGGGAAGCCGTCTGGGCCCGGCGTCTTACCGGAGGAAACGAGGGCAATCGCTCCTCTATCTCCTCACGTGTGATGGGGCGCTCAAGGTCTTTCTGGCTAATGGGATCTAGGCTGGGGAGGGGGCCACCCTCGACCTCCAACATACCAGCGAGTGAAAGGGGTGGGGATCTGGCCATGTATAATTGCTGATAGTAGGACGCAAAGGCATGGGCCATCCCGTCTGGGGACCGACATAACGAGCCATCCTGCGCTATGACCTCTGGAATTATGCGATTTGCCTCTAGGGTATGTGGCAAGGCGATGGAGGAGCGAACCGTTCTTGTCGCCCCAGCCATACACCCTGGCCACGGATGAACGCCAAAGGAGTTTGGCCGCCTCCAGCGACAACTGCTTGATTTCCGACCGGAGCCGGGCAAGGAGTCTGGCTTCAGGGGTGTCTGGAGACTGAGCAGAGGCCTGCTCGAGGCGTAAGGCTTGCGCCTCACGACTGGTAATTTGTTCTGCCTGGGCCTGTCGCTGACGCTTGAGCTGGCCCTTAGCGAACCCCCTAATCGTGGCCTTGCCCGCCTCCCACAGAACACCCGGGGAGGAGACGGATCCGTCGTTGGAGAGGAAATAATGCTTAAGTTCCTGACCCACCGCCTTCCGGAACTCCCTGTCTTGGAGAAACCAGGCATTAAATCTCCATGTCTGTCGCATGCAGGTGGAAGGAGGGCCCGTGCGAATCACCACCGGGGAGTGGTCCGAGATACCACGCGGGAGGATGGCGACGTCCTGGACCGTGAGACAATCTGTTGCTGGAACGAAAATGGCGTCAATACGTGCTTGCGTATGGTGCGCTGCCGAAGTGTGTGTGAACTGCTTAGAATGCGGGTGCCATGTACGCCAGGCATCACACAAGCCCAGGGACTCAAACCAGGTCTTCAATTGCTTTGCCTGAGCAATTCTACTGGAGGAAGGGGGGCCAGACGTGTCAAGGTCGGGTGAGGAGACCGCGTTGAAATCCCCCCCGAGATAAGTGGGGCCCAATGGTAAGGACGCCAGGGGATCTGTAGCTTTAGCTAATGTCGCCGCCAGCATTGAAGGAGGAGAATAGAGCGATATAAGGTTAATGGGACTCCCATGTAACTTACCGCTGATGGCCACAAATGTACCCTGGGCATCGAGGGCTGTCTGCACAATGACAAGGGGAAGAGAGCGCTTCACCAGGATCGCCACCCCTCGGGATTCCCGAGTGAACCCCGAGTGCCACGCCCTATCATATCCATAGCGCGCTAGGAAGGGGCAATGGTTACCCAGCAAATGCGTCTCTTGCAATAGTAATATGTCCACCCTTAGGCGGTGCGCGTAGCGCAGGGCAGCCATCCGCTTGAAACGGTCCAGGAGGCCATTAACGTTCCAAGATAAGATGCGTAGAGAAGTGCTCAATGGAGGTATATCTGGCATGGTGGCATGGTGGGATGGCATGGCAATTGGGTCCCAGAAGTGGGGGCCCACATCAAAAAGGAGCGCGTGAGGGTGTAGTGTAGTGTCCAAAGGGAAGTCTATGTACGCCACCGGATGCAAGTCCGGGCATGATATGAGTACTGGTGAAATGCAGAGAAGTACCCCGCAGGGGTGTGTCAGGCGTAGTGGTGTATATAACATTGTGATTGTGGGTTCTGCGGGGGATAAGGCTTCCCAGCTGGATATCAGCAGGTCCATCAAGATATCTGAAAGGAGGTCTGCATGTCTCTTGAGGTACAAATTAGGGTGTCGTGTGAAAACTGGTGCAGCGGAGCTAAAAAATAAAACAACCAAAAGTAAAATTGAAACATGGGACAACGGTCCCACCCCCCAACCCCTCTCCCACCCCCCACCCTACACTTCGGGAACGGAAGCATCTGTCGCCCTAACAATAAACCAGTGAGTAAACAACCAAACTAAAACGCTTGGGAATGGGGAAGCGTGGAGGACCCCCTCCTCATGTCCGGATGTGTGTTTACGAGTCCATCGGGAAGGAAAGAAATGTTCAGAGCTAAAGCACCGTCTCCGGCCGCGGAGCCAGGCCCGGCGGGCAGAGACCAGTTCAAGCAGGGTCTTTCAGAAGTATTGGGCTACGGGAGAGGTCCGATTCTGGGAGGTCAATCGCCGCGGGCCCGGGCGAAGCACCACCGCCATCCAGACGGCCGGAGGAGCCAGAGCGCCTCCCGGTCAAGGGTCCCTCGGAGAGCGATATTGGTTGTCGTGAGTGGCCCGGTGGGGAATCCGAGCGGAATATTTTGCATTTTAATTAAGATAGCCTTCCTGTAGAATGTAAACACTGTTCATTGTAATGCAGAACAGATTTAACACTCCCTTCTATGGTACCTAAAATTTCCTCCCACAAAACTACATCGCTTAAAACTACATCAGTCACGGTCTTAGAATGTGGAGAGGAACTGCTAAGCATTTTTATTAAATGCTCGTTCCCTTGTTAAGCATTCCTGTGAGTTTAGCAACTTACTGGAGAACTACTCCCCTGACATAGTGTTCTTAACTGAAACCTGGGCAGACCAGACCTGCAACCCAGAACTAGTGGTTGCAGTACCCAAGGGGTATACTTTCTTTAGGGTAGATCGCAAGGACAAACGAGGGGGGAGGATTGCTATTATCTATCGATACCACCTAAAAATGATGGTGGAGGAAGTCTCCCAAGTTGACTATGAGGCATTTATGTTTAAATGTAAAATTAACAATAGGGAAGTGTTTAATTTTTATTTACTGACCACCAGGCCCATAAAGTTTCTATTAACATTTAACGTATATATTGAGTCTTGTATGCAGAATCCCAATTTTACAATTTTAGGGGATTTTAATTTTCATCTTGAAGATCATAAGAATATTGATACAGAGCAATTGTTAGATAATCTAAACTCTTTTGATTTTGTGCAATTGGTCAACAAGCTACACACACAGCTGGCCATATTTTAGATGGCATTTTCTCCAGCTAAAATGGTTTAAAGATTAAATCTCTTTTACCATTGACGTGATCACATCACAAACCTATTGTGTTTACTCTAGAACCCTAAAAAAAGTTTATCCAGGCACGAGTTCACAGCAGTGTCTCAAAATCAAAGCCTGAAAAAAGATTGTTTCCACTAATTTCCTTGAGACCCTGGCGAACACTCAGCCTTTGGTATATCCAGACCCGGACACAGCAGCATCATATTATAAGGACTGGATTAATGCTGCAGTTGTCTTAACTGTTCCCCCCCCCAAAAAAACAAAATTGTAGAAGCAAGCCCACTGCCCCCTGGTTTATAACAGAATTGAGACTTTTTAAATAAGAGTGTAGACGCCAAGAAAGGGTATAGAGGGACAAATATTGTGAGACAAAAAAATCCAAATATAAACAACTCCTATCAGAATACAAGCGGCTAGAAACTGAACCATCGTGGAGCAAAGATGGGGTTTGCTTAGTCTAACTGCTTGTCCGCGCTGCCCCGTTCTCCCAATGATTTGCCTCAGCTGGAGGTCGGGGATCCCGCAGGGCGGCTGTACGGAGCTGGTCCACTGTCAAGGTAGCCGGTTGCCGCTCGGCGTCTGGATCATCTTGCCGAGGGTCAGCGTTGAGATTGGGAAAAAACCGAGCAGGAGCATAGGATCCGGCGCGAGATCAGTCATGACGGGGCGCGGAGGGAAAGCTGTGAAGCCGCGGACTGCCGGATCAGCTACAATGGGCGGAGTAAGCTCCCAAGTGGCTCCCGAGGCAACCAAGGACTCAAAGCAACGAGAGTGCTACGGCAGATCTAAACGGGAGCCTGGAGGGAGCAAAAAGCAGTTACTGAAGCCACTACCAGGTAACGGACTGCAGGAAGGTGGGTCTTTGCAGCCAACAATTGCTTCTTGGCTTGCGCCCCCCATGGCAGGAGAGGTAAAGAAAGATGGTGAGCTCTGTAGTGAATTAGGCAAAGATATCCTTAAACAAGGGGAGGAGAATTCAAACCACGAAACCCCCAAAGGTGTATGCAAGGGACAAGGCAGTCAGAATACCGTCGAAGACAATGGAAATCATCCCCTAGAAATGGTCACAGGAAATGATCAGAGAGTAACACCGAACCTGAGTCAGGAGGCTGCCATAACCTAGCTGGACTAGGTGCAGCCCAAGGGGAGGAAGAGAAGAACACTACAAGAGTAGTGAAACCCAAAGAAGCTACACCGCTGGGGCCAGGGAAACTGAGCTATAGGCAGATGGTAATCCTATCCCCTGAATTGCCTGGGGGGAAATGTTTTTCTCATTAATGGATGGATCGGACTCCTCTAAACAAGAGAGCTCATCTTCAAACAGTGAAGTTATTTCGGACTCTAACAGTAGCACCTCGTTGGATGACCCGCAGAAGACACAAAGGAAGAAGACTTCAAAGAAGAAAACTAAGGGGAGAAAAAAAGAGAGCGCTATAGGGAGCAGTAAGCAATAGCTGAAATGGGACTACTCCAATGCCCATCTATCATTTCAAGCGCCGGGATTAAGCGACAATGATAATGCTGATACAGGAATAGCTGGAGCAAGACAAGACCGTCACTTACCACCATTTTCTTATCTCTTAAACAAATGCAGGAAGAAAACCGGAGTGAAAGCCGACGGGCAAGGATCGCCTCCAAGAAATTGCAGGGGGGATGCGAAAGTTGAACAAAGCCTGCGGAGAATTTGCAGATCGCCTAACAACAGTAGAAGGCCGAACAGAATCCCTTGAGGCAGAAGTAGAAACCTTGAAAGCACAAAACCTATCACAGGGCGCGGCCTTGGCGGATGTCATACTCAAAATGGAGGACCAGGAAAACCGTCAACGGTGGAATAACTTACGTCTTCTGGGGATACCAGAAGGGGTGGAGGGTGGTAATCCCAGGGTGTATATGGTTAACCTACTGAAAGGAGCCTTCCCGGACCAAGATAAATGGGACTGGGACTCAGAAGTCCAACGTGCTCATCGGTTCCCACTAACGGCGAGAAAGCACCCACAGAGCGAGACTGAAAGACCTAGGGCAATGCTAGTCTCCTTTGGCAATTTCCTGCTGAGGCAATACATTTATGATAAGGCACATCCGAATGCCCAAAAATCATTCGAAGGGGTGTTATTTTTTGCCAAACCGGACTTTGCACATGCTACTGTGGAGCGAAGATGGCGTCTTCAGCAGTTAATTAATCCCTTTCAAAAATTGTGGCAGAGACCTATCTTATAAACCCGGCCAGGCTAAAGACCATTTTTAGAGGACACATTCGCAGCTTCACATCGGAGATACAAGCTCAGGAATATTTGTCGGAGCTGGAACAGGGGAGCAGCAACAGCAAAGCTAAATGACCTTTAAGGGGCGATTCTTAAAAGTATTACCTGAAAGGGGCATTGGTGAAGGACAAAAGGGATAAGGAGGTTTTTACTTTACTGTGTTGGAGAGAAGGGTGGTGGGGGCAGTGGGCTAGGGACACATTGTTCAGGCTATGCCTGATTGCTCATTTTGTGGGGGGGTGGGAGGGAGGATGAAGGGGACCACACAATTCGATTGCACTTGGTTTTGGTTTAGGGGTATAGGGTATTCTTGGCAGCTCAAGGAGTATGTTTGTTACATGTGGCATATGGCTCGAGGAAGGCAAAATAAAGTATGACTGCACGGATGATAAGTGCTGGGAAACTTCGAATAGCCATCGTAAATATTTGTGGGCTAAATGATGCCAAAAAAAGGCAAAGGGTGTATCTAGAGTTGCAAGCATTGCAAGCAGACGTAGTCTGCTTGCCAGAGACCCATATAGAAGTCAAGGATTGGCCTGTTAAAAAACTTGGGCTATAGAGTGCCACCACTCCTTCCGAATAAAGTTTGTTTAGGAAGGAGAGCGAAGCAATTTTAACTCACTTTTGCCTTTTTTCACTTCACTTTTTCCACCCTATTCCTGGTCACTACTGTTAAAACCAGTGGTCCAACCTCCAGGTGGAGGAAAGCATTTCATAAAAAAGACCCAATGATGATGCTTTCACGTTTCTAGAGGCGGAGAATCAAGATATACCGCCTTTCACTCCTGTACGTGATTGAGGGTTTTTATGTTGGTTACCACAACTGACCCTGGTATTACAGGTACAAGTGATCCATTCCCCCCTTGATTATTGACCTTTGACAGGAAGCTGAATGGATCTAAGCTTCTTCCTCCCTCCTTTGATTATATAGCATTTTTAAACCTCACCAAAGCCGCCCCACATGCTACAAAATCTAGATTAAAAAAATTACGCTTAGGATTTATCCTGACAGATGCTCCACCCTTTGAGACACAGGCATCCCTAAGGGATCACCCACCTTATTTAATTATGCTTTAGTTTTTTTTTGTAAAGTGCAGCAAGGTGCATTTCATCTGCCACAGAGTCCTCCGACAGGACTCTTTCAAGGTAAATATCTGTGGACCACGATGACCTAATTTACACTTTCATAGATGAACTTCCATTCTGAGTGTGGGACTCGATGCACCTCTGATACACTGGAAAAAGTGGGATTTCATCACAAAGCAGCTTCTGCCAGCACAATGGCAGCCACCTTAGGTGAAAAACTCTGTGGTGGCAGTTCCATAAAGCCTGGCGAGTGTGATGTCACCAAACGGGGAGAGAGGAAAATGTATCTTCTCTATTTGTAGTACCAACATAAATTCAAGAGAAAGTCAAATTAATGCCATAAAAGCTATTAATATGCTTGTTTTGTAATAAATTGTCAAAAATGGTGAAGACAGGCCTTGAATGTGGAAGTATACAGAAAGCATTTAATCTGAATCGTAAAAAGCAAGCAAATGGTGGTGGCAAAATAAACTGTGATCATGTGCACAAGCAAAGAGTGTGTCGAACAAACAATGGATTAAGAAAACACAAGGCAGAGGAGGTCCAGCATATTAAAACATTATTCTAGTTATTTGCTAACAACTAGTACCTGTTGTGTGATCGGCGCTTTAACTGCATTGCAGGTTTGGGTGACGTGTTCTTCACGACAGATGCAAAATAAAAAGCCACCAATCAATTTAAAGAAAACAGGCACAGCAGAAATAGAACATCCCAATAAAACATAGTACATGGTATTGAAAGTGAAAGGCCAGATGTTGGCAATGTAGAGCAGTGAAGGATATGCACATAGCATAAGGCCGAAAACTGGTCAATGATTTTGATTTCCTCTAAATTGAGTTGAATCCAACAACAAATCCTGACAAAACATTATATTTTTTCCATATTGCACCCAGTTCTCTCTTGGAACACAGGGTAGCCCTATGTTTATGCTTTGATGACTTCTCTCAGCCACACTAAAATGATTTTGTGCAGTACTGTGACACACTGCGATGGAAACACATGTGGTCCATCATTTACTTGTATAAGAGGTCATCATGCTCTTGTACAAAAGATGAGGATTTGCTACCCACAAGGGTACATAGGCAACAATTGTCCTTGTAGTACAGCACGCTTTACAGTGCCTTCAGAGGGCAAAAGAGGAGCCTGGAAGCAGGGCCGGACTGGTCATAGCGGGCACCGGGCATTTTCCCGGTGGGCTGGAAGGGTGGGAGCCGGTTTTGGACCGGTGGGGGCCGTTTTTGTTATGGGGGGCCGGTTTTGAAGCAGTGCTGCAATATCGGCCCCCTGTAACAAATGTGCAGCAGCAGTGTTTCCCACCAGCAACCCCCCCCACCCCCACCGCAGCGGTCTGACTTAATTGCCAGGGCTGGTTTGCGTTCCCAGCCCAGCCCTGCCTGGAAGCAGACTCTATGATGGGTGGTTCTGCAGGTATATGAGACTGGCCCAGGTGTTAGCAAGCGTCCATACTTAGAAGGGCTCCTGGTGCTGAGTTTCTGTAGAAGAAGCTCGGCTATCTGTCTCTCCATGGCTCAGCTCACTTTCTACAAACACAGGTGAGCCACAAAAACAATTTTTAGAAAAGTAATAAAGTATTAACTTTGTGACAAATTCCAATAAAAGAACACACTAACCATTATAAGTGTTTCTGCGAGTATATGAGACTGGCCCAGGGAGTTAGCAAACTTCCATATTTAGAAAGGCTCCTAGTGCTGTGGTTCTGTAGCAGTAGCTCATACATCTGTCTCGCAATGGCTTAAATCACTTTCTACACACACATGTGAGCCACAAAAACTATTTTAGAAAAGTGATAAAGTATTAACATTGTGACAATATAAAATTAGCTTAAAATGCCCATAATTGAGTGTTCACTGACAGACTTAAACTTCTATGCTCAATTCACTAGACAAAGGGTTTTATATAGATCTGAGAGGTTTAAATTTATTAGGATATTAAAGTATACCAAATAATAAAAGAAAGGTATGGTAATGTCTTTGAAATTAGAATTAGAGGCCAACACAACGTGCATGGCCACAATAGATGAACAAATGGACATTTAACTGTCTCAGGGAAATAGTGACTTCCTCTTTACAGAACATCACAGGAATGTAAACATATATTAAATGTGATATTGCTTATTGGCACTGCCTAAAACAAAAATCCCCACTCTGTTAGAAATCGCACATGGAAAAAGATTCTTCTTAGCAGTCAGCTGACCAAAAAAAGAATACCATAAAACATAAATACCATTAGATATTGGGGGTCTCAGAAATAAGTACAGTAATCAAACTGAAGACTAGAAAAAGTGAATGGAATTTAGGATGGCAATGAATTCAGCACAGTGAGACACAAAATGGGAATGCAAAACTGAAAACGATGGTAGCATGTAGCTATCAAAACAAAATATCAGCCACTACAAACAAGGAAAAAAAGTAAGGGACTCGTACCATAACGGCAATGGGATGAAACAAAAAGATAGAATCCCGTCATCCTCAACCATTCTGTTATGATCAGTATCTTTAATCCAAAATCAGCACCAAAGAAATGTGAAAAAGTAATTCTCAACTGTGAACCTTGCTGTAAATGAGTAAAACACAATAGGGCAAGACAGCCTTATTATAAAAAGAACATCAAGAATGACATCAAGACAACAACTGGCCTAAATATGGCCTGCACAATGTAAAGCAAATTATTACTATGTATAGATGGAATAAAGTGATAGATTAGCATCACCACACTGCTGTGTCCATCAAATGCTCACACAAGATTAAAAATAAAATGAGCAAACCATAAGAGGATTAGAAAGGCAGCCATGTTGCACAAATAACATAAAATCTCATAACACATCAGGATAATACGCAAATTGAGCAGGGTGACTCGGAATGCACCTAAAAATCACTAGATTCCACAGCAGTACTCACAAGCTTTGTAGTTTAGGGAAGGAAAAAGAATGATTTCTAGAGAAGCCTTACACCCCCTTCCCTGAGTTGGAAAGTGTGTGCCTGCTGTGCCTCTATAGACACTGCTGGGGACAGGATTCCCATGCTCTGTTACTCCATTAGAGAGGTTACCATGGAGCCCCAAGGCTCAAGTCACAGAGTATCTGTGCCTTTTGAGTGTGGATACAGGAAGGAAACTAAAGTGAGGTGGGAGAGGAGAGGAGAGAGCAAGGGCAACAGCAAAGCTAGGTGAGACACAAGGTCTGTGAAAAGATATCTGAGTGCACCAGAAGGATTCTGCAATATTGGTAATATATTTTTCTTCCAAAACCCATTCTGGCATTTTTTGTCAAACACACATGCCAGTAGAAGTAATGGGGACATGGTGAGTAAATGGATTTAAAAGGTCAAAAATGATTTGGACAGCTGAGGGAGCAGGGCAATAGTCCTTAATAATTGTAGACTTTCATTTCACCCACTTCCTTTCTCTTGAAGTGCTGAGAATTGAAGAACTTCATTGTTTAGGACATTCAAGTCAACTCACCCCTTGCTTGAGTTCGGTGGTGGACGGTGATAAAGTTTTGTATTAAATGTTTTGCATTATTATGGTATTAACGTATAGACACGCTAATGCTATTCTAGAGAGAAATTGTGTTTATTTACATTTAGATTTTATTGTCGCTCATATAGGCTTGAATTTCAAAATGAGTTGGTTGCCATCTTTGCGACACGTGATGGAGTTCTAATATTGTTGAGTTGTATGCAATGTTCTTTTTCCTTCTTTCCAATGTGAAGATTATTTTTCTTTTTTGTGTAGTTATCGAGGAATGCTGTTTTAATGACTAGCACATTCAACAGACACCTGCAGTGTGCAGACTAGTCCATATATATTTACAGTGTGACAGAAAGTGTATGTTGGAAGGATGCAGAGAGAAGCTTGTATTGTGAGGAAACCTTTATTTTTGCCTTCTGTAAAACATTAATTTTGAATATATCTTCATGATTTGATACTAAAATATTCTCTGTCATTTTTGTGGAGCCTAATGTGCTTCACATTATATTGAATGTATTGATTTGTTGACCAGGCTCAGGTGTGGAGCACAAAAATACTTAGGGGATTTTTATGGTCCTTGAAATTTGCATAAAGAGAAGCACTAGCAATGGCAACAAACCTTCTGAAGCTAAATCCTATATAGAAAGAAGTACTACTGACAGACAGAAAGTCCTCAGCATCGAACAATACTGAATGGTCTATCTCCCTGGGTAGTCATCCGGTACCTTCTAAAACAGTTAGAAAACTCAGTGTTCTTATGGACGCACATCATTCCTTATAACTCAAAGTTGTACAGTTAAAACTTACTGCTTTATCCAACTGAAGAGTCTGCACAGAATTTCACCATTTCTGAATATGAAATATCATATTGCACTCGTACAATGTAATTATACAATCATGAATAGATTACAGTAATAGTGTCTATCTAGGCGAAACAGAAAAAGTTCAAACTCATCTTCAACAAATTCAAAATACGGCAGCCAGACTATTTAATCGACAGTAAAGGTCTAAACATATTTCCCCTGCTCTCTATCAACTTCACTTGCCAGCTGTATGGAAAAGAATCATGTTTTAATCTCTCACAGCCGTATGTAATGGGGTATATGTGGCTTCCCTTCCTTTTTTAGCTGCAAAATTGAAATGGCATTTACATGTATAAAACATATGGTCATCCAATCAAATTTTTCTGCATAAAGTCCGTATACAGGACCTTTTTTGTAGCAGCAGCTGGAATTTCATTGCATTTGAACTATGCTCCCAGACAGTGCTGTTCACTTGTAGGAAAGAAGTAAATACCTGGCTCTTCACATTATAGTGTTGCTGTGTTTTTCAAAATGTTGTGTGATAGTTTCTTTAGTGCCCAGAAGCTTTGGCAATAGTGCACTATTCAAATAACCAAAAACATACCTATCACTAGAGTTAAATATAAAATGAGTTTCATCCTACGAAAGCCATGGCTGGAAGGCAAAAGCATATATACAAAAATATGTCTAACACTTTGGAATACACAGTACCTTGACTTGGGTAGCAGGTCTTAGACGCCATAGGAATCGATGTACACTATTTTGCTAACTCACATACTGCATTTTCTAATACGTATAGTAGTAGTACTCACATACTACAAAATGCTATTCACTAACCTTTGAGTAGAGAGCTCTGACTCCACCTCTCCTATTTTTTCTGTGCAGAGATTGCCACACCCATGAGCTGACGTTTTTGTTGTAAATGTGTGAGGAACTGGGGGAGCAGCAGAAAGAGGGAGAATACGTTCCACAATATGGAAGCAGGGAGGGGCTTCAGGAGGGACAAGCTACTACAAACACCCACCTATAAAAGAGTAAGCCCATTGCTATTCACAAACAACATTTCTAAAGCTACTATAATGATAAAAGTCACAAAACAGTGGTAAATGTACTTCAGCCTCACCTTGGAGTAAGGCGAGCACCACGCCCTGGCACTTGCTAGTACTGCAACAGAGTAACAAATAACGGAGACAGGGACATAAAATAACACACCACAGGAAATGATAAATAAATAGAATTATTTTGACTTATGTATATATAATATTGTGTACATATGGTGCAGCTGCACTTTCCACTGAAACAAAAAAAATTGGTTTGCTTAAACCTTTTGACCCTGTGGAAATATTTTCATGAAACTGTGCAATCTATCAATTCAGTCAGCTAAGTTTCAGCACGACAGTGGCAAGTTTCATGAAGATTCACCCACCGGAAAAAGAGCTAGAGTGGGGGGAGAAAAAGTGTATAATTTCTCATTTTAGCTTCCACCAAACACTTTTTGGAAAGATGGAGCAACAAACACTGAATGGATTTTGTCAAAGATACCAATACCACAGTTGTATTCCAACGATATTTATTCCAGTCAAAGATAGAGACACCCAACTCCTCTCAGCCAGGCGCAAGTGTCATCTCTTCTCTCAACCCCTGGAATGTTGACATATAGTCATCAGAATGTTAACATGTCACAATGGCCTCAGCCTGGCTGAGCCTAACTAAGTACAATATGACACATCTCCTCTCTTTACATCAAGCATAAAAATAAAGGCGAAGACAAAACAACATATAATATCACACAACCCCACCACATAAAGTGAAAGACAACCACAATGATGATGAAAACGCATATAAGTAATGCAAGCAAATAAGCATCAAAGATTAAACAACTCTAAACATTTCCTTTCCTTAAACTGGAAATAGAAGGTTGTGTTCTTAGGAAAACACAATATAAGTAATACATACTAATAGGCATGAATGTTTGCTTATACGAACGACTATACTTAAAACAACCCTATGCATTTCTTTTACTTAACCCCTTCGGTGCTGATGACGGAGCGGTTACGTCATGAGCCACGGTTGGCGTGTGCTCATGACGGAACCGCTCTGTCATGGCACCCACCCTTCTGGGAAGCGCTGGCGCCCCCCCCATGGGTAGCCGATTTAGCCCCCACAAAGGGGGATGGCAGCGGAAGAGTTTCCGCTGCCACCCCCGACCCCCCCATGAGAATCTCATGACGTCAGTACGCACAGCGCGCGCTGACGTCATCAGGAAGTCCCAGACGCTCTGGAAACCATTTGCTTCCAGGCGTCGGAGGGAACAAGGTAGGTTTCCTTGTTCCTGGGGGGGTTTGCACAATACATCGAGGCATCGGGGGAGAGGAAAGAGATTTTCCTCTCCCCTGATGTCTCTTTGCAGGGCATTTCTGCTTCACGATCGTGCACAGCGTCGCAATCGTGCAGCGGAAATGCCCCCACTAGCACCAGGAATTAATTTTATTTAAATGGAAGCGACCCCTTGGGCAAAGGTCGCTTCCAAAGGGGAGTATTTTTTTCTGGATGTTTTTCTGCCCCCCCTGGGGGCAAATCAGCCCGTTTTTTCAGCCGTTCTGCCCCCAGGGTGGGCAGAAAACCCCACTAGCCACCAGGGCTTGTTATAGGGCCATAATTATTTAGATGGAAGCGACCCCTTGGGCAAGGGTCGCTTCCAAAGGGGAGCATTTTTTTCTGGATGTTTTTCTGCCCCCCCCCCCCCCGGGGGCAGAACGGTCCGTTTCTTTGGCCTAGGGGGGGGGCAGAAAACCCCACTAGGCACCAGGAATGGCATTTATTTTTAAATGGAAGCGACCCCTTGGGCAAGGGTCGCTTCCAAAGGGGAGCAAATTGTTTGGATGTTTTTTCTGCCCCCCCTGGGGGCAGATTGGCCCGTTTTTTTGGCCTTTCTGCCCCCAGGGGGGGCAGAAAAACCCACTAGCCACCAGGGATTTAACTAGGGATTTTCTAATTTAAATGGAAGCGACCCCTTGGGCAATGGTCGCTTCCAAAGGGGCATAAATTGTGTGCATGTTTTTTCTGCCCCCCGGGGGGGGTGAAAATCCCACTAGGCACCAGGGATGGTATATATTTTCAAATGGAAGCGACCCCTTGGGCAAGGGTCGCTTCCAAAGGGGATCAAATTTATGCCATGTGTTTTCTGCCCCCCCCCTGGGGGCAGATCGGCCCTTTTTTTGGCCTTACTGCCCCCGGGTATTAGGGGGGGGCAGAAAACCCCAGTAGACACCAGGGATTTTCTTTTATAGGTAATGGAAGCGACCCCTTGGCCAAGGGTCGCTTCCAAGGGGGTTAAATTATGTTTGTGTATTTTCTGCCCCCCTACAGATCAGTCCCTTTTTTTGGTCTTTCTGCCCTAGGTGGGAGAGGGAGGCAGAAAACCCTACTAGGATCTATATTTTTTGCAAGGGGGGGCAAATATCTGTCTGCTGTTTTCTGCCCCACCTGGGGGACAGATTGGCCTGGCAGAAAACCCCACCTAATCCCCATTTTGCTCAGCCCTATTTGAAGGCCCATCTGGCAGATTGACCATTTGGGTAGTGACATAGTGTGTTATAATTTTAATTGTATTATTTTTTGTGAAATGTAATTGTAAATTTTTATTTTTCTGTTTTATTCTAGTTCAAGGCTTTTGCTCTTTAGACTGTTCCAGGTTGCGGTTTTGTTACTGGTGGTTCTGCAGCTTGTGTAGTTGCATGTGTTTGGGAAGAGAATTTTTTTGTACTATTTACTCTAAATTAGTTTAATTTCCCTACATGAATGTGTTTTTTTGCAAATGGTGTAATAATAGCAGTATGTTTGGCTTCTGTTTTTGAGTGTCAAAATCTTTTTGCATTAGTGCTCGATGTGTACTTTGTTGTCTTATGAGTAATTGGTTTTGTTTTTTCTTTCTGGTGGGATATCGTTGCTTTTTGCTGTGTCTCTGCAGAGTAGGTGCTGGTGAGTGTAGCTATCTTTGGCAAGAGAGTTATATTGTTTTTGAGTATATAGATATTTGTGCTAAAGCCACACTTTGTTTATTACTTATTTTGCACAGTGTTGGTTGTTGTTGACTTGTTTGTGCAGTCTCCTTTCTTAGTAAGGATAATGGCTAGCCGCAGGATTACTGCTCAGCAGGTTGTTGGTATGCTTTTTGAGTCTTCCTCTGACCATGGTTCAGAGACTGACTCTGCGTCTGAGGCAGAGGAGGGAGGGGAAGATTCAGGCAGTGAGTTTTCTCTCCACATGGAATCATCGGATGATGAAGCTACTCTCAGTGCGGATGAAGCTACTCTTAGTGCGGATGAAGTGCCTATTTTAGAGGAGGACATTGATGTGCCAATAGTGCAGCAAGAGGCATCTGGGATGCAGCTTGGGGCTGCAAGGCTTCCAGTTGGAAGTGATGACCTCTGGGTTGCCCCAGGCATGGTGCAGCCAGCATTGCCAGACTTTATTGGTGTTCCAGGGTGTAGAGTGAATACAGAAAATGTTTTGCCGATACATTTTTTTCAGTTGTTTATGGACGATGTATTTTTGGCAGAGATTGTTGAGCAGACTAATTTGTATGCCGAACAGTTTTTGAGGGACAACAGTGCCAGCCTTAGGCCCCACTCTAGAGCTGCCCGGTGGACTCCCACAAATCTGGAAGAGATGAAGAAGTTCTTGGGTTTAACTTTTTTGATGGGCTTGCTAAGGAAGCCATCAATGTCTTCATATTGGTCTACTAGTCCCTTGATGGCAACGGCTATATTTCCGGCAGTCATGAGTCGTGATAGGTATTTGCTTCTACTTCGGATGCTGCATTTTGTCGATAATGGTTTAGCATTGCCACGAGATCACCCTGAGTGTGACCGTCTTTTTAAGATTCGGCCTGTCATTGATCACTTTGTAGATCGATTTTCTGAGATCTATGCTCCAGGGAAAGAAATAGCAGTGGATGAGTCTTTGGTCTTGTTCAAGGGCCGCTTGGTTTTTAGGCAATACATTCCTAGTAAGAGGGCACACTATGGAATTAAGCTGTATATGCTGTGTGACAGTAGGACTGGATATGTCTCTAATTTCACGGTGTACACCGGTAAGGAATCCAGGATTAACCCCCCTGGTTGTCCGTCCACTTTTGGAGTGACTGAGAAAATTGTGTGGGAACTTGGTAGAGGACTTTTTAACAAAGGTCACCATTTATATGTAGATAACTTCTACACTGGTGTGCGGTTGTTCAGGGAATTGGCCAAAGTGGACACTGTTGCTTGTGGCACAATCCGCTCTAACCGTAAAGGTTTCCCAAAAGAACTTGTTTGTCAAAAGCTTGTGCGGGGACAGTGCGTTGCGTTGCGAGGAACTTCTAGCTGTGAAGTTTTCAGACAGGAGAGATGTCTACATGCTGACTACCACCCATGATGAAAGCACTTCACCTGTGACTGTTTGGAGTCAGGTTGCTGAAGCGCGCAAACCTGTGTGCATTTTAGACTATAATAGGCACATGGGTGGTGTTGATAGAGTAGATCAGAGGTTGGAACCTTACACTGCTCTTCGTAAGGCTTACATTTGGTATAAGAAGTTGGCTATCCATCTTTTCCACTTGGCAACCTTTAATGCTTTTGTTGTATTCAAGGATTCTTGTCCTGAGTCAAAGATGACTTTTGCTAAGTTTCAGGAGTCTGTAATTGGCAGCCTTGTTGTAGTGGAACAGGCAAGTGTTCCTAGAGTTGGAGTGGTGGAGGATGTGGCTAGATTGAAAGATCGCCACTTTCCTAATCACATTCCTCCCACACCCTCAAAAGACTTTCCCAGTAGGAGATGTAGAGTCTCTTGGTGAAGAGGTACGCGGAAGGAGACTCGTATGTACTGCCCCGAGTGTCCTAACCCTGCGCTGTGTGTGCCTGCTTGTTTTAGAATGTACCACACGCAAAATAATTTTTGGGAGCATCCATGAGTGGTAAAGTGAACTGCCTGGTCTCTATTGTTTTATATTTTTTGTTCAGTTTCAAGGTTGGCATTTGTGCAATGTATTTAGTTTCAGATTTTGTGTTAGTAGATTTGTATCTATTTGCAATTTGTTTGTCTTTTCTTTTTTGTATAAAAAATCCTAAATGTGATGGCGGTGTGTGTGCTGGCGATTGGCTGGTGGTGTGCGTGGACTGGCGCTTGGCTGGCGGTGTGCCTGGACTGGCGCTTGGCTGGCGGTGTGCGTGGACTGGCGCTTGGCTGGCGGTATGCGTGGACTGGCGCTTGGCTGGAGGTGTGCCTGGACTGGCGCTTGGCTGGCGGTGTGTGTGGACTGGCGCTTGGCTGGCAGTGTGCCTGGACTGGCGCTTGGCTGGTGGTGTGCCTGGACTGGCGCTTGGCTGGCGGTGTGCCTGGACTGGGGCTTGGCTGGCGGTGTGCCTGGACTGGGGCTTGGCTGGCGGTGTGCCTGGACTGGCGCTTGGCTGGCGGTGTGCCTGGACTGGTGCTTGGCTGGTGGTGTGTGTGGACTGGTGCTCGGCTGGCGGTGTGCTTGGACTGGCGCTTGGCTGGCGGTGTGTGAGTAGTGACTTGCTGCTGGTCACTACACACACTGCTAGCCAAACGCCACTCCACGCAATCCGTGAGCTGGTGTGGTTGCTGTGTCAGGAATGTGGGCGTGTGAAAGTGATGGGCCCTTGTATGGCGCTGTCTGCTGGTGTGAGTGTTTTAATGTGCTGGGCCCGCGGCTGGCGGTGTGAATGGTCTTGTGTGTATCACGTATGAAAGGTCTGTGAATGGCCTGTAAAGCGGTTGGGGCCTTGACGTGGCTTTACAGCTCACTTGCTGCGAGTCACTGGTTCAGTTTTTAGTCCATTCAATTATTGACAGTGCATTTCATTTTTGTGGAATCTTTTGTTAATAAAATTTTATATACTGAACCATCACTCACCCTCGTGCCAAATCCAACCAGTATGTGTGTGTGCTTGAGGAATAGATGGCTGTGCAGTAATCTTTGTCTTTTTTGTCTCTCTGCCAAGGTGTACATTTCCTCTAAGAACCTACCAACTGTAGATATTGTTGTAAACTAAACACCCATGGGAGTACATGGTGATGTCTCCCTTGTGGATCCCAACAAGTTATCTTACCCACAATGTCCTGCAAACGTCAAAATGTGACTGTCACATTTTCCTTGCATTATTGTGCCCAAATTTTCGCTCTGCAGAAAGTAACAACAAATTTCCAACCCCCCAGCATTTCTCCAAGTATCCCAATAGAAATGGTACCTCACTTGTGTGGGTGGGCCAAGTACCCGCGGCAGGGAAAGGCCCAAAACCTATTGAGGCGACATCAAAATTACCTATTGCAAACCAACCGGGTTTTGCAAGGGGGGTCCCATGAGTTTTAGGCCCGGGGCTCGGCGGCCATCTAGAAAAACCTACCAAACCCACACATTTCTGGAAACTAGACACCCGGGGGAGTCCAGCGAGGTATGGCTTGCGTGGTTACCCCAACATTCTCCTACCCAGAATACCCTGCAAACCTCAAATTTCGCTGAAAAAATCTCTTTTTTCTCAAATGTCTGTGTGGGAAAGTTCTGGAATCTGCGTGGATCCACAAATTTCCTCCCACCCAGGGTTCCCCCAGGTCTCCCGATAAAAATGGTACCTCACTCGCGTGGGTGGGTCAAGGACCCGCGACAGGCAAGGGCCCAAAACCTATCGAGGCGACATCAAAATTACCTATCACAAACCAACCTGGTTTTGCAAGGGGGGTCCCATGAGTTTTTGGCCCGGGGCTCGGCGGCCATCTAGGGAAACCTACCAAGCCCACACATTTCTGGAAACTAGACACCCAGGGGAGTCCAGCGAGGTATGGCTTGCGTGGGTCCCCCAACATTCTCCTACCTGGAATCCCCTGCAAACCTCAAATTCCGCAGAAACAAATCACTTTTTTCTCAAATTTCTGTGTGGGAAAGTTCTGGAATCTGCGTGGATCCACAAATTTCCTCCCACCCAGCGTTCCCCCAGGTCTCCCGATAAAAATGGTACCTCACTTGTGTGGGTAGGCATAGTGGCTGCAACAGGAAATGGCCCAAATCGTACCGTGGAGACTTCAAAATTACCTATAACAAAACTACCTGGTTTTGGGGGGGGGGGCACCTGGGGTTTTGGCCCCGGGCTCGGCGGCCATCTTGGGAAAGTACCAAACCCAAACATTTCTGAAAACTAGACACCCGGGGGAGTCCAATGAGGTATGGCTTGCGTATGATGCGCTTTTAAATAATTTAGTAGAAATGAAAAAGAAAATTACAAGAAAAATAAGGAGGCTCCAAAGAGGCACTTTTTAGTCAAATATTGATCTTATTTTACACTCTCAACAAATTCTGTCATTTTAGAAATCACCGTGATGATATCAACAGCCCTGACAGAAAAAATTGAATATGAGTTACAGAACAAAAACACCACTTTTTAATACAAATCATTCCATGCCGCATAAAAATACCAATCAGACTCAAGTCGAGGGATGCCCTCTTTCTTAGAAGACAACAAACAAAGGTCAATGTTTTTACTTGTTTTACATCCTCCATTTCTTTCAATTATCTTCTACCTGTCTACTATCCATCAAAGGAATCAGAAAATTACATACAATGGTGCACCATCATCCAACGTACTGTGTAAATATGATACAGAATTCTTGGTCCTTTGGTCACACCCAGTACTTAATGCCTACTTTCATTGGGCTCTGTCCCTGACACATGGGAAGGCTCCATCTTACACGTGTTATCTAAAACGGGAGACAGAGCCAATCCATGTCATTAGCACCTAATTGCCCCTTTTAATATTTGATTCAAGCCTGCTCCAGGCTAGGATTCAATGGAAATGAATCCAAGCTGCTCACTGATCTTGAAAACTGGGATGAGGAGAAAATTAATATCTCTTTCTATCAAACATGGTTTGGGCAAAATTGCTGCAGTGAAGATAATTTAATAGCTTTTATCCTTATGTCCCATCACTGTATTGACAAGCAATGCATTTTGTTATATGCGTGTTTTATTGACTATACTGCAGCGTTTGTTGTTGTTGAAAGAAGGATTTTATGGATAATTTGAAAGATTGAGGAATTCCAAACACAGTTACTCAGAGAAATCCTTTCCTTACTCAACACCATTTGGGTCATAATTGAAGAAGGTGGTGGCACTTGCATTTCTAACCAGGGACCTACTAACAGGTGTTAGAAACAAGGCTGCTGTCTATTCTCCCTCTATAAAGCTGACATTGGTATAGCATTAACTCAGGCCCGAGTATTCACCCCAAAATCTGACAATCAACATATTTAAATATCACATTATATAGTTCATCTAATTATCCTGTATCCGATAGGCCTGCAAAGGGCATTGAATTCACATGAAATCTAGAACATCAATAAATTATTATAGGCCAACCTGAGCAAGGTAAAGATTATGGTCCTTGGCACAGACATCAAGAACTCCAACAGGAAACGGTGCCTGGGCAAGAGTAACATTTTTAATTACAACTATGGGCCCAATTCCGAAGTCATTCAGAAGGGCTCTGACTCAGATTCGTGTTTGCCGAATCCGATCGGGAAGCCCTTTTTTCCGACCGAATTGGACACACTTCCCAACGACCGATTCCGATACCTGGAAAATGTTAGGGATGACCGAATCGGTTCCGAAAGGCATTTGGGCAGGTCGCATCTTTCGGAGACGAATCGTACAGCTCTATGGACTCAGTTTTCCGAGCGAGTGAGTACAATGACCGATTTGGACAGCTGTTCTGAATCAGTTTCTCCAGAAAGAATTGGCTGCCAGAATCGTTCTTTGGGGGCCCATAGCAGGCCACCTTCACCCTGGGCCCTCCTAATCGGGCCCGCTGGGGTACCCAAGGGACCCCCCATTTCAAACCATGCACAGTGTGGCAGGCACCCTGGGGTGCCCGACACATGGTACAAGGTTTTCCCCAGCCACCCCTTTCTTCAATGGGAGCCTTTGTTCTCATTCAGAACACAGGCTCCCATTGAAGTCAATGGGAGTCCGACCAACTCGTATCCGTAAGCATCCGGATGCATCCAAATCGCTTGGTCGGACTCCCCAGAGCCGAGTCATTCAGAAAGCATTCCGGAACCGATTCGGTCGGAATGCTTTCCGAACGACATCGGAATCGACCCTATGTCTGGTATACAGAAAAACTCTCACCAAGATACAAAAGATCAACAGTAAAAGTGATCAAGGTCAAATTTATCCCGTCCCCAGAATATGGTAAGAGAGCTACACTCAACAGACTGGCTTAATTTCTTGACTCATTACAGTGCAATATGTTCAGAAGGATATTTCAACTACCACAATTCAACCACGGGATGCTGATTCACCTAGAGAGTGTGCTCCTCAAGCAAGATCAGCAAACATCTTTCCCTAAATATTCTTACAGACTATAACTGGGAAAGCCAGGCATTTTAAAAGCAGCCCAATATACAACAATTTGTTTGAAAAATCAATTGTCAAATCCCTGGAAAAAATCTGTTAATTCAGCCTATGCCATTAATGAATGAACTCTATCTAGGTTCAGAACATCCTACTCATTATTTAAAGTAGAATTCAAGACACCACTCGTCTTAATGTCATGAGCGGTTGACTACATTGAACTCTTGCAACATAGGTTTTGCTACATTCTGTTTAATTTTTATAACATCTTATCAAAATAGCCATAACTTTCAGAAACCCTTAAGCTACATTGTAGACAGAACATCATCCCATGAAATTGTAGAGAGCTTGATTCTCAAAGACGCTAGCAGAGCTATTATCCATCTTAACTGGGATACTGTTATTTGTAGACTCTGTTACTGTGAAAGAGTTACTCTTGCACTTTGTATGCTGCTGCCCAAGCCTATACTCAGAAAGACCTAAATTGTTTTATCCCATATGTTTAGCTTACACAATCAGGAGCTGTATGGAATCACTGAACCTCTGTCTAAACACTAAGAATACAATTGATTAAAAAGGCCAACAAAAGTTTTTGGTACTATGTTTAGAAATTTTTTAACAAATATTAGATCTGGAAAATATTGTTTTTTCCTGCTTTTTTCTTTTAGGTTTTAAAGGATTAGCATTCCCCGACTCTGAAAGTCATGGCACTAACACATGTTTATCGTTTTAAGTTTATATGGTCTTTGGAAAAAATCTAAAAGACAAAATATGAGGACAACATTTTTTGTCATGAATATTGAGCACAAAAATATTCTGAAGGCATTTATTAATATATTTGTTTAAGATGTTTGATTAATTGAAATCATTACATCAGGTTTTGCCACTCCCCACCCTTCCAAGGTTACGAAAGCCCTCTCTTTACACAGTGTTTAAAAATGTTTGCGCATATCCTTTCTAACACCAGTTTAAGTAATCCGAAACTTTAACTGTCCAACACTTCCCAGATCAGTATATTGTAAAAGACATAGCCATAATCAAAACACACAGTATCAAAGCAAGCAATCTAATAATACTTTAATTAAAAGTGCACTATTTCCATTATTGCACTATTCCAATTATTGTGCCTAAACCCCCCCTCCAGCAAGGTGCAGGTCCTGATCAAGAAATATGAACCTTAGTCCAATATGTGTGTTGCTCTTGGTACCAATCTTGTTGTTTCTTTTAGACTTAATGTGCAAATTCATTTTTAATTTCAACGATTAACTCTACACATATACACTCTGAAAATATATATATATATATTTGTATCTTCGAGATACGTAGATGTGGAGTTAACAATATTAAATGTGGAGATAACAATAGTTCATCTATACATACTTATTTCCATTTATCTTCTCGATATTTTGGACCTTGACATTTTTGAGACAATACTCTATCCACACAATAATTATAACTTTTGTATTCTATCAGTAGACTGTTTATATTCTCTCTTATACATTTTGCCACACTTTGCCTTGACTTAGTATACTATGTACAAAGTCAGGCTGAGACAATATCTTTCATGGAGGGACACATCTCCAACCACATGAATAACAGTTACTTAATATCACAGATACATATACGTATGCACAGAGAAACACACATATATACATACATACACACACCACTTCCACAGTAAAACAAACAAGGTCAATATCGGTCTTCACTCTCAATGTATTCTATGCTGTTGTTCATTAGAGGGCTATTAATGACTAGTCATCACATACTTCCACTCTATCTCCAGTAGTCCCACAGTTTAATGACTCACTTCTGGTTATTGATGACACTGCATTTCTGGCTACGTTTTTACAGTGATTTTTATGATCGAAATAGTACTGTTTGTAAAGTAAATAACCTCCATGTGAGTTTGCTTAATTGAGAGTGGAGACAGGAGGTCATTTGGCAGTTACATCTGGTTATCAGATTGTGTGTTTGTGTCTGAGTGTGTGGCCCTGCCATTGGTTTTATTCACAGAAATTCCAAGGATACTAAGATTTGTAATACTTCAATCTTCAAATCGACTAGACCCTCCAAATTCTATACTATGCTGGACTACACTTCAGAGAGCTACTTCCAGAGTACTAAATAGCTACTAGTAGATCTTGGGCTACACGTTGGAGACCTTTGGTTCACACAGTAATTACGAGCCTCTTAAAGAGAGCCATAGTGCTGGATGTTAATTTTGCTCCCCAAAGTTAACAGTACTCTGGCTAACGTTAATTTGAAGGGTGGGGTCAATATAATGGAAATTGTTTTTTGAACCCAGGCAATCTCTTGTTTAAAGTAGAATTAAGTGCTATAGCTTTTTTCCTTGGATAGCCTCCGGGGCCCTGTGTGGACCATGCTGTGACATGTTAATATGTGTGAATGGCTTAGGCTGTTAGACTAATATATGTTCAGACCAAGCTGTCTCAGATGTATGGTGAGGCCAGACTGCAACTGATGTCTGATATTTCAGTTTAGGTCAGGTTGTGTATGACTTTATGTCAGTCACACTGCCTTTACTCTACCATCCCAATTTAGAGATGTCCAGAGGCCATACTGACATTTCTATAGTTTGACAGGAACAGCTGTCTTAGCGATTCCTGTTAATGTTGGAAAGGTTTGAAGGATGGCTTTTTCAAACAGGACAGCCATATGTCAAATTTTTGCACAGCTTTATATTTCTAAGAAAACAAATCCCAATCCCGGAGTTTGTTTTTGAAAAAAAATCTAATGATACTCATTGTGTGGGGGTCATTTTTTTTACTGCCCCTCACCACCAAGATATACCTTGTGGGGACAGTGTCAGACATCGGCATTGATTGCATGCACTTTACGGGCTGGTTAAGACACCCCCCCGAACTGTGGTATTGTTCGTATGACTACATCTCCCATAATGCCCTGAGATACGCGTCAGTGGGCCTTTAACCGGACACTATATAAGCCCCACCCAAACCGCATTCAGGTGCTTGTCAATCCGGATCAGCCCTGTGAACCATCGAGACGCTAAGGAGGAACGTAGCAGTCTACAGACGAACTCTTAAGCACCGAGACCTTTACACGCCGCGTTGGTGCGCGGCCCGTGGTACCTAGAAAAGCGCCGGAGTGCGCGCTCTGAATCTGGGGTAAGTCAACCACGACATTTCCTGATTAAGTAGAAGCTCTGCTTCTTTACAAGTTTGTGCCAGAATACGGCATCTTTATGTAAAATAACTCCAGCGCTGGTGTGCGCGTTAGAGCCGTTGGAAAGGCTATCGCGGCATTACATACGTTTATGGTTTTGTTTCCTTGCCAAAAAACCCGACAAGAACAAGAAGAGCAGTTTTGAGCTCCAACTTACGTTTCCATTTTCCCTGATGATTTTTGACCTGAACCTCCTTGCGCTTGGAGCCGTTGAAAGGCTCGGAGAGCGACGTTCTCTTTATCCTGTGACTGTAGCAAACCATTCCTAGTAAGAGTGCGCTTGGAGCCGTTGAAAGGCTCGGAGAGCGACGCTAGTCTAGAGGGGAGTGGCGGTCACCAGCCAGGACGTGGTAATGAGTAAAAAGATACTTACCTGTAAGTGTTAGAACTGGTAGATACCAATCAGACCTATACTCCTCTGCTAGATTCCTAGTTGTCCATTACAGTATGTTTATCTTTTGTTTTCAGAGCACACGAGTCAGGCAGCTGGAGTGAAGCTCCCAACTCTGAGCCTGTTCTCCCGAGGGTGTTTACAGCCACATTGCTACCTGTTTCTTCTTCTCCTTATTTACTTTTCCCTTTTTCCCCCGAGGTGGTGTTACTTGTTGAGCGGTTTTGTGGCTCACAGGGAATTCCATTTGTGGGGATAGGGTTACTAGCATCATTCATCGCTCCTGCTGTATCCGGCATATAAGGTTAGTGGTTAACCTGTCTGTGTTCTGACAGATTGACAAGCCCACGAATACCTACAGCCTGAGCGATGGATACGAACACTATTCTTACCACAGTGTTAGAAACCTTAACTGTTTTGAGGATGGAGGTGGAGGCCTTTAGAGGTGAGAGTCTAGAACTCAAAACCGAGATGGCCACCATGAGGCGGGAAGTAGCGGGCCTCTCTCGCCAGGCCCCTGCTGGGACCAAGGGGGGTTCCTATATCAAAGATTGGACTCTACCACCCCCATCTTCGTCACAAGACCCTGTATCAAGATGGGGAGCCCAGGCAGTAAAAGGGGGACAACCAGACACCGGGTTCTTCTCTCATCCGTCTGTTGCCACACCTTCTCAGACAGGCCCTTCCTCCATACAAGTCATACAACCCTTACAGATACCCCTTGCCCCTCCTGAGCGATTCTTTGGAGATCCAAAGAAATTTGGGGTCTTTTTGGGTCAGTGCAAACTGCATTTCCTATGTAAACCTACTGTATTCTCTAATGACCAAGCCAAGACGGCTTTTGTAATGTCGTACTTGGGAGGCAACGCTGCTAGCTGGTCTTTTCCTCTGATAGAAAGAGACGACCCCGTTCTATACAATTTTTCGGACTTCTGTGGGGCCATGCGCAGGTTGTTTGATCGAAAGGCACATCAATTATCGCTGGACAAAGAGCTTCTTTCCCTTAAACAAGGCACACAGGACCTGCTTAGCTATATAACCGCCTTTAACAGACTAGTTGTGGAAACGGAATGGCCACTGGAGAAAAGAACCTCTTTGTTCTACCAAGGGTTAAGAGGTGAGCTTAAGGACGTATTGGCCCAAGTAGTACAGATGCCCGCTACCTGTGACGAATTGATAGACTTAACCGTACAGTTGGACCATAGACTTCAGGAAAGGAAAGGAGACAAACAACGTGCTGACACCCGGTTTCTTCCCTTTCGCCCAAAACCTGTACTGGATGAACGGCCGACCCCGATGGAAGGGTCCGAACCCATGCAAATCGGCGGAACAAGAGGGCCCCTTAGTCTGGCCGAAAGGGAGAAAAGAAGGAGGCAAAAACTATGTCTGTATTGCGGAAAACCAGGCCACTTTATCAGAGACTGCAAGGCCCGAACACAGACGGTGGTTAAGGGAAACGCAGGAACCAAGAGCCAATATGTAGTGGAACGTACCTTGGAGAACCAGGGAAACTGACATGCCCGAACAAGAATGAGACCCCTTGTTTGAGGCCTAGTGAGAAAGAGGTCTTTCCTGCAGTGGCCAACACCATACAAACCTCAGTAGCCCATATGAACGTCTGCGTTTTGTTGGACTTGCCCATTGGGTCATCAATTGTGGTTCATGCACTGTTGGATTCGGGGGCTACAGGCAATTTCATAGATCAACGGTATGCCCAAGAACTTAGTATTCCGTGTGATCGAAAAGAGACACCTGAGAAGGTAAAAGCGGTGGATGGCACAGCCCTGACGTCAGGCCCGGTACGTTTTCACACACGACCTATACGGATGCAAATTGGAGCCAGACATGTGGAGTATATACAGTTTGATTTAATCGATGCCCCCATTTTAAGCTCATATTGGGGATGCCCTGGCTAACGCTTCATGACCCCTTGGTTCAATGGGCAGCTCGTACCGTCACAATGAATTCTGCCTTTTGCCGAGAACACTGCTCAAAAGACACTGCTAAAATAGTTCAAATGGAAACCAGTCCAGCGGGTCAGCTTGCTAGTGCTTGTAAAGAACAGTTTGTGTGTTGTGCCACTACCTTACCAGAAGAGTACGAAAGATTCCATGCCATCTTTGATAAACAAGAAGCTGGAAGATTACCCCCACATAGGGACTATGATTGTGTAATAGAACTGGAGGCAGGAGCCAGCATACCCTGTAGTAGGATATACGCTTTGACGGAGACTGAAACTACTTACCTGAAGCAGTACCTAGACGAAATGTTATCATCCGGGTTCATACGTCCTTCTTCGTCTCCAGCCTCCTCCCCGATCTTTTTCATACCAAAGAAGGAGGGTGGCTTAAGGGCTTGCATCGACTATAGGGCGATCAATAGCGCTACCATTAAGAACAGGTATCCTCTACCATTAATCCCCGTGCTGTTGGATCAGTTAAAAACAGCGAAAATATTCACCAAACTAGACCTTCGGGGAGCCTACCACCTGGTGAGAGTGAGACGAGGAGACGAGTGGAAGACCGCCTTCAGGACAAAGTTTGGGTTGTATGAGTACCGGGTTATGCCCTTCGGTCTCTGCAACGCCCCCGCCGCATTCCAATTCTTCATGGATGAAGTGTTGAGAGGTCTCCTGGATGTATCGTGCATCGTTTATATAGACGATATACTGGTTTACTCAACTTCCAAATAGGAGCATGTTGGTCACGTTACTGCAGTGTTGGAACGTTTGCAAAAATATGCACTCTACGCCAAGCTGGAGAAAAGCTTGTTCCATACCTCTGAGGTGGAGTTCTTGGGCTACATCATAGGGCCTGGTGGACTATGTATGGACGACAAGAAAACACAGGCTATCATCCGATGGGAATCTCCTTCCAGTGTAAAAGCCTTGCAGAGCTTTTTAGGCTTCGCAAACTTTTACCGGCGCTTTATCAGAGGGTTCTCTAATATAATTCAACCCCTAACACATCTACTGCGGAAGGGAGCATCATTCCTCTGGACTGAGCCTGCTGAAGCAGCCTTTCAAACATTAAAAAGTTGCTTTACGAAAGCCCCTGTCTTGCGCCATCCCGATGCGAGTCGTCCTTTCGTGGTGGAAACAGATGCGTCCTACTACGCGATAGGGGGCGTTCTTTCCCAAAGACATCCTGAGACAGGTCAGCTGCATCCCGTTGCCTTCTTCTCCAAGAAATTATCTTCCTGTGAGGTTAATTATAGCATTACGGACAAAGAGCTCTTGGCTATAAAGAGGGCGTGTGAGGAATGGAGGCATCATCTGTTGGGGGCTAGACACACTGTCGAGATATACACCGATCATAGGAATCTATTGTTCCTGAAAACTGCCAGAGCCTTGACTCCCAGACAACTTCGATGGACTTTATTCTTCTCTGATTACGACTTTGTAATCAAGTATCGACCAGGGCCGCAAAACGGGAAAGCAGACGCTCTGTCACGACCATGTCTCCCCCTCGACACTTGCCAAGTACCAGCTGAGGAAAACCCTGTTATATTGCAGAACGCCTCCTTTCCGGTGGATCAACAAGTGTCGGCCACGATGCATGCCTTTATCGAGGAAGTAAGAAAACAAACTACCGGGACAGAAGAGCTAGTGTGGGTAGCTGAAGACCCACAACACCGTTCATCTCGCCATCGCCTACTGTATCATGACAAAAGGCTGTATCTACCAACAGCGCCGTTACAGCAACAGGCCTTGCGATGGGTTCATGATTCCACTCTGGGGGCCATTTAGGAACGTTCAAGACCACACAAGCAATGAACAGACACTTCTGGTGGGCGTCCTTACGAGCTGACACCGCAGCGTACGTATCGGAATGTGCCGTTTGTGTTCAAGGAAAGGCTCAACACAAAAAACCAAGCGGACTGCTTCACCCCATCCCTATTCCTCCGGCACCTTGGCACACGCTGTCTATGGACTTCATAGTAGACATGCCTCCTAGTTTAGGAAATAACACCATTTTAGTTCTTATAGACCATTTGACCAAGATGGGTCACTTCATCGCCATGAAGACGTTGCCCACAGCCGTGGTGTTGGCTCAAACGTTTCTGCAGCATGTGGTACGTTTACATGGGATCCCAGCGATTATCATTACCGACAGAGGAACGCAATTCACTTCAAAGTTTTGGAAGGCGCTGTGTGACATAATGAAGGTGGAAGCCCGTCTGTCTACTAGTTATCATCCACAGACAGACGGCAAAACGGAGAGGCTGAACCAAACCTTGGAGCAATATCTCAGGTGCTTCACGTTACTTCACGAGGAAGAATGGAGCACGCTTCTGTGGATGGCTGAGTTTGCGTATAATAACGCTGAACACTCCTCTCTAGGTTGTTCCCCCTTCTTTTGTTTGACTGGTTACCATCCAAACATGTTACCCTTTGAGTGGCCCGTACACACTAACCACCCTACCATCCAAGAACACCATGCACATTTAAGGGCAGTGTTGAGGTCGGCCAAGACACAGTTAGCTACCGCCCAACTGCGTGACAAACTTTACGCAGATAAAAAGCGATCCCCAGGGCCTTCCTATAAGATAGGTGACAAAGTATGGCTGGACACAAAACACCTGAGAATAAAAGGGAACACACGTCTGAAACCTAAGTTCGTGGGCCCCTATCCTATTGTGGGCATAGTGAATCCTGTGGCGATGAAACTGTTACTTCCCTCCTCCTGGCACATTCACCCTGTGTTCCATGTGTCACTGTTAAGGCCCTGCAACCCTCACACTAGATTGATCCCAAAACCACAGCCCCTAGATGTAGATGGTCAAGAGGAGTATGAGGTGAGGGAGGTGCTCGATTCCAAATGCATAAGGGGTAAGGTGCATTATCTCATTGATTGGAAGGGTTATGGTCCCGAGGATCGATCGTGGGAACCGGTGTCTAATCTTCATTGCCCTGGCCTGTTAAGACGCTTTCATGCCAGGTATCCCACCAAACCTGGTGAACCGTCGAGACGCCGGCCGTTGAGAGGGGGTTCTGTCAGACATCGGCATTGATTGCATGCACTTTACGGGCTGGTTAAGACACCCCCCGAACTGTGGTATTGTTCGTATGACTACATCTCCCATAATGCCCTGAGATACGCGTCAGTGGGCCTTTAACCGGACACTATATAAGCCCCACCCAAACCGCATTCAGGTGCTTGTCAATCCGGATCAGCCCTGTGAACCATCGAGACGCTAAGGAGGAACGTAGCAGTCTACAGACGAACTCTTAAGCACCGAGACCTTTACACGCCGCGTTGGTGCGCGGCCCGTGGTACCTAGAAAAGCGCCGGAGTGCGCGCTCTGAATCTGGGGTAAGTCAACCACGACATTTCCTGATTACGTAGAAGCTCTGCTTCTTTACAAGTTTGTGCCAGAATACGGCATCTTTATGTAAAATAACTCCAGCGCTGGTGTGCGCGTTAGAGCCGTTGGAAAGGCTATCGCGGCATTACATACGTTTATGGTTTTGTTTCCTTGCCAAAAACCCGACAAGAACAAGAAGAGCAGTTTTGAGCTCCAACTTACGTTTCCATTTTCCCTGATGATTTTTGACCTGAACCTCCTTGCGCTTGGAGCCGTTGAAAGGCTCGGAGAGCGACGTTCTCTTTATCCTGTGACTGTAGCAAACCATTCCTAGTAAGAGTGCGCTTGGAGCCGTTGAAAGGCTCGGAGAGCGACGCTAGTCTAGAGGGGAGTGGCGGTCACCAGCCAGGACGTGGTAATGAGTAAAAAAGATACTTACCGGTAAGTGTTAGAACTGGTAGATACCAATCAGACCTATACTCCTCTGCTAGATTCCTAGTTGTCCATTACAGTATGTTTATCTTTTGTTTTCAGAGCACACGAGTCAGGCAGCTGGAGTGAAGCTCCCAACTCTGAGCCTGTTCTCCCGAGGGTGTTTACAGCCACATTGCTACCTGTTTCTTCTTCTCCTTATTTACTTTTCCCTTTTTTCCCCCGAGGTGGTGTTACTTGTTGATCGGTTTTGTGGCTCACAGGGAATTCCATTTGTGGGGATAGGGTTACTAGCATCATTCATCGCTCTTGCTGTATCCGGCATATAAGGTTAGTGGTTAACCTGTCTGTGTTCTGACAGACAGGAAGAAGAAATGCCTTGCAACCCCCTGCTCTCAAAAGGTCCGTGGGTTGGATGGCTTACCTCAAATGGCTCCTACTCTCTTGGTCCGTTGGATACAGTTTTGCACTGATGGAGTCCACCCGGCATTTCACTTAAATGTACATGTTGGTGAGTGGACCAAAAGCTTTGAGGAGAAGGTACTCTATCGCCATTGCAACGTAATACCTTCTGTTCCAAAAACAAAATCAGCCATTCTAAATCAAGCAATGCACAGGCTGTATCCAGAAATGTTTCACTAGAGTTGGCATTGCGCCATGTCCATTTTAAGTCATTGGTTTTGAGGTAGAAAGCTCTGTGCATGAAAAGTTCAAATTTTGCTCCTATAGTAATTATGTCGACCAGCGACTTTTGGCATTGTTGCCTGGTCCCAAATGCAACGTTTGGATTTAGAGCCTGATTTAGAGTTTGTTGGAAGGGTACTCCATCACAAACGTGCTGGATATCCAGTCCACCTTGTTGTAAGTCATTATAATTGTAATGCACTTGTAAAAAGGTGGACAAGGTATCCATCACATTTGTAGTGTAGTACCTGTTCATCAAACTCTAAATTAGGTTGCTGGTTTCTTTTTGGACATTAGATTCCTCCAGCGGGGCAAGGTGGCATGTTATATTTGAATAGGACTCATGAGACCAGTTACCTTCTCACCAAGGCCCTGCTGAATCAGATTTATTGCGCCAAAGAAGTGACAAAGAGGACAAACCTGTTTCTTCAGCCCAGGAAGGTCACACATTCACGAGATTTGCTATGGTGGTAGGTCCCAGTCCATCAGAGGTCTGGAAGTCCAAAAAGTTTCTAAGTCCCATTTTTGCAGATGTCATTCTCTTTCTCCCATAAACAATAAAATTCAAGCTGGAGAAACCATCCTCCTTTGTGCAGATCCTATTTGCCTACACGGAGAGCTGGTTATGGAATTCAGCAGTACTCTTCTTTGTGGTCACTCAAAACCATTCCAGGGAGGAGATTCCCTCCCACATTGTTTTTGTGCAGACGTGGCTGGGGGACAAAGGGCAGCCTTCTCCAGGCTCCACCTTACATTTACTTGTTAAGTACATTTTTGGTCCAACCCTACTAGCCTTCCGGTAAGGGTAAGAAAAACACCTCCCCAGATCAAGGCCATTATTACTGCACTGGGAGCAGTTTTTACAGATTATGAATGCCAAGGAGTGGCTTGGCATCTGCTGTAGAGCTAGTGCAAATTAGCATCCCAGATTTTTAGGCAGGGAACAGGTAACTTTCTAAAAATTACTTTAAATAAATATTTGCTAAATATTCAATATTATCAATGTATTGGTTTTTCAATAAACATGGAACATCTTTGCATGATTTTAGTACAAATTACCTGTCAATAGTTACAAATTAAAGTATATAATCTTTACTTTGACATTTTCTTGAATTCTGCTGGTGCCTTGTTAGTGGAAAAAAATCTTTTGTGGCCAACATATACCCAGTAAAGAATGCCTGGGACTAGAGACACAGCTACTTTTTTGAAGATGCAAGTTTTCAGAGACTTAAAAAATGTCATGTGATTGGGCTCACCCTGCAGGTTTAATGCTATTATATACCTTGTGGGTGAGAAAAGCAAATGATCTCCTCCCCTTACGCTCATACTTAAGTTGAGGAACATCAGTAGAAGAGCATCAGCAGATATTAAAGGTCTGTTTGGAATGTATCTTATTTAATGGCAGACAGTGTAAACTGTGGACTATATTTGAGTGACTGTGCTGTTTCAATTCACAGCATGCAGAATCTTAACTGCCCTTTTCTGAACATGTTGCAAGCAGGGCCAAAGTTTTAGTAGGTCGCCCAAAATATAGTGCATTGCAGTAGTCTACCCGGGAAAGAATGGTAGCACTATGTTTCGCACCTAGGTTAGCACCCAAAATGAAAAAACAGGACACAAAATTTGCATTGACTTGCTTTTAGAAAGTGACCTAAATGTTTATGAAGAAACACATTGTTTTAGCAGAAGCTGCCGGTGTAGGAGGCCCTTGCAATTTGGAAGGCCACCAATTTCAAATAAGTTATTGACAAAGGATCGAAAGTCAGAAGTTGGGTTTTATCCCTATTAAATTTCAAGGCATTTTTGCACAGCCAATGGTCCATACAGGCAGGAAAAGTAATCCCAGACATAGATTCAGCTATCAAGTTGACTACAATTTGTGAATTGTTTGAGTATATCATAATGAAAAGGTCAACTCTCTATGTCAGCCTATTTAAAGGGGAGATGTATAAATTAAACAATGGGGGATTCAAATGCCTATCAGTCACAGGTGGAACATGGCAATATTATATTGATTCCGGTACCCTACCATATGGGCAGCAAGATGTACTAATAAGTGACTTATCAATATTTAAAAGCTAGGTTTCCTCCCTTTCAAAAACGGTTATAGTGACATGTGTAACAGAAAACATTTTAAGCTGCTACAGTTTGGCAATACATGGAAGGGCTGAATCATATTTTTCAGGCCCATCTGTGGATGGCACAATGTGTAGATTAGTCCACAGGTGGAATTTAACTTCCAGGGCCTGGGTTCATTTTCTATCCCTATACTAGAGCCTTTTAGAGAAGTTAAATAAGTCATTTAAGTTAAGGATAAGCTCATATACATGCGTTAAAAGTGGAAGCACAGGATATTTAGTCTTTTAAGTAGGGATAATGTGCACATAGGTCTAAATCCAGCAAAAGACATTGGGCACACATTGGGGGGAACCACATAAAAGAAGGTAATTATCTGCAGTACTTATTGAGAATTGCAGTTGTTCATATCTTCTCATTGTGTTAATATTGTTTTCTTAAATAGTTTTTATGACATTTCTGTTATTAAATAAGAATATACATAATTTGGGCAATGCTGATGATGGTGCAATGCAATCCTCATGTTAATGTGATAATTTATTCACACGGCTGCATGTTATGAGGTGCTATCAAATCTAACGTGTCTAATCTTAAAATAAACTCCTTCACCACTGATTTATCGTTTGTGTGGGCTAATAATGTAACTCCTTTTTATTTGTTTTTTATATGTATTTACTTATAGTTTATATACTTAGCCACAAAAAAGTGTTAAAAGCAGTTTGAAGTTATTTACTTCTTTTTTATTAGAAAACACATTTTAGAAAAGCAGTGAACATTTCATTAACGTAAACTCTCACCTCTGGTAACAATACATCAATCATGAGTGATGTATTTTGGCAAAGTAGTGAAAAATGTAGAACTTTTTTAATTTGTTCCATTAGACGTCTTGCCTGCATTACAAAATAATCATAATATAACAGTTTCTGTTTTAGGGACATAGTTTAATTTACTAAATCAGTCACAAAGTGTGGTTGATAAATATAATATTTTACTCACATCATTTTCATTGAATATTGTCATCCTCATCTTTAATTCTTGTTTTAATTTTGGCATAAACGTAGGGTTTGAGAAAAGGAACATTCAATTTGATTTCTTTTTACCCTTGATAATATTGTTTGCATGTTCCTATTAACGATAAAAGACAAATCGACAATTGGAAAGTCAATGTTTCTCAACTTTGACCTCATTATCACATGGCAGGTAGCTGACAATGTTCAAAATGTTTATTTTCTGCTGTCTTTAACTAACCAATTTTATACATTTTAACTACAGTCAGCTCTACATCATTTTACTTATTGAAAATACTTGTACAGAATCAACTTTATTTACTATGAGCACAAGCTACAAAGATCATGATTAAATGTACTCTTGTACTCTTGACTTCCCCAAAAATGGACTACGTTAGGAGTAAGACAACTTGTACATGTAACTCAAGAGTAAACCAGGGGTGATGCAAGAATAGTTTACATATAATCATAGCAAAGGTTTTGTGTATCAGTCCCGATGAAAATGTATGCCTATTCTAACAGGGGCGGCTCCTCCACTAGGGTGGAGGAGCATTGCCTCACTGCTTTCTCGCAGTGCGAGAAGCAGAAACATAAAATGGTAATAACTTTCCGTTATTAGCATTTTATGTTTGGTTGCGGGTGGGTGGATGGGCGGCACAGCTTTGCAGCAGGGTAGGGGAGGAACGGTGTGCCTGCCCACTCCCGAGTGTGCAAACACTGTTTGGTCGGCCCCCTAGGGCCGCCCAAACCAGTCATGCGCACTCTTCCCTTCACCATGCAGGCTGCAACACAGCCTGCATGGAGAACAGGGCCTCCCCATAAGCCGCTGGCTGGGCGGCATCTGACCCAATCGCAACGCTGCTTGCAGTGTTGTGATTGGTTTAGTGGAGGGAGCCTGACTGCCTGCTTTTGCTTCCTGTTACTGCCGGAGGTAGGAGAGCAGGAACAGAGAAGATGCTGGACCCGGCTGGCGGAAAGGTCAATTTAATTTGACCCCACCCGTGAGCCATGCCGGCTGCAACTATATTCCAATTACTCCTTTATCTATTCAGTTATGTATGAGCCACTTTTACGTTTAATATATACATATTAAAGTTGTTGTAACTCAATATAAGTTAATACCTGCTTTTCTAAACTTTGCTGAAGGATTAGCAATGAAATTGCACCAGGCACCCAGATACTAATCCCACCCTAATAATGTTGCTATTTGTTGACATCCTGCTGGGTATGTTACTATATTAATGATTTTATAACTTAATAGAATCATTCAGTAATATCTCAAATTTATCTTAAATTTACTCTGGTCTCTGGTTGAATTTCTGAGTGATTCCCTTTCATTCTCATATCTTCTGCGTAACCCTATTTCATGGGTCATACCTTCATATTCTATTCCTATTTTGATAGCTTAACTAGTCTTTTCAAAACTCTGCTGGCATTACCAGCCAGTACAGCCTTGCCTGCGTGATCATACTCTTATTTTTCTTACAAATGCTACCTACATAGCACTATGTGACTCTCTAGCGAATTACTTTTTTGAAAAAGTAAATGATGTTTACTCTAAATTCGCATCCAAGGCCAACACTGCCAACCAGTTCTTAACAAGGGATACCACTGAATTCTCCTTACTACAATTTGATAACACCACACCTGATCAGATTGCAAACCTAATCTCTTCTGTGAAATCAGGCTCTGCTACTGACCCTTGTCCTCCGGCTGTACTTTTACCAGTCACAGAACATGTAGCACCTGTTCTATCTAGCATTTGTAATACTATGTTTGCTTCAGGCATATACCCCACGGCCTGGAAGAAAACTATTATAAAACCACTGCTAAAAAAGCAAACTTAGACCCTAATGACACAAAAATTACAGGCCGATAGCCAGCTTGCCTTTCCCAGCCAAAATCTTTGAAAAGGTGATGAATACTCAACTCTCCAAGTACCTTGAGAATCATCATCTGTTAGACGACACTCAATTTGGTTTTCGTAAGGGCCATGGAACAGAGACCGCACTCATTAAAGCAGCTGAAGACATCAGAATCATTCTGGATCAGGGAGGCACGGCTGTTCTTATACTGCTGGATCTCTCAGCAGCTTTTGACACGGTCGATCACACCATCTTGATCGACCGTGTCACTAAAATGGGTATCCAACACAATGCAAGAGCACTGTTGACCTCCTTTCTCACCAATCGGACACAGTCGGTAAATTTTGGCACCTTCCAATCTGCCCAATTGGCCCTCCCATGTGGTGTCCCGCAAGGGTCATCCCTAAGTCCGACACTCTTTAACATCTATGTGTCGGACTTAGCTAGAGTAATCAAGGTACATGGGATGGGCCTTACATCTTATGCCGACGATACGCAATTGGTGTTGACTATACACAATGATGGTGAAAAGGTAGCAGCCAACTTTCAAAAAGGCATGCTTGCAATCAGCAGCTGGATGACCAGTAATTGCCTTAAGTTGAACTCTGATAAAACAGAGGTTATGACATTTGGCAAGCTATCTCCTATCTGGTCCTCCTCTTGGTGGCCTGCCTCACTTGGCCCCCCCCCCACTCCCAGTTACGAGGGTTAGGAACTTGGGCGTCATATACGATGACAAATTGACTTTTCTGCCTCATGCTAACTCAGTGGTCTCAGCCTCATTCCACAAGTTACGTATGATAAAAAAGATTTTACCATTTCTGCCTCTGACTGCAGGAAAAACTCTGGTTAGTCCACTAGTCATGTCTACCATTGACTACTGTAACGGGCTTCTTGTAAACGCCCAGAACAAGGTCATTCATAAGCTACAGTCAGTCCAGAACGCAGCCGCCAGGATGCTATCAGGAACCCCTAAATACAAGCCAATCTCTCATGTTATTCAGAAGTATCACTGGCTTTCTGTGAAGAACCGCATAAAGTTCAAGGCCTTGTGTATTGCTTACAAGGCTTCCCGTAACACAGGACCTCAGTTTCTGATCAAGGAGCTAGCGACCTATATTCCGGCCCGAGCCCTTTGCTCATCCACTGCTTTTTTGCTTAGGGTCCCACGCACTAAAACTGCCTCATGGGGCCATAAGCGTTTTATAGTCGCCACTGCAAAACTCTGGAATTCTCTTCCACTAAAGATCAGATCTTGCCAATCTTTGCTAACCTTCAGGAAAATTACAAAGACCTGGTTGTTTAATCAGTAAGTTCCTCCGGTATGTGGTATTTGCCTGCTGTCCTCAGCGCCGAGACACCCATGGGTAATTGAGCGCTTTATAAATCTCATAAACATAAACATACATAGTGCCTAGAATATGTTGTGGTCTTTTATCCACCTCATTCTCATAGAATTCTACATTGATGGGTTTGTATCTCTCTTGTTTTCTTATTTCGGATGATGATGATGACTGCTCTGCTATCTGTTCTGTTTACAACTTCACCTAATGAGGAACATTTAGACCCTCATTCCGCCATGGTCTTCAAATTCCAAAACTGCCTATGCAATGCTTACAAGTTAACATACTAGCTTGTATCTGTTCTCACCATCTTGGATGAAAGGCTTTCAACTTTATCTAACCCTAGCCATATTAGGGCTTCTAGCTTAGTTGTTTGCTCTTTCTGTCTAAGCTCGCCCTAGCACAGGTCCTTGCTCCACCAACTATTTTGTTTGAGCTCTTTTTTTCTCTCCCACTCGCTACAAATACCTAATTCTAACATGTCCCGTATGGTTCTGCACATTTCCCCCTGAAAGAGTGGCTGCACCAATTATATTCACTTTCCTATAAGCCTATAAACACATTTTTGTAACACACCTGTTAACTCATGACCTTTTGTTATTTTTCATTAATAATGTCATGGCTTTCTTGACAAAAGGTGACAATTGCATCTCCTTTGCTTTTAAGCTTGTCTTTAGGTAGAGGTAAGCCAGGTGTCCGCACATGAAGCCACCCATAAAGTGATCCAGAATTATACAACAATATATATTTATATAAGAAATCTGTTTACAGTTGTCACATGTTGTCAATGTGTCTGTTGTGGGTGGTTCCCTTCACTCATTTAGAAGGGATGAGAAAGAGATTGGCAATATGTTCCGATAGCCTAATATCCTCCCACTGGTGATCCTTGAAGTTAAAGAGCATAAGAGCATGGCAGTGGCACATACTTTGTATTTGTTTTTCTTCAATGCTACCCCAATCTCGCATGCTCATTATGTGTTTGTGGAAGGCACCGGCAAAGTATGGCTGGTGATACTAATAGGGGTTATTTTGCCATAACTCGCTCTAAGGCAGACATTTTCTTAGCAGAGTCCTCTAGATCTACCCTATCTATAGTTACAGGTTCTTTAAATTGTCACGACAGTGACGTGAGCAGGTGGGCTCTAGGAGGGACAAGGTTAAAGGATGCTACTGATGCATGTCTATTCCTGTACTCACCATTGCAAGAATCCTTCCTCTATAATCTCAGGTTCAGATGTCTTTTGATGTTTCAAGGGACCAGTCTAAGGTAATTCTCCTCAAATTGAAAATCTCCCCATCTCTGGCCCTTCCCCGGGCTTCACCTAACTCAGGGGCCGATTCCGATCTCGGCCGGTAGGGCTCCGAATCGGATTCGGCATTACCGGATCCGATTCGGAGCCCTGTTTCCCGACCGAATCGTACGCGGGTCCGGCCGAGCGAGTACGATGCAAGCGCCTGCGAAATCGCCGACCGACTCGAACGCGGCTACAACACGCTCCGACCGACTCGCACGGACACAACTCGCAATGGAGACGTTCCCCGGCCGGGTAAGTACGATGCGCACCGCGAGCAGTCCGACCGACTCGCGCTGTCCGGCTCGAAAGAGCTGTCGGTGCCGGACTTTGGGGGTCCGCGTCGGACTCCCTGTACGCGTAGCCGCGCGAGTCGCACACAGGGGGACCCATGGGTCCCCCTACCTGTGCTTGTACGGCACGATGCGCTTCGACGCGTACCCGCTGTAGGGGCGCCCTTGTTCGCCTCGCACCCATTGAGTCAATGGGAGCCCGCATACGCGTTGTACGACCGGCTCCCATTGACTTCAATGGGAGTCCGACCGAATCGAGTCCGGGTGCATGCGTGCGCATCGTACTCGTTCGGTCGGACTGCCAGAGTCCGATTCGGTCGGAATTCTCTCCGGGTCCGGCTCGGTCGGAGAGATTTCCGGCCCGAATCGGAATCGGCCCCTCAGTGTTCTTTTGTTCATGATCATGTTCAGCAGATTTTAGGAGACAGAGAGTTGCATCTCTCTTGACCCCTTCTGAAGACTTTCTCAATGTGGCTGATCTGACAAGTGCCACAGCCTTCTCCTCCAGTTACCTGTTGCCTTTGCAACATGCAAAAAGGATGATGGCAAGCGGAATGTGGACAGAAGGAGAAAAAAGAAGAACCATACTTTGGGAGCATGAATTTACTACTTTTGCCCAGCAGGTAAGTCTTGAATGATTATGAGGCTAAGTTAGAGACGCATTTCTATATATACCTGTGTCTGTAATAAGTGTAAGTCAGCATGTATGTTATTGAGCGTGTCATTCTAATTTTTTCTATGCTTGCTTACATGTATGCGTTAGTCTGCTGGTGTCTTGGTATGTTTGTGCCTAAGTTATTGTAGGTGTGTGCTTGCATGTTGTCTGGCAAGCCTATATTGTTGGGAACACTATTAGAGAGATGTAGGAGTTTTGGCCTTCTACTTTCTGAAGATCACCAGACCATAGGGAACATATGTGTCCTGTTACCAAGGCAAAAACGATGATGGAACCATGAGATGGGCTCAATAGACCTAATCAGGGCCCTAAAAATACTATTTACAGAGGGCCTCACAAAAGCTAGGGGTGAATATACCTTCTTTCTTTCACTTCCTCTTACTTTTTCTCCTTTTTAACTATGGACACTGTTAGACCTGACATCATTGGCATGGTTTACCCTGCCTTTTTCCCTTCAGAGCTTGTGTTTTTGCTGACTTCACTTTTGATGTCTTTATGAACCTGGGCACTTTACCACTGCTAAACAGTGCTAAAGGGCAGGTGTTCTTTACTTAAAACATGGCAACATTGGCTTATCAACAATTGGTATATTTAATTTTCTTATGAGTCCCTAGTAAAGTGCACTACATGTGCCCAGGACATGAAAATTAAATGTTACTGGTGGGCCTGCAGCACTGATTTTACCACCTACTTAAGTAGCCCTTTAAACATATCTCGGGCTTGCCACTGCAAAGCCTGTTGGTGCAGTTTTAAACTGCGATGTTGACCTGCCATGTTAATCGACTAGCCTGACCCAAAGCTTCCTTCCTATTACACATAGGTCACCCCTACATTAGGCCCCGGACAGCCCATGGGCATGGTTCAGTGTATTTCAAAAGTAGGAAATATTTTGTTTTTAGTTTTATATGTTCTGTTTGTGTAATACTCTTAAATTTGTTTTTCACTGCTGTAAGGCATATCTCTCCCATAGGATAAGTTAGAATTGCCTTATTACATTTAATAATTATAATTTCGAAATGTGAAGAGATGAGAACCACAAATTATGGTCTCTCTGGAATCACAATTTAAAAACACAACTTATGGTGAAGATGGATTTTAAATTGCAATTCTGAAAATGTCACTTTTTACTGTAACCATTTGGTGCCTTCTACCTGTCTCTGAATATACATCTGGGGTGGGTGACAGCTGGCTTTCTGCATTACCTCTAGACAGCCACACACAAAGGGAGCATAGGTGTGACTGATGGGTCATCCACATCCTGAGGGCCTATCCTGGGCAGGATGAAAGCGAGGTGCTGACACTTAAACCTGAAAGCGATATGCACTGTCTCCACACAAAGGGCTGCATCTAGTGAGTCTGGAGCCAGGGCAGGAAAGGCACTGACTTGTGCACTTTCAAAGGCATCTATTTGAAGTCTCCCCACTTCTAAGGCCCAACAGAGTATAAGTGGTGACTCCACCAACCTAGAACACTTTTAGAACCGAGGGCATTCTATCAGTAAAAAGGACTAATGTGCTGCTGCTGGAGGGACTGCCACTTTGCTGACCTACTTTGTTGTGTTTGCCTGCTGCCTGCTGTCCTTTTGCCTGGGAGTGAGGACTGGATCTGCATCTCTACATCCCTGAGCCTAAGAATCTCCAAGGGCTTGTTGGCTTGCCTCCTGTTTCTGAAGTATAAGGGATATCAAAAACTTCTTTTCAACTGATAAACAGCACCTGGACTGTGCTTGCTGCAAGTCTTACTCTGCTAAGTGGTACCAACCCTGTCCAGGGCTCTTAAAAGTGAGCATAAAATGCTTCAAAGATCAGAACCCTTGGATCGATGCATTTGCACTGATCAGAACCAGCACATCCCCTGTAGTGAGCTTGGGATTGATGCATTACTGCTGTGGTGAAGCCAGGTCAGTACATTGCACTCGCAACCTCCCCATCGCCTCCGGAACCACCACTTTCGAAACAAAGCATCTCTGCCACTGTGTGGAGTAGATCAACGCATCATCTTTACAGAGTGGAGAAACCCCAGCGCATCGCAGTCAGAACCGCTACACTTCAGACCTGGCATCTCACTCATGAAACTGATGCTTCATCGCAATTGCGTGGAGACATGCGTTGGAACACCACAACTGCATGGGGATCACTGACATATCACTCGGCTGCACCCTGCTTCTTCATCGATGCAAACCAAGGACTAGGGTACTTTTGTTCAGTAGGCCCAGGTGGGTCCCTGTATCCGGCCCGTGCTCCATCGCAGTTGGTCTGCACTCTTTAGGCAATAACTGCTTCTAAGCACTATTTTTGCATTTAATCTTTTAAAATTAATGTCTTGACTTCTACTGATATTGATCTTGTTTTATCTGTCGACTTAAGGGACGATTCCGATCTCGCTCGGAAGGCCTACGAATCGTATTTGGCTTTAACAGATCCGATTCGTAGCCCTTTTTCCCGACCGATTCGTACACTGGTCTGAACGACCAAGTACGATGCGAAGTTTGCGTACGCGTCGAGCGAATCGTCTCCCAACCCGATTGAGTCTGTACGACTCGTACGCAGACGCTTTGTACCGCTCTATGGACTCTGTTTCCGAGCGAGCAAGTACGAAGCATGATTTGGTATGTCTGGATCAAAAAAGCTGCCAGAATCATTCATTTGGGCCCGTAGCAGGCCCACCATCACCTGGAGCCCTCCGATTCAGACCCGTGGGGGTACCCATGGGTCCCTCCTTCCCATGCATGCACAGTGTGGTGGCCACCATGGGGTGCCCGCCACAGGGTGTACGCTTTTCCCCACTCACTCCTTTTTTCTATGGGAGCCTGTGCACGCGTCCAGTATATAGGCTACCATAGAGTTCAATGGGAGTCCGAGCGAACCGAGTCCATAAGCATAAGAATGCATCGTACTTGCTCGTTCGGACTCTAGTTGCACAAATTGCTCGTGAAGCCCTACGGATCCGAGTCGTACGGAGGACTTTACTGGCGAGAACGCAATCGGGCCCATAGTCTTTATTTTTCTTAAACGGTGTGGATTTTTTTGAGGGGTTTTCACTGCGTTACTGTTTGATGTGGTGCACAAATACTTTACACATTGCCTCTTAAGTTAAGCCTGACTGCTCTGTGCCAAGCCACCAGAGGTTGAGCACAGGTTAATTTCACAGCGTGTATCTGACTTACCCTGACTAGGAATGTGGTTCATCGATGGACAGTGCGCATACCTTTGCCATCCCATAACCCAATTTCTAACAGACACCAAATTAACTACTCCTAGAGAGCCATGTTAAATTCTCACATCATCTTAGACCATTAATATAACTCTATAAGTCCTTTCTATAGACCTGATCTAGTTAATGGTATATGGTGTCTATACTTTGCATCATAATTTTATATTTTCTACATTTACTGAAATGGATCACCAAAAGATTTCAAAGACATGTTCATGTTAAATATTAACGAAAAATAACTTTCAATATTTATTTTACATTTAGAACTAAAGGCAAAAGGGCTATTGAATTACTAACTTAATTCTGAATTAAAGCTGTAACTAATCTAAATTAAAATAAATTGAAATTTTTGGGGGGAAATAAATTCACACCTAATGTACAAGAAACATTTTTTGTGCATTATTAGTTATTAAAGAGGATTTACAGAATTAATCATAAGTAATTTAATTTAATTTTAATAATAATTAATGTCACAATCATTTTTACATGAAAAAATTTAATAACATATTTTATAATTATATACAAAAGTACAATTTTTACATGACAGATTTCAAATCTAAACTTATTTATTTAAATTTGTAACTGTTTATTTTAATTTATCTTAATGTAAGATGATTTCCTATGGGGTTTCAGTGTAAGTTCCTATCACCTTTATGTTCGATGGGAGGGTGTTGCATTATCATTTGTTGACCATGGGTGGTTCTGAGCTTATTTCATCTCTGAGCTGGACTGATTTCCTACTGTTTTGGGGCCCTTTTTGGCTGTAGTAACTACATAAGTGATTTTTTTTTATAGAAATAGTCTTACTCTTTTGTGGGTTCCTAACCCCCTCACTCACATTCCTTGACCACCCGTAAACCCCTCATTATTCCCCAAACCCATTCACTTTAGTCATAACTGTTCCCAATTTTCCAGCCCCTCCCCTCAAAACCCTCCATATTTACTACTTTAACATATACCTACGTATGCAGTTGGACGGATATCTCCACACAGAAAAAAATAGGATAGGTGTACAGTCTGCAAGTAGGTTTGTAAATAGCATATTATAGATTGTTAGTAGTACTATAGTAATACTACTAAATGCAGTTTGTAAATAGACCTGTAAGTGATGAACATGGGCTTGCATCAAACTTTAGTAACTCTGGGTCTTGTTGTATGTTTTGTTTCTTACTTCATGAGTCAAAAATATGCTCTTTTTTATTAATAAATTCACCAAAGTACTTCACATTATTTCCTTATTTAGTAAAATATTTGTTTCTTCACGTATCTCTGACCTAGGTTTTTTTAAGAGTCATCTACATGTTTATATTACCCCTTATCCATATGTTTTGCTACTAATTCACACCTAGGTTGCATGTTGAACCCGGACCATGAGTTTTAGTATAATTAATTCAGCCGGAGAACACAGTTAACATAGTAAAAAATTCATTTGACAAAACTATGTAGTCAAGGAGAATGAGATTTTAAAAAGAATTTGATAAATGGCTAGAAAGGATATAAATACTTAATCAATTATGTCGTTATTAATAAAATGTTTTCCAAGAGGACAGAAACTAAGAAAGTTAAGATTTTTCCATATTTTCACTAATTTTCAAACAGCATGCAACCTCCTGTATGTCGTGGCTCTTGAACACATTCAATTAATATGATGAAGGTATTTTCTTCCAGTACATTTGTATTAATGCATACATGTTTTAAACATAAAAAAGGGAAAATTCATAGAAATACTCATTATTTGATACAAGCCATTATCTCATCTTCAGTAAGTAAATTCATGATGCCTCTGTCTTCCAGGTTTTTCTTAGTCTAAAAATTAATATTTACATATTAATTGATTGTCCCACAATTTGACCTTTTTATTAGAAAAACATAAACATCGAATGTAAGTCTATGTATGACTCTTTTTAAGGAATACTTATTCAGCATAATAAAAACAGTAATGCCTAACCTTTAAAAACATAAACATTGAATGTAAGTCTATGTATGACTCTTTTTAAGGAATACTTATTCAGCATAATAAAAAACAGTAATGCCTAACCCTTAAAAACTCTTTTTAAATGTTTTCATTTATGACCTTAATTTAACAATTAGAAACCATTAAATACAATGCATTCTGCAGAATCATACTTTTTGAATTTCTTCTTGTGCATTTTTATCCGACCAATTTCACTAATTGTGTGACTAATTTTAAACATATTAGTTTTTTACTTGTTAATTACATAGTGCTCTATTGCTGATAAAAGCTTGAAATATCATCTCATAAATACTAGTTTATTGTTAATTCTTGACTAACATTTCTCAAAGCTATGCAGAATTCTAAGACTACTTAATATAAACTATGGGAGTTACAGATTCCTATCAGTAATTCTAGAATGCCGTTGAAATTGCAAATAATTTATATGCGCAACCATTTCAGTTTGCGTAAATGTAGCAAGTGTACTTGCTAACAGGTTTTCTCCTTGTCTTGTGGCATATTTTCCTCCTAGTAGAAGTTCCTACCTCTAAACCCCAACTTAGGGGCCGATTCCGATCTCGGTCGGAGGCGCACCCAATACCATTCGGTCGGGAAAAAAGCCATGCGAATGCCTGTTTCCCGACCGATCCGTACAGCACACCGAACGAGTAAGTACGATGCGCACAACAGCAAAGAATCCGGCCGAGCCGTACTCACCCAATCCAGGTCCTGTACTCCGACCGAGGCGAATCCGGAAACGCAGAATCGAGTCGCACGGAAGGGAAAATGCAGCTCCGTCCGGCCGAACAAGTACGATGCGCTTCCCGTACGCGCCGAACCCGTCGCTACGCACGGCACGTCAAAGCATCCGGGAGAGGCGCACATAAGCTCCGATTCGCGCCACAACACAATCCACGGCTACGAGGTGAACACGCCAGCGACGAGGACGACGCGAAGCGACGAGGACGACGCGAAGCAACGAGAAGGACGAACGACACGAACCAACCATGAATCCCTTCGTCCCGATCATACTAATATTCTACATTTACTACCGGAACAGGCACGGACGCGTACGGCGCAGAAGGTAAGTCAGACACCAACCACAAAACACATACAACACGTACACGACACATCACACACACACAGAGGGATGCAGAATATACTTACACCAGCAACTGCAGCACCATAGGGGCGGGATGCCCATCACCAATGCCACATATGCACACAGGGGCCTGAATGCGCACCACCACCACCACCCAGGGGGGGCTGGATGCCTACCACTACTACCACCCTCACCCAGGGGGGGCTGGATGCCTACCACTACTACCACCCTTAGCCAGGGGGGGCTGGATGCCTACCACCACCCTTACCCAGGGGGGGCTGGATGCCTACCACTACTACCACCCTCACCCAGGGGGTCTGGATGCCTACCACTACTACCACCCTTAGCCAGGGGGGCTGGATGCCTACCACCACCCTTACCCAGGGGGGCTGGATGCCTACCACTACTACCACCCTCACCCAGGGGGCTGGATGCCTACCACTACTACCACCCTTAGCCAGGGGTGGCTGGATGCCTACCACCACCCTTAGCCAGGGGGCTGGATGCCTACCACTACTACCACCCTTAGCCAGGGGGGCTGGATGCCTCACCACCACCCTTACCCAGGGGGGCTGGATGCCTACCACTACTACCACCCTCACCCAGGGGGGCTGGATGCCTACCACTACTACCACCCTTAGCCAGGGGGGCTGGATGCCTACCACTACTACCACCCTCACCCAGGGGGGCTGGATGCCTACCACTACTACCACCCTCACCCAGAGGGGGCTGGATGCCTACCACTACTACCACCCTTAGCCAGGGGGCTGGATGCCTACCACTACTACCACCCTCACCCAGGGGGCTGGATGCCTACCACTACTACCACCCTCACCCAGGGGGGCTGGATGCCTACCACTACTACCACCCTTACCCAGGGGGGCTGGATGCCTACCACCACCCTTACCCAGGGGGGCTGGATGCCTACCACTACTACCACCCTCACCCAGGGGGGGCTGGATGCCTACCACTACTACCACCCTTAGCCAGGGGGGGCTGGATGCCTACCACTACTACCACCCTCGCCCAGGGGGGCTGGATGCCTACCACTACTACCACCCTCACCCAGGGGGGCTGGATGCCTACCACTACTACCACCCTTAGCCTGGGGGGCTGGATGCCTACCACTACTACCACCCTCACCCAGGGGGGCTGGATGCCTACCACTACTACCACCCTCACCCAGGGGTGGCTGGATGCCTACCACTACTACCACCCTTAGCCAGGGGGGCTGGATGCTCTACCACCACCCTTACCCAGGGGGCTGGATGCTCTACCACTACTACCACCCTCACCCAGGGGGCTGGATGCCTACCACTACTACCACCCTTAGCCAGGGGGGCTGGATGCCTACCACTACTACCACCCTCACCCAGGGGGGGCTGGATGCCTACCACTACTACCACCCTTAGCCAGGGGGGGCTGGATGCCTACCACCACTACCACCCCCACTCATAGGATGGACAATGCATGACACAACCAGCACACCACAACCTAGGGAATGCAAGAAAAAGACATCCCCCCAACACCATGACAAGCGTGTGTAGACTGTGTCAAATGCCTACAACACCGAACATGACTTTGAACATACAATGTGACCCCCTAGCACATGTGCCACACATATATGTGTGTGGCCCCCACAATGCAAGCAGGCCATGACCATTGTGGCAATGGGGTTCAAACCCCCATCATCACAGTGACCAAAATGTAAGTGTGGGGTCCATAGCTGAAGCACCTTTTGAACATTGTGGCAATGGAGTCTAAACCCCCATCATCACTGTGACCAAAAGGTAAGTGTGGGGTCCATAGCTGAAGCACCTTTTGAACATTGTGGCAATGGAGTCTAAACCCCCATCATCACTGTGACCAAAAGGCAAGGTTGGGGTCCATAGCTGAAGCACCTTTTGAACATTGTGGCAATGGGGTCTAAACCCCCATCATCACAGTGACCAAAATGTAAGTGTGGGGTCCATAGCTGAAGCACCTTTTGAACATTGTGGCAATGGGGTCTAAACCCCCATCATCACAGTGACCAAAAGGTAAGTGTGGGGTCCATAGCTGAAGCACCTTTTGAACATTGTGGCAATGGGGTCTAAACCCCCATCATCACAGTGACCAAAATGTAAGTGTGGGGTCCATAGCTGAAGCACCTTTTGAACATTGTGGCAATGGGGTCTAAACCCCCATCATCACAGTGACCAAAATGTAAGTGTGGGGTCCATAGCTGAAGCACCTTTGAACATTGTGGCAATGGGGTCTAAACCCCATCATCACAGTGACCAAAATGTAAGTGTGGGGTCCATAGCTGAAGCACCTTTTGAACATTGTGGCAATGGGGTCTAAACCCCCATCATCACAGTGACCAAAAGGTAAGTGTGGGGTCCATAGCTGAAGCACATTTTGAACAGTGTGGCAATGGGGTCCAAACCCCCATCATCACAGTGACCAAAATGTAAGTGTGGGGTCCATAGCTGAAGCACATTTTGAACAGTGTGGCAATGGGGTCCAAACCCCCATCATCACAGTGACCAAAAGGTAAGTGTGGGGTCCATAGCTGAAGCACCTTTTGAACATTGTGGCAATGGGATCTAAACCCCCATCATCACAGTGACCAAAAGGTAAGTGTTGACAAAGAAAGAGCTGCAACTGCCAAACTGCATGGATGATTCCTGGTCACAGAACAAAAAACACATCAGTGGCAAAGTAGTGTATGTGTCCCATTGCAACATAGATTGGGGGAGGCAAATACTGCAGTGCAAATAAGACATACCTTTGGCCATGTGCAGACAAACAACACCCATGGGGGCTGACACTGTCAACATTCATCAATGACACAATGACAGAAGTGACCATCAGAATGCAGACCCACATATTCGCACCAATGGGCACACAAATGCAGATACCCTGTGGAGACTGCAGATGTGAGGTGAACAGATACCATACCATGGCAGCAATGGGACACACAAACCATGATCATTGTGCTGACCGATGACCTAGGAGTCCCAGGGACAGCAGGGGAAACCCACCAAACTACATACAGCCAATGGCACACCCAAGATATGCCAATGCAGTGGTGCAGATGCACAAACACAAACAGGCAGACCCACACTGCACATCATACACAACAGGTGAGGGGGGTGCCAGTGTCCCCAGGCAACCACACAACACATGAGGAGACCTGAATACCAATCATACAGATGTGCATACAGTGCCACACAAAGGTAACTCATGGATCCAAATCCCCTATGTGGGCAAGCAGGCATTGTCAGATGAGAGGGAGCACAAATCACACATGTCACACAGGCACGTAGGAACAGCAACTGACACAGCAAGACACAGACACACCACAGCACCACCCCCAGGGCCCCCACAATGTGGTGACCCTGGGCTGCATTACAATCCCACTGTGATGACAAAGCTAAATGTGGTTCACACTGTGAACCACAGTCATGTGTCCTGAGCAACAAACTACCATCACACCTACACAAGCACAAATCAATCAGCATGGCCAGTAAGCCAAGGCCAACATGGAGGCAGGGGCCTAGCCGGGCAACAACTCTCATCTGCACACACTCAACACCACACCCCTCGACCTCCAACAATGTGCAGCAGTGAAGCACACATGCACTGGTGACATTGCACATGCACCCATGACTATTCCAGGGTGGTGGGTGGGAACCAAGGTGCAGAAACAGATCACACATGGCCACTCAACAAGACTCCTGAATGTCTGACACACTGCACACTACGCTGTACATGGACATGACGGCAATACCACACCAACCAATGGGATCCCAGCCACAGTCACACACCAATGAAGAAGCCAAGGTCACCCACAAAGAACACACATAGACAACAACCAACATTGCAGCCCGGACCCTGAGGAGTGCCAGCAGTCACACACACAACGTGTCACAATCACTGAAAGATAACACAAACTGGAAATCACATGACAGGGGCAAACAACAAGTGCCAAGGGGAAACCTGACTGTGACCCATCTGCGTCTGCACACAAACTCAGCCCTCACAGCAAACACACCTATGGGTGACACCCTGATGACCAGTAATGTGCCATGCACCCACGTCACAGAGAACCCAGGGAGAAGACTTTGGGGGAACATAGGTCAACTCAGCAAGCATCACAAACAGGTACAACACTAGGGAACACAGCATGCACAGCTAAACGGAAGTGAACACACAGACATGCACATACAACACACACCTTGGGCGCAGGCAATGTCACAGGAGTACACACTGCCATGAGGGGACTCCACTCCTGTGTGAGGAAAGCTGTGCCATATGTTGCCTCAGTAGGGCCCCATCATGTCAGCTGAGCACTTGGTCACACAATCAACAATTAGCACCAAATGAGGACTCCCGTCACATCAGCCTGGTCATGGAAGTGCCAACGGAATCATCAGCACAGATCCAACACACTTGTATAGCAATGTTGCACTGACTACACGGATGAGTCCTTCCCCATTGATGCCCAAACCTGCATGTCCAGTGGAGATGGCCACACGGTCAGGGAAGTAGACGAATTGAACAATGGCAGGCACAACAGATGTGCAGGGGTGGAAGCCACAGATGTGAAATAGCTAATCTGAGTAGGAAATCCCATTGCCAAATACTGAACACATGACACCCTCAGATGCTGCTATGGATGACATGGATACACCACAGGATAGGACACATTCCCCCTGGACCACATGGGTTCCTGCACAGTAACACTTCATTATCATGAGACCAAATATCACCATCACTGCAGCAAGGGCATGGTTAGCATCATCAACAACATGTACATCAGAAGCATAAGCACTAGCGAACAGAAAGTTGCTTTATTCAGCATATGTGTGGAATGAAAACAAAGTCCAGGAAAAACACAAAGGCCAATGGCCAGTCCATTGTCAAAGTCCAAACTTGGTGACAGTGGCAGATGTCACCCTACGCATGCCTGCACAAAACCAGGGACAATCCACTAGGAGGGGCAACCGGGGGGCAGGCCAGGCACCGCAGGGACAGGATCAGGGCTCACCAGGAGGAAGCAGGGAAGGGGTGGTGGGTGCTGGAGAGCCACTGACAACTGCAGTGGAGGTGTCTGACATGGTGTGTGCCGGCACAACTGGGGGCATGACTCAGATGTTGTGGGTGCCGGCACGACTGCAGTGGACCCTGCAGATGGAGTGGACAGGTCCGCCACTGCAGTGCCCAAGTCAGACAGGGTGGTAGTGGACTCCACTGCAGTGCCTACCACCAGGGGAGGAGAATGGGGAACAGGCAAGGTGGGCTGGACAGAGGGGGAGGACACCCTCACCACATCAGTGGCACAGACAAGCGCAGCGGGGGGTGTGGTGCCGGGAGAGCAAGTGGCAGGGGGAGAAGGCCGGATCCTCTTGGGGATGGTATATCTGTGGGTGGGGGAACCTGGGGCAGGGTGTGGTGGGGGCACCTGTGGAGTGGGGGCCTGAGGGATGGAGGAAGGAGACCTGGTGCCTGAGCTGCAGGGCGGCGGCGGGGTCTTGCTCTTACGACTCCGGGGGACTTGCGGGTGGGGGCCTCAGTCTGTCTGCGCCTGGGGGAGGGTGTCCGGGGGCGAGGGGCACTCTGCTCCGTGTGGGTGGGCTTCCTCTTCCCCCTGGATGCTGGAGCAGCTGGATCGGAGGGGAAGAGGCCGAGGTCACTGAGGAAGAGGCGCTGGGTCTTTGGGGTTGCAGGTGAGGCAAGGGAGGGTGTTTTGGAGGGAGAGGCAACTGAGGACTGCGCAGTGCTCGTGGATGCGTGTGTGTGTACCAGGGCCCCATCCCCTGTGAGTCTGGTTTCAGTCCCCTGACTGTGCGTGCGTGTGCGTTTTGTTTGTGGCGTGTGTGTCTGTGTGCTGGATGTGTGTGTGCTGGTGTGTGCCTGTGCCGGTGTGTGTGTGCTTGGGACGGGTAAGGTGCTGGGGAGTGTGGATGGAGCAGAGGCAGGAGGGGTGAGGGACTGTCTGAGGAGGGACACTGCTGCCGTCAGGGAGGAGTCCATGGACCTATTGCCCCTCTGTAGGTCAGACATGCCCGATGAGATGCCCTCCATGAACGACACCAGCTGAGTCAACAGAGCGGTGTGCGCATGGAGGACACTCAGCATGGCTGTCTGCCCTACATGGAGCTGGCGAAGGAGGTACACAGACTCCTCACTCAGGGCAGCAGGGGACACAGGGGCAGGGGGTGCGGTGCCTGGCCCAAAGGAGACACGCTCCCGAACATGGGAGCCTCCACGGACCTGGGGAATGGGAGCCGATGGGAGGGCGGTGGTGGTGCTGGTGGTGGCGGGGACAGCAACACTAGCTGGGGTGTGGTGGCTGCTGACACCCGCCTCCATAAGGGAGTCATCCTCCGAGTTGCTCTGGTCCTCAGCTGAGGTGGATGGTGCTGAGGACTCCTCGGTGTGGCTCCCCTCGCCCTCCGTGCCACTGGGTCCCTCCGACCACTCCTCGGCTGCTGACCCAGTCTGGCTCTCCGGCTCCTCCTGGTCCGTGGAGCTGTCCCCTTCCGTGGCCGTGGATGTATCTGCAAACAATGGGGAAACAGACAGACATCAGTCACCTGCACCAAACGCACACACCACTGTGAGCACAGCACATTACAGAGCAAGCCCTGGCATCATTAGTTGTACATTGCTAAAAGTGCCCTAACTGAACAGGAGAAGCCAATTGTCAGTCTGATGCCAACCATGGCACTCACATCCCACATGGCCTTGCACCCATCTGTCTGGTGTCTGTTGGATTGCAACACCCCAGTGTGGACACATGCACCAACTACACAGTAGTTGGACAGTGCAGAGGACACGGTGTAGCATGTGGACATGCACACATCACAACTCTTGCCACTGAGTCAGTACAGGTTTCCGGATGAAAGGGATGCCCAGAGTCAAATAGGAAATGCATGTGATGCATACCAGCGACAGACACCATGATGCACCCATGTCCTGATAGCCATCGCCACAATGGTGTGCATGTAGCACATGTCACTCCCCTGCAGGATCACCAATAAGTAGACACATGCCATGGCGGAGGCATGACTGCTAAGTCATACATCACTGTCTCAGTGATGTATGACTTGGCAGCCAGACAACAACACTCTGCACTGTGTCACAATAGTAGGTCATGGGGAATGCAAGTCCTGGAGCTGCACAAGTGCACATGTACATCCCCCACACAACACATCATCTTAACCCTCATCTGTCCAGGTCATACCGATTGGACATATGGGAGACCTGTGACACTACCCTCTGAACCTGAGCCCCTCACAATCTGCTGTGAATGGGGAACAGCTGCCTGAACTTCACATTCGCATACCCCAGTCTGCACGGGCAGCTGATCAAACACCTATGTGACACACAAGTATCGTCTCCTATGGTCACATCTCCAGTGGCATGCTGAGCCCCTACCAAGAAACACCCCAGCAGTCCTGGCAACTAATCCACAGCACACTGACACAGAGGCAGACACCTGAGGGGTCAAATCACTGCGCACAATGTGTCAGCTGATACACGGGAGTGGGAGTACAGAGTGCATTGCATGGCCTGGAGTAGGCATGACTGTCCTGCCCCACATGAATGAGGGATGAGCCCTGGACAGTGGATAGCTGGCTATGTATGTGTGACACACGTAATCTGCACACTCCTGGGGCCCAAACATTGTTCCCACCCGCTGCATGGGCGTGTGCCACATACCCCAGGCACATGTGGTGGCTCAGCTCAGCAAGTGGACCGCATATCAAAGCAACACGCAGATTACATGTCCGAACACAGGCGTTGTGTGAACAATGGACCCACCCATGATGCCCACAACAGAGTTAGGGAAACAGATGCTGTCCCCCACCTTTAGTGAAGCAAACTGCAAGGACACAGTCCCAAGTGACACAATTCCCTGAATGTAAGGGCCACACCTGGGTATCAGATGAGGAGTGGGCAGTGCACAATAGAGGGACATGGCTCCTGGACAACATGACTGCTGCACTGTGGCAGTTGAACCAGGCCAGAGGAGGGCACAAAGCATGTAATACAGAGTTCACAGTGCAGTCTTTGACTCACCCCCTCCTTGCTGCTGTCTGGCCTTCAGCTGCCCATCCAGGTCTGGAAACACCACCGCCAGGATCTGGAGCATGTGGGGGTCAGGGTCCGTGTTCCGCCCCTCCTGCGAGGAGGCGACAGCTTCAGCTGGACCCGTGCAATCCTCCGGGTCCAGCCCCGAAGGTCCTGCCACCTCTTCTGGCAGTTGCGGATCCGGCGCTTGTAGACCCCCACGGACCGGACAGCCCGGACGATGTCCTTCCAGATCTCCTGCTTCCGATGGGCATTAACCTGTCAGGATGACAAAGTGAAAAGGCCATTACTACACATGCAACATATCCATGCATGACACGGTTGTATATACATGTCTCAATCACAGGGGCACATGATGTACACAGGCAGTGCATAGCTGCCCATGGACAGTTTGCCAGACGTCACTACATGGTATCATTGCATGGGAAGTAAAACCTTGTTCAAATGCACTGTCACTGCACCATACCTGTCCAGTGCATGTCACTACACACTATGGGGGGTGACAACTACTCAGTGAGCCTGCTAGCCAGTGGCGTGCAGACTTCCAGCCTTGCTAGTCAGACAAAATGCACATTCAGAAAGGCAGTGCACAGAACACTCACCTGCTCCCCTGGTGTCCCATACAGCTTGCTGTACTGTGGAAGTAGGCTGTCCAGCAGGGCCTGGTTCTCCTCAAGGCTGAAGGCTGGGGCTCTCTCCACAGTACGTGCCATTGCAGGGTCCAGAGGGGCAGAGACAGCAGCAGTGCAGTGGCAGATGTCGTCCTGGAGCATGTAGTGCAGGCAAGTGAGCTCTCAGGGGAACAGCCAGCAATATATATGTGCTGGAGAGGCAGATACTGTCCCTTGTGTCCAAAGTGATAGGTCCAAGTCGTTTGCATCTTCTGAATCTGGCCAATCCATGGAATAGCAGCACCAATACACGCCCACAGCATCCTTCAAATCTTCAACTTCATGACATACATGATTTTGCAACATTGTTGTGGGTGACCAACTGAATTTCCAGCAACCGACTCGTTCGAAATTGAAAACGCGTCCGTTGCCAGGCAAGGCCATTGTCAATGGGTGCGCACCGATCGGTCCATTGCGGTACAACGCGTACAGGGGTACAACGCGTGCCCGCACACATTGAATGCAATGGGCCGGCCAGGGGCACCGATCGGTCCATTGCAGTACAACGCATACAGGGGTACAACGCGTGCCCGCACACATTGAATGCAATGGGCCGGCCGGGGCACCGATCGGTCCATTGCAGCTACAACGCGTACAGAGGTACAACGCGTACCCGCACACATTGAATGCAATGGGCCGGCCGGGGCACCGATCGGTCCATTGCTGTTCAACGCGTACAGGGGTACAACGCGTACCGCGCACATTGAATGCAATGGGCGGCCGGGGCACCGATCGGTCCATTGCAGTACAACGCGTACAGGGTACAACGGCGTGCCACGACACATTGAATGCAATGGGCCGGCCGGGGCACCGATCGGTCCATTGCTGTTCAACGCGTACAGGGGTACAACGCGCACTCGCACACATTGAATGCAATGGGCCGGCCGGGGCACCGATCGGTCCATTGCAGTACAACGCTGTACAGGGGTACAACGCGTACCGCACACATTGAATGCAATGGGCCGGCCGGGGCACCGATCGGTCCATTGCAGTACAACGCGTACAGGGGTACAACGCTGTACCCGCACACATTGAATGCAATGGGCCGGCCGGGGGCACCGATCGGTCCATTGCTGTTCAACGCGTACAGGGGTACAACGCGTACCCGACACATTGAATGCAATGGGCCGGCCGGGGGCACCGATCGGTCCATTGCAGTACAACGCTGCAGTACAGGCGTACTAACGCGTGGCACTGCCTGCACACATTGAATGCAATGGGCCGGCCGGGAGCACCGGTCGGTCCATTGCTGTACAACGCTGCATAGGGGTACAACGCGTACCAACGCGTACAGGGGCACAATGCGTACCTGCACACATTGAATGCAATGGGCCGGCCGGGGCACCGATCGGTCCATTGCGGTACAACGCGTACAGGGGTACAACGCGTACCCGCACACATTGAATGCAATGGGCCGGCCGGGGCACCGATCGGTCCATTGCGGTACTAACGCGTACAGGGGTACAACGCGTACCCGCACACATTGAATGCAATGGGCCGGCCGGGGCACCGGTCGGTCCATTGCGGTACAACGCGTACAGGGGTACAACGCGTACCAATGCGTACAGGGGCACAATGCGTACCTGCACACATTGAATGCAATGGGCCGGCCGGGGGCACCGGTCGGTCCATTGCTGTTCAACGCATCCCTGTACAAGTGACTGGCATATGTCACCATGCCTGTCTCAGATGGACATATGCCAGCCACAGATAGCTCCCAGGGAGTGAGGGGCACACCTACAACATGACAGCCTGTCCAAACTGTATGTTAAGGCATGTAAGGCTGCATTTCCTATTGTGTGTATGTTGGTGTACATGTTGTCCTGTGGGTGTCACCTGGGGGCAGCCACCCCCAGGCTGTGCACGTGTTCATGGGGACAGGATCCTGGGTGTTACGTGTACATGACCACTGTGATGTGCAACTGTTCATATCTGTGCATGTGCCATGGTCACATTTCACGGTGGTGTATGTGTATGTCATGTCACATACCCCGTGAGTCCCATGTGGGACGGTATGTTTGAGCCAGGGTGTCCCAGTGGCACAATAGTGATGGTCCTCCACAGTCTGTGTGCATGTAGTGTTTACAATGTCTCTGATTTCATGTGCACAATGGGAGACAGTCTCCACATCCACGTTGTGTGTGCATGGACTTTGATGTTGTGCGTGTGTGTGTCACAGACGTCCATGTCTGTCCTGCAGTGGCAAGTGGGACCACTACCTGTGGGGGTCATAGTTGTTTTGCTGTGGTGTATACATGATACTCCATGTAATGCCAGTGTCCATGTGGCAATACAGGGTCCCTGGGAATGTACCTGTCGTTGAGCTGTGATGCCTGGGGCACATCTGTCCTCACATGTCACTGTGGGGGGTGATTGTGACACGGCAGCAGGAGATGGGAACTGTGACACGGCCTCATGATATCCAATGGGCCAACCTGGGACTAATTGATGCCACTTGTTGGACCGTGATGACAGATGTTGGCCATGTATGTACCATACATGTCCTTACGGAACTGCACACTTCATGTAGTTGTGCCTCATAATGATGTATGTTGGGATATTGAGTGTGTTCAATGCCGCATATGTGGGCTGACTGACAATCTTGCTTACTTCTCCTCTGCACTGCAGGGCTCCTGCTGTCCATCGACCATTCCCAGACCTGGCAACGATGGTGGAACGGGACAGCATCCGACGGTACCGCTTCACCAGGCAGCTGATTGAGGATTTGGCAGTGCAGTTGGCCCCACATTTGCAGCCTGGCCGGCCGTATCCTACAGCGCTGACCCCCAAGGTGAAGGTGATGGCAGCCCTACACTTCTTTGCCACCGGTACCTTCCAACATACTGTGGCGACTGCTGGTGGGATGTCACAGACCATGTTGAGCCGTGTGCTCCGCGATGTTTTGGCGGCAATGTTGCTATTCCTGAACCGGTACATCTATTTCCCTAGACTGCGACGACTCACTGACGTGAAGAGTGACTTTTATGCCCTGGGGAGGATGCCGCATGTCATTGGCTCCATTGATGGGACACATGTGGCTTTGGTACCACCACAGGCCCAGGAGCAGGCCTACAGGAACCGCAAGCACTACCACTCGGTCAATGCACTGGTGGTGTGTCTTGCAGATATGACCATCACACACGTGTGTGCCCGTTTCCCTGGTTCAGCACACGATGCCTTTGTGATGAGGAGTAGTCGCATCCCCAGGATGATGGCACAGATGCAGAACCAGCGTGCCTGGCTTGTCGGTGTGTACTGACTTTGTGCCATTGTGTGTGATCTGATCTGTAGTATTCTGCCCACTTTTCCAAGTCAGCTAATGTGCACTTGTCTGTCCGTAGGTGACTCGGGATACCCCAACATGCCGTGGTTGCTGACACCCCTCAGGAACCCTGTGACACCAGCCCAGATGCGCTACAATGAGGCACATGGTCGGACCAGGAGAGTGATTGAGCGGACATTTGGTCTCCTGAAGAGCCGCTTCCGCTGCCTGGACAAGACCGGCGGGTCCCTCCCATATGCCCCTGCGAAAGTGTGCAAGATTATCATCGTCTGCTGCATGCTCCACAACCTGGCAGTGCGGAAGGAGTTGCCTCTCATCCAGGATGACAATGACCAACATCCGCCACCTGTGGAGGATCCTGGCCTGGACCACGATGCCAGTGACGATGATGATGATGATGATGAGGGTGATGTCCGCACACAGCTCATCACCAACTTCTTTAGCTGAATGTGAGTATCCTGAGGTGTCATGTCAATGATGTGAGTTGGCATGATATGTGTAGGTGGTGCTCTGGTGCTGTTGGAGTGTGTCCATGGGCTACTTGACTGGATGTGTGTTGCGATGTGTGCTTACAGGTGGGCTGTACTCCCCAACAGTGTTGACATGCTAACTTGGTTCTGGGTGGATATCTTGTAACATGTATTGTGCATGAGTTTTGCTGTTCTGTCCTGTTCTCCATTGCTTTTGACTGTGTGTCATTTCTGTCCTTCACAGGGTACTTTCAGATTCGTTTGGTCAACTGTGTCCACCGACGACGTGATTGCACTTCCAGGGTGGTAGCTGTTGTGTCCCTACAGGTGATGTGCGCCACACCCATGGACTTCCTTCTGTCTACAGTTGTTGACTGTGTGCCCGCTGCCAGGTGGGATTACCTTGCATCTGTAGTGGTTACGACATGTTGCAACTGTGTATTAAACCTGTGCTTCACTTTGTGATGTGCGTTGTCTGTGGTCACACATTTGACTGCCATTTGCTTACTGCACCTGTGGGCTACTTGACTACAACTGGGAATGGATGTGGTGTCTGTGCATTGCACCGTCTTCCCTGGCAACATCAGTGTAGGCAATGAGTCAGATGGCCTAGGTGTGTATGTGTTGTGTAGCCCTGGTGGTGTGTCTCACTCATATGTGTCACGTTGCCTTTACTCACATGCCTGTGTTGTACTTGCTGTTGCAGTTCGCATACACAGTGTAATTTTGCAGTTCATCATCCCCATAACAGCACCCACGTTGGAATCACAACAGAGGCAAGTATGGTGTATTAGTGTGTTTATTGTGATACATTTGTGTGAATAGTGCATAGGATGGGTAGTGCTGTACATAAATCTTGCAATCAGAAGTTCCTAGGTGAATTGAAAGTCCTGGTAGACAAAATCCCCAGTATCGGGGCCACAGTTGTCTGAGACATTGGTCCAACTTGTACTCCCCATGCAATGTGTGGGAGTAGTGTTGCCGTCAACAGGGTGAACAGTCTGTGCACAAAGGTGAACATCCAGAACAGGTTCAGGCTTCCTGGGAGTTGCGCTTGGCCATCGGCCTCTCACTTGCCCCTCTTCGGACGACCCCTCTTCTTGGGGGGGCCCTCAAGTACAGGCTGCTGCGGTGCAGGGGACTCTCCGCCAGAGTCATCCTCCCTCCCTGTGGCAGTTGCAGTTTGGGCAGCACCAGATGTTGTTGGCACACAGGGAGGTGTGGACTGGTTGCTGTTCATCTGGCGGAGGCATTGTAAAATGTCCCTGTGCACCGCCGTCATCTCATGCAGTGCATCCCACTTGGACTCCACGCGGGACATGTGTGAGTCCACGCGGGACATGTGTGACTCCACGTGGGACATGTGAGAGTCCAAGCGGGCATGATGGGCAGCCTGCTGCTGTTTCATGTCTCTGAGGAGCCCCACTACCTGGCTGAGGTCTCCGGTGCTGGACTGGTACGCATCAGCTATGCGTACCAGTTGTGGGTCATCATGCACACCAGCAACCTCTGCAAGCAGCGACCTCTGTCTCCCACCCCTCCCACCACCCCTGCTGACATGTGCAGTGCGTGCATTGGCACGCACAGATGACCCTGGTCCACCTTGGGAGTTGGTGGTCGTGGTGGTGTCCATGGCCCCAGGTTGGTCCAGGGTCCCTGTGCTGGTGTTGCTCCTTGTTCTGTCCATGTCGGCAGGGATGGTATTTGTGGTGACAGTCGTTGGAGGGTGGGTGCAGGGGGTGCAGCTGGTGGTCCTGCTGGTGCTGCAGCTGGTGGTCCTGCTGGTGCTGCATGTAGACTTGCACCGGATGTGCCAGGTTGGTCTTCTTCGTCCGAGGAGGGCAGAGGCTGTACGACACCAGTGAGCTCCGCATCCTCTTGAGCCTGGGACTGGGACTCCTCAGCGTCTGCTGCTGTGTCACCATCATCACCTGTTTTTGGGAGACACACACAATGTATGTTATCTTTCTGCAGGCATCAATGGTTGACACACCTGACAGTTGTGACTGTGCCTCTGGGTGCAGGCCTGTACATTGCATTGTCCTAAGTCGTCACAGTCAGGGGTTGATTTTGGTGTGGCACATTGTCCTGCATTATTTGGGCATTTCTATGTATTTGTTGGGGTGTGCACATGGTCTGCATTGGTTGTATTTGGTTGACAGCCGGCCCTCCTTCCCACCCACCCAGCCAGTCAGTTATCCCACCATGGACTGTGCTTGCATTGCAGGGAGTGGAAGTTGTCTCTCAGGATGTCAGTTAGTGGTGTCCTGCTGTTTGTTGGTGCACAGTTCCCAGCAGGGCCTTGTGCTCCCCGCAGCAGTAGCCAGTGTCAGCCATCTTGTGAGTCCTTCTCCACTCCCTGTGATGTGAGCATGGTTCAGGGTGGTGTTGATGGGACAGTTGTGGGGGTGACCAATATCTGTGACTGCCACTCCCATCATGCTATTGCCTCCACCCCACTTGCCAGCATTCCCATACTTACTTGCTTTTGTGGGGAGTTCAGTGTGTGTGGGTGTGAGGGCAATGGCAAGATGGCTGACAGTGGTGTCCTGCTGTTGGTTGGTGTGCAGTTCCCAGCATGCCCTTGTGCTCCCCACAGCAGTAGCCAGTGTCAGCCATCTTGTGAGTCCTTCTCCACTCCCTGTGATGTGAGCATGGTTCAGGGTGGTGTTGATGGGACAGTTGTGGGGGTGACCAATATCTGTGACTGCCACTCCCATCATGCTATTGCCTCCACCCCACTTGCCAGCATTCCCATACTTACTTGCTTTTGTGGGGAGTTCAGTGTGTGTGGGTGTGAGGGCAATGGCAAGATGGCTGACAGTGGTGTCCTGCTGTTGGTTGGTGTGCAGTTCCCAGCATGCCCTTGTGCTCCCCACAGCAGTAGCCAGTGTCAGCCATCTTGTGAGTCCTTCTCCACTCCCTGTGATGTGAGCATGGTTCAGGGTGGTGTTGATGGGACAGTTGTGGGGGTGACCAATATCTGTGACTGCCACTCCCATCATGCTATTGCCTCCATCCCACTTGCCAGCATTCCCATACTTACTTGCTTTTGTGGGGAGTTCAGTGTGTGTGGGTGTGAGGGCAATGGCAAGATGGCTGACAGTGGTGTCCTGCTGTTGGTTGGTGTGCAGTTCCCAGCATGCCCTTGTGCTCCCCACAGCAGTAGCCAGTGTCAGCCATCTTGTGAGTCCTTCTCCACACCCTGTGATGTGAGCATGGTTCAGGGTGGTGTTGATGGGCCAGTTGTGAGGGTGACCAATATCTGTGACTGCCACTCCCATCATGCTATTGCCTCCACCCCACTTGCCAGCATTCCCATACTTACTTGCTTTTGTGGGGAGTTCAGTATGTGTGGGTGTGAGAGCAATGGCAAGATGGCTGACAGTGGTGTCCTGCTGTTGGTTGGTGTGCAGTTCCCAGCATGCCCTTGTGCTCCCCACGACACAGCAACAGTGTCAGACATCTTTGATGGGCCTTTCCACTCTCTGTGGGATGTGCATGCGTGAGTGTGAGCTTGCTGGGCCATGTGGTGGGGGATGTAGAGCTGTGACTACGACTCCCATCATGCTATTGCCTCCACCCCCTTCCCAGCATGCCCATGCTTCCTTCCTTTTGACTCTGCTTCCCTGTGGGGTGGGCTGGCTGTGCTGACAGGATGGCTGGGAGTGTTGTCCTGGCAGTTGTTTGGCTAATAGTCCCAAGAGTGTCCCTGTGCTTCACACAACATAACCCAGGGTGGTGGTTCTTTGTGGGATCTTGAGTTAGGATGGGAGGCATTGCATTCTACCAGGTGGGTTCTGTGGAGTTTGTGTTGAGGGTGTGTGTGAGGGGAGGTGCTTGTGACTATGGTCAGTGCTGCGAGTCCTCCTTCCCACCCAGCCAGCCAGATATCCCACCATGGAACGTGCTTGCATTGCAGGGAGTGGAAGTTGTCTCTCAGGATGTCAGTCAGTGGTGTCCTGCTGTTTGTTGGTGCACAGTTCCCAGCAGGGCCTTGTGCTCCCCGCAGCAGTAGCCAGTGTCAGCCATCTTGTGAGTCCTTCTCCACTCCCTGTGATGTGAGCATGGTTCAGGGTGGTGTTGATGGGACAGTTGTGGGGGTGACCAATATCTGTGACTGCCACTCCCATCATGCTATTGCCTCCACCCCACTTGCCAGCATTCCCATACTTACTTGCTTTTGTGGGGAGTTCAGTGTGTGTGGGTGTGAGAGCAATGGCAAGATGGCTGACAGTGGTGTCCTGCTGTTGGTTGGTGTGCAGTTCCCAGCATGCCCTTGTGCTCCCCACGACACAGCAACAGTGTCAGACATCTTTGATGGGCCTTTCCACTCTCTGTGGGTTGTGCATGCGTGAGTGTGAGCTTGCTGGGCCATGTGGTGGGGGATGTAGAGCTGTGACTACGACTCCCATCATGCTATTGCCTCCACCCCCTTCCCAGCATGCCCATGCTTCCTTCCTTTTGACTCTGCTTCCCTGTGGGGTGGGCTGGCTGTGCTGACAGGATGGCTGGGAGTGTTGTCCTGGCAGTTGTTTGGCTAAAAGTCCCAAGAGTGTCCCTGTGCTTCACACAACATAACCCAGGGTGGTGGTTCTTTGTGGGATCTTGAGTTAGGATGGGAGGCATTGCATTCTACCAGGTGGGTTCTGTGGAGTTTGTGTTGAGGGTGTGTGTGAGGGGAGGTGCTTGTGACTATGGTCAGTGCTGCAAGTCCTCCTTCCCACCCAGCCAGCCAGATATCCCACCATGGAACGTGCTTGCATTGCAGGGAGTGGAAGTTGTCTCTCAGGATGTCAGTCAGTGGTGTCCTGCTGTTTGTTGGTGCACAGTTCCCAGCAGGGCCTTGTGCTCCCCACAGCAGTTGCCAGTGTCAGCCATCTTGTGAGTCCTTCTCCACTCCCTGTGATGTGCGCATGGTTCATGGTGGTATTGATGGGACAGTTGTGGGGGGCAATATGTGTGACTGCGACTCCCATGATGCTATTGGCTACACTGACTTGGCCAGCATACACAGTATTCCTTCCTTTGAGTGGTCTTCACTGTGTGTTGGTGTTGTTGTGGTGGCTACATGTCTGGATGTGTTTGTTAGTTCTATTTGTGCCACTGCCTAGCTGTAGTTGTAGTTGTGTTTGTACATGTGATGGCACGGTTGGATGTAACTTTTTTGATGGCATGTGTTGTGTTTATCTGACTGACATACACATTTTGGGATGATTCTGTTCTGGTTGCTGTGTAATTGCTATGAGTGCATGGTTTGACTCTCCCCTTGACAGTGATGTGTGTGTGTTTTGTGGCAGAATATTGTGTACATTTGTTGTGTACTCACCAGGCTCTGGGATGTTCTCTAGTCCATATACGCTCACTGGCGGGAGGATGGCCCGCACCTTCTCCTCCCAGGGCCTGAGGTATACTGGCTTGGCAGGAGGGCCACTGCCGGTGTATTGGCTCAGGAGGTAGTCTTTCTTGAGCAGCTCCCGGACCCTCCTGCGCACGTCATACCACCTGTTCTGGATGTCGGTCTTTGTGCGCAGACATGGTGATTGTGCATTCACCCTGTTGATGATCCTCTCCCACATCTTGGTTTTCTGGGAGATGGGGGTCTGTTGGATCAGTGTGCCAAACAGCTGTGGCTCTACCCTGAGGATCTCGTCTACCAGGACTTCCAATTCACAATCTAGGAACTTGTGATTCTTCTTGGGGGGCATGGTGATGGGTGGTGATGGTGAGTGATGTGTGTGTTGGTGTGCAGGTGAGGGTGTGTGAGTGTGTGTTTTGCTGGGTGTATGTGAGGTAGGTATTTGTTGGTGTGCTATTGGTGTGTGGCTTGTGTGGGGGATGAGCTGTGGG